>OY726520.1:62928729-63528729 GCA_963383655.1 Bathymodiolus septemdierum
AAAGACAGACAATACTATGACCAAGAGATAAAGACAGACAATACTATAACTAAGAGATAAAGACAGACAATACTATGACCAAAAGATAAAGACAAACAATACTATGATCAAGAGATAAAGACAGACAATACTATGACCAAAAGATAAAGACAGACAATACTATGACCAAAAGATAAAGACAAACAATACTATGACCAAGAGATAAAGACAGACAATACTATGACCAAGAGATAAAGACAGACAATACTATGACCAAAAGATAAAGACAGACAATACTATGACCAAGAGATAACGACAGACAATATTATGACCAAAAGATAAAGACAGACAATACTATGACTAAGAAATAAAGACAGACAATACTATGACCAAAAGATAAAGACAGATAATAATATGACCAAAAGATAAAGACAGACAATACTATGACCAAAAGATAAAGACAGACAATACTATGAACAAAAGATAAAGACAGACAATACTATGACCAAGAGATAAAGACAGACAATACTATGACCAAAAGATAAAGACAGATAATACTATGACCAAAAGATAAAGGCAGACAATACTATGACCAAAAGATAAAGACAGACAATACTATGACCAAAAGATAAAGACAGACAATACTATAACCAAGAGATAAAGACAGAAAATACTATGACCAAAAGATAAAGACAGACAATAATATGACTAAGAGATAAAGACAGACAATAATATGACTAAGAGATAAAGACAGACAATACTATAACCAAGAGATAAAGACAGACACTACTATGATTAAAAGATAAAGACAGACAATACTATGACCAAGAGATAAAAACAGACAATACTATAACTAAGAGATAAAGACAGACAATACTATAACCAAGAGATAAAGACAGACAATAATATGACTAAGAGATAAAGACAGACAATGCTATGACTAGAAGATAAAGACAGACAATACTCTGACCAAGAGATAAAGACAGACAATACTATGACTAAGAGATAAAGATAGACAATACTATGACCAAGAGATAAAGACAGACAATACTATGACCAAATGATAAAGACAGACAATACTATGACTAAGAGATAAAAATAGACAATACTATGACCAAGAGATAAAGACAGACAATACTATGACCAAATGATAAAGACAGACAATACTATGACCAAGAGATAAAGACAGACAATACTATGACCAAAAGATAAAGACAGACAATGATATGACCAAAAGATAAAGGCAGATAACACTATGACCAAGAGATAAAGACAGACAATGATATGACCAAAAGATAAAGGCAGATAACACTATGACCAAGAGATAAAGACAGACAATACTATGACCAAGAGATAAAAACAGACAATGCTATGACCAAAAGATAAAGACAGACAATACTATGACCAAAAGATAAAGACAGACAATACTATGACCAAGAGATAAAGACAGACAATACTATGACTAAGAGATAAAGACAGACAATACTATGACCAAAAGATAAAGACAGACAATACTATGACCAAGAGATAAAGACAGACAATACTATGACTAAGAGATAAAGACAGACAATACTATGACCAAGAGATAAAGACAGACAATACTATGACCAAGAGATAAAGACAGACAATACTATGACTAAGAGATAAAGACAGACAATACTATGACCAAGAGATAAAGACAGACAATACTATAGCTAAGAGATAAAGACAGAAAATATTATGACCAAAAGATAAAGACAGACAATACTATGACCAAGAGATAAAGACAGACAATACTATGACCAAAAGATAAAGACAGACAATACTATGACCAGAAGATAAAGACAGACAATACTATGACTAAGAGATAAAGACAGACAATACTATGACTAAGAGATAAAGACAGACAATACTATAACTAAGAGATAAAGACAGACAATACTATGACCAAAAGATAAAGACAAACAATACTATGATCAAGAGATAAAGACAGACAATACTATGACCAAAAGATAAAGACAGACAATACTATGGCCAAAAGATAAAGACAGACAATACTATGACCAAGAGATAAAGACAGACAATACTATGACCAAGAGATAAAGACAGACAATACTATGACCAAAAGATAAAGACAGACAATACTATGACCAAGAGATAACGACAGACAATATTATGACCAAAAGATAAAGACAGACAATACTATGACTAAGAGATAAAGACAGACAATACTATGACCAAAAGATAAAGACAGATAATAATATGACCAAAAGATAAAGACAGACAATACTATGACCAAAAGATAAAGACAGACAATACTATGAACAAAAGATAAAGACAGACAATACTATGACCAAGAGATAAAGACAGACAATACTATGACCAAAAGATAAAGACAGATAATACTATGACCAAAAGATAAAGGCAGACAATACTATGACCAAAAGATAAAGACAGACAATACTATGACCAAAAGATAAAGACAGACAATACTATAACCAAGAGATAAAGACAGAAAATACTATGACCAAAAGATAAAGACAGACAATAATATGACTAAGAGATAAAGACAGACAATAATATGACTAAGAGATAAAGACAGACAATACTATAACCAAGAGATAAAGACAGACACTACTATGATTAAAAGATAAAGACAGACAATACTATGACCAAGAGATAAAAACAGACAATACTATAACTAAGAGATAAAGACAGACAATACTATAACCAAGAGATAAAGACAGACAATAATATGACTAAGAGATAAAGACAGACAATGCTATGACTAGAAGATAAAGACAGACAATACTCTGACCAAGAGATAAAGACAGACAATACTATGACTAAGAGATAAAGATAGACAATACTATGACCAAGAGATAAAGACAGACAATACTATGACCAAATGATAAAGACAGACAATACTATGACTAAGAGATAAAAATAGACAATACTATGACCAAGCGATAAAGACAGACAATACTATGACCAAATGATAAAGACAGACAATACTATGACCAAGAGATAAAGACAGACAATACTATGACCAAAAGATAAAGACAGACAATGATATGACCAAAAGATAAAGGCAGATAACACTATGACCAAGAGATAAAGACAGACAATGATATGACCAAAAGATAAAGGCAGATAACACTATGACCAAGAGATAAAGACAGACAATACTATGACCAAGAGATAAAAACAGACAATGCTATGACCAAAAGATAAAGACAGACAATACTATGACCAAAAGATAAAGACAGACAATACTATAACCAAGAGATAAAGACAGAAAATACTATGACCAAAAGATAAAGACAGACAATAATATGACTAAGAGATAAAGACAGACAATAATATGACTAAGAGATAAAGACAGACAATACTATAACCAAGAGATAAAGACAGACACTACTATGATTAAAAGATAAAGACAGACAATACTATGACCAAGAGATAAAAACAGACAATACTATAACTAAGAGATAAAGACAGACAATACTATAACCAAGAGATAAAGACAGACAATAATATGACTAAGAGATAAAGACAGACAATGCTATGACTAGAAGATAAAGACAGACAATACTCTGACCAAGAGATAAAGACAGACAATACTATGACTAAGAGATAAAGATAGACAATACTATGACCAAGAGATAAAGACAGACAATACTATGACCAAATGATAAAGACAGACAATACTATGACTAAGAGATAAAAATAGACAATACTATGACCAAGAGATAAAGACAGACAATACTATGACCAAATGATAAAGACAGACAATACTATGACCAAGAGATAAAGACAGACAATACTATGACCAAAAGATAAAGACAGACAATGATATGACCAAAAGATAAAGGCAGATAACACTATGACCAAGAGATAAAGACAGACAATGATATGACCAAAAGATAAAGGCAGATAACACTATGACCAAGAGATAAAGACAGACAATACTATGACCAAGAGATAAAAACAGACAATGCTATGACCAAAAGATAAAGACAGACAATACTATGACCAAAAGATAAAGACAGACAATACTATGACCAAGAGATAAAGACAGACAATACTATGACTAAGAGATAAAGACAGACAATACTATGACCAAAAGATAAAGACAGACAATACTATGACCAAGAGATAAAGACAGACAATACTATGACTAAGAGATAAAGACAGACAATACTATGACCAAGAGATAAAGACAGACAATACTATGACCAAGAGATAAAGACAGACAATACTATGACTAAGAGATAAAGACAGACAATACTATGACCAAGAGATAAAGACAGACAATACTATAGCTAAGAGATAAAGACAGAAAATATTATGACCAAAAGCTAAAGACAGACAATACTATGACCAAGAGATAAAGACAGACAATACTATGACCAAAAGATAAAGACAGACAATACTATGACCAGAAGATAAAGACAGACAATACTATGACCAAAAGATAAAGACAGACAATACTATGACTAAGAGATAAAGACAGACAATACTATGACCAAGAGATAAAGACAGACAATACTATAACTAAGAGATAAAGACAGACAATACTATGACCAAAAGATAAAGACAAACAATACTATGATCAAGAGATAAAGACAGACAATACTATGACCAAAAGATAAAGACAGACAATACTATGGCCAAAAGATAAAGACAGACAATACTATGACCAAGAGATAAAGACAGACAATACTATGACCAAGAGATAAAGACAGACAATACTATGACCAAAAGATAAAGACAGACAATACTATGACCAAGAGATAACGACAGACAATATTATGACCAAAAGATAAAGACAGACAATACTATGACTAAGAGATAAAGACAGACAATACTATGACCAAGAGATAAAGACAGATAATAATATGACCAAAAGATAAAGACAGACAATACTATGACCAAAAGATAAAGACAGACAATACTATGAACAAAAGATAAAGACAGACAATACTATGACCAAGAGATAAAGACAGACAATACTATGACCAAAAGATAAAGACAGATAATACTATGACCAAAAGATAAAGGCAGACAATACTATGACCAAAAGATAAAGACAGACAATACTATGACCAAAAGATAAAGACAGACAATACTATAACCAAGAGATAAAGACAGAAAATACTATGACGAAAAGATAAAGACAGACAATAATATGACTAAGAGATAAAGACAGACAATAATATGACTAAGAGATAAAGACAGACAATACTATAACCAAGAGATAAAGACAGACACTACTATGATTAAAAGATAAAGACAGACAATACTATGACCAAGAGATAAAAACAGACAATACTATAACTAAGAGATAAAGACAGACAATACTATAACCAAGAGATAAAGACAGACAATAATATGACTAAGAGATAAAGACAGAAAATGCTATGACTAGAAGATAAAGACAGACAATACTCTGACCAAGAGATAAAGACAGACAATACTATGACTAAGAGATAAAGATAGACAATACTATGACCAAGAGATAAAGACAGACAATACTATGACCAAATGATAAAGACAGACAATACTATGACTAAGAGATAAAAATAGACAATACTATGACCAAGCGATAAAGACAGACAATACTATGACCAAATGATAAAGACAGACAATACTATGACCAAGAGATAAAGACAGACAATACTATGACCAAAAGATAAAGACAGACAATGATATGACCAAAAGATAAAGGCAGATAACACTATGACCAAGAGATAAAGACAGACAATGATATGACCAAAAGATAAAGGCAGATAACACTATGACCAAGAGATAAAGACAGACAATACTATGACCAAGAGATAAAAACAGACAATGCTATGACCAAAAGATAAAGACAGACAATACTATGACCAAAAGATAAAGACAGACAATACTATGACCAAAAGATAAAGACAGACAATACTATGACCAAGAGATAAAGACAGACAATACTATGACCAAGAGATAAAGACAGACAATACTATGACTAAGAGATAAAGACAGACAATACTATGACCAAGAGATAAAGACAGACAATACTATAGCTAAGAGATAAAGACAGAAAATATTATGACCAAAAGATAAAGACAGACAATACTATGACCAAGAGATAAAGACAGACAATACTATGACCAAAAGATAAAGACAGACAATACTATGACCAGAAGATAAAGACAGACAATACTATGACCAAAAGATAAAGACAGACAATACTATGACTAAGAGATAAAGACAGACAATACTATGACCAAGAGATAAAGACAGACAATACTATAACTAAGAGATAAAGACAGACAATACTATGACCAAAAGATAAAGACAAACAATACTATGATCAAGAGATAAAGACAGACAATACTATGACCAAAAGATAAAGACAGACAATACTATGGCCAAAAGATAAAGACAGACAATACTATGACCAAGAGATAAAGACAGACAATGCTATGACCAAGAGATAAAGACAGACAATACTATGACCAAAAGATAAAGACAGACAATACTATGACCAAGAGATAACGACAGACAATATTATGACCAAAAGATAAAGACAGAAAATACTATGACTAAGAGATAAAGACAGACAATACTATGACCAAAAGATAAAGACAGATAATAATATGACCAAAAGATAAAGACAGACAATACTATGACCAAAAGATAAAGACAGACAATACTATGAACAAAAGATAAAGACAGACAATACTATGACCAAGAGATAAAGACAGACAATACTATGACCAAAAGATAAAGACAGATAATACTATGACCAAAAGATAAAGGCAGACAATACTATGACCAAAAGATAAAGACAGACAATACTATGACCAAAAGATAAAGACAGACAATACTATAACCAAGAGATAAAGACAGAAAATACTATGACCAAAAGATAAAGACAGACAATAATATGACTAAGAGATAAAGACAGACAATAATATGACTAAGAGATAAAGACAGACAATACTATAACCAAGAGATAAAGACAGACACTACTATGATTAAAAGATAAAGACAGACAATACTATGACCAAGAGATAAAAACAGACAATACTATAACTAAGAGATAAAGACAGACAATACTATAACCAAGAGATAAAGACAGACAATAATATGACTAAGAGATAAAGACAGACAATGCTATGACTAGAAGATAAAGACAGACAATACTCTGACCAAGAGATAAAGACAGACAATACTATGACTAAGAGATAAAGATAGACAATACTATGACCAAGAGATAAAGACAGACAATACTATGACCAAATGATAAAGACAGACAATACTATGACTAAGAGATAAAAATAGACAATACTATGACCAAGAGATAAAGACAGACAATACTATGACCAAATGATAAAGACAGACAATACTATGACCAAGAGATAAAGACAGACAATACTATGACCAAAAGATAAAGACAGACAATGATATGACCAAAAGATAAAGGCAGATAACACTATGACCAAGAGATAAAGACAGACAATGATATGACCAAAAGATAAAGGCAGATAACACTATGACCAAGAGATAAAGACAGACAATGATATGACCAAGAGATAAAAACAGACAATGCTATGACCAAAAGATAAAGACAGACAATACTATGACCAAAAGATAAAGACAGACAATACTATGACCAAGAGATAAAGACAGACAATACTATGACTAAGAGATAAAGACAGACAATACTATGACCAAAAGATAAAGACAGACAATACTATGACCAAGAGATAAAGACAGACAATACTATGACTAAGAGATAAAGACAGACAATACTATGACCAAGAGATAAAGACAGACAATACTATGACCAAGAGATAAAGACAGACAATACTATGACTAAGAGATAAAGACAGACAATACTATGACCAAGAGATAAAGACAGACAATACTATAGCTAAGAGATAAAGACAGAAAATATTATGACCAAAAGATAAAGACAGACAATACTATGACCAAGAGATAAAGACAGACAATACTATGACCAAAAGATAAAGACAGACAATACTATGACCAGAAGATAAAGACAGACAATACTATGACCAAAAGATAAAGACAGACAATACTATGACTAAGAGATAAAGACAGACAATACTATGACCAAGAGATAAAGACAGACAATACTATAACTAAGAGATAAAGACAGACAATACTATGACCAAAAGATAAAGACAAACAATACTATGATCAAGAGATAAAGACAGACAATACTATGACCAAAAGATAAAGACAGACAATACTATGGCCAAAAGATAAAGACAGACAATACTATGACCAAGAGATAAAGACAGACAATACTATGACCAAGAGATAAAGACAGACAATACTATGACCAAAAGATAAAGACAGACAATACTATGACCAAGAGATAACGACAGACAATATTATGACCAAAAGATAAAGACAGACAATACTATGACTAAGAGATAAAGACAGACAATACTATGACCAAAAGATAAAGACAGATAATAATATGACCAAAAGATAAAGACAGACAATACTATGACCAAAAGATAAAGACAGACAATACTATGAACAAAAGATAAAGACAGACAATACTATGACCAAGAGATAAAGACAGACAATACTATGACCAAAAGATAAAGACAGATAATACTATGACCAAAAGATAAAGGCAGACAATACTATGACCAAAAGATAAAGACAGACAATACTATGACCAAAAGATAAAGACAGACAATACTATAACCAAGAGATAAAGACAGAAAATACTATGACCAAAAGATAAAGACAGACAATAATATGACTAAGAGATAAAGACAGACAATAATATGACTAAGAGATAAAGACAGACAATACTATAACCAAGAGATAAAGACAGACACTACTATGATTAAAAGATAAAGACAGACAATACTATGACCAAGAGATAAAAACAGACAATACTATAACTAAGAGATAAAGACAGACAATACTATAACCAAGAGATAAAGACAGACAATAATATGACTAAGAGATAAAGACAGACAATGCTATGACTAGAAGATAAAGACAGACAATACTCTGACCAAGAGATAAAGACAGACAATACTATGACTAAGAGATAAAGATAGACAATACTATGACCAAGAGATAAAGACAGACAATACTATGACCAAATGATAAAGACAGACAATACTATGACTAAGAGATAAAAATAGACAATACTATGACCAAGCGATAAAGACAGACAATACTATGACCAAATGATAAAGACAGACAATACTATGACCAAGAGATAAAGACAGACAATACTATGACCAAAAGATAAAGACAGACAATGATATGACCAAAAGATAAAGGCAGATAACACTATGACCAAGAGATAAAGACAGACAATGATATGACCAAAAGATAAAGGCAGATAACACTATGACCAAGAGATAAAGACAGACAATACTATGACCAAGAGATAAAAACAGACAATGCTATGACCAAAAGATAAAGACAGACAATACTATGACCAAAAGATAAAGACAGACAATACTATGACCAAAAGATAAAGACAGACAATACTATGACCAAGAGATAAAGACAGACAATACTATGACCAAAAGATAAAGACAGACAATACTATGACCAAGAGATAAAGACAGACAATACTATAGCTAAGAGATAAAGACAGAAAATATTATGACCAAAAGATAAAGACAGACAATACTATGACCAAGAGATAAAGACAGACAATACTATGACCAAAAGATAAAGACAGACAATACTATGACCAGAAGATAAAGACAGACAATACTATGACCAAAAGATAAAGACAGACAATTCTATGACCAAGAGATAAAGACAGACAATACTATGACCAAGAGATAAAGACAGACAATACTATGACCAAAGGATAAAGACAGACAATACTATGACCAAGAGATAACGACAGACAATATTATGACCAAAAGATAAAGACAGACAATACTATGGCTAAGAGATAAAGACAGACAATACTATGACCAAAAGATAAAGACAGATAATAGTATGACCAAAAGATAAAGAGAGACAATACTATGACCAAAAGATAAAGACAGACAATACTATGAACAAAAGATAAAGACAGACAATACTATGACCAAGAGATAAAGACAGACAATAATATGACTAAGAGATAAAGACAGACAATGCTATGACTAAAAGATAAAGACAGACAATACTATGACCAAGAGATAAAGACAGACAATACTATGACTAAGAGATAAAGATAGACAATACTATGACCAAGAGATAAAGACAGACAATACTATGACCAAATGATAAAGACAGACAATACTATGACTAAGAGATAAAGATAGACAATACTATGACCAAGAGATAAAGACAGACAATACTATGACCAAATGATAAAGACAGACAATACTATGACCAAGAGATAAAGACAGACAATACTATGACCAAAAGATAAAGACAGACAATGATATGACCAAAAGATAAAGGCAGATAACACTATGACCATGGGATAAAGACAGACAATGATATGACCAAAAGATAAAGGCAGATAACACTATGACCAAAAGATAAAGACAGACGATACTATGACCAACAGATAAAGACAGACAATACTATGACCAAGAGATAAAAACAGACAATACTATGACCAAGAGATAAAAACAGACAATGCTATGACCAAAAGATAAAGACAGACAATACTATGACCAAAAGATAAAGACAGACAATACTATGACCAAAAGATAAAGACAGACAATACTATGACCAAAAGATAAAGAGAGACAATACTATGACCAAAAGATAAAGACAGACAATACTATGACTAAGAGATAAAGACAGACAATACTATGACCAAAGGATAAAGACAGACAATACTATGACCAAGAGATAACGACAGACAATATTATGACCAAAAGATAAAGACAGACAATACTATGGCTAAGAGATAAAGACAGACAATACTATGACCAAAAGATAAAGACAGATAATTGTATGACCAAAAGATAAAGAGAGACAATACTATGACCAAAAGATAAAGACAGACAATACTATGAACAAAAGATAAAGACAGACAATACTATGACCAAGAGATAAAGACAGACAATAATATGACTAAGAGATAAAGACAGACAATGCTATGACTAAAAGATAAAGACAGACAATACTATGACCAAGAGATAAAGACAGACAATACTATGACTAAGAGATAAAGATAGACAATACTATGACCAAGAGATAAAGACAGACAATACTATGACCAAATGATAAAGACAGACAATACTATGACTAAGAGATAAAGATAGACAATACTATGACCAAGAGATAAAGACAGACAATACTATGACCAAATGATAAAGACAGACAATACTATGACCAAGAGATAAAGACAGACAATACTATGACCAAAAGATAAAGACAGACAATGATATGACCAAAAGATAAAGGCAGATAACACTATGACCATGAGATAAAGACAGACAATGATATGACCAAAAGATAAAGGCAGATAACACTATGACCAAAAGATAAAGACAGACAATACTATGACTAAGAGATAAAGACAGACAATACTATGACCAAGAGATAAAGACAGACAATACTATGACCAAGAGATAAAGACAGACAATACTATGACTAAGAGATAAAGACAGACAATACTATGACCAAAAGATAAAGACAGACAATACTATGACCAAGAGATAAAGACAGACAATACTATGACTAAGAGATAAAGACAGACAATACTATTACCAAGAGATAAAGACAGACAATACTATGACCAAGAGATAAAGACAGACAATACTATGACTAAGAGATAAAGACAGACAATACTATGACCAAGACATAAAGACAGACAATACTATAGCTAAGAGATAAAGACAGAAAATATTATGACCAAAAGATAAAGACAGACAATACTATGACCAAGAGATAAAGACAGACAATACTATGACCAAAAGATAAAGACAGACAATACTATGACCAAGAGATAAAGACAGACAATACTATGACCAAGAGATAAAGACAGACAATACTATGACCAAAAGATAAAGACAGACAATACTATGACCAAGAGATAAAGACAGACAATACTATGACTAAGAGATAAAGACAGACAATACTATGACTAAGAGATAAAGACAGACAATACTATGACCAAGACATAAAGACAGACAATACTATAGCTAAGAGATAAAGACAGAAAATATTATGACCAAAAGATAAAGACAGACAATACTATGACCAAGAGATAAAGACAGACAATACTATGACCAAAAGATAAAGACAGACAATACTATGACCAAGAGATAAAGACAGACAATACTATGACCAAGAGATAAAGACAGACAATACTATGACCAAAAGATAAAGACAGACAATACTATGACCAAGAGATAAAGACAGACAATACTATGACTAAGAGATAAAGACAGACAATACTATGACCAAGAGATAAAGACAGACAATACTATGACCAAGAGATAAAGACAGACAATACTATGACTAAGAGATAAAGACAGACAATACTATGACCAAAAGATAAAGACAGACAATACTATGACCAAGAGATAAAGACAGACAATACTATGACTAAGAGATAAAGACAGACAATACTATGACCAAGAGATAAAGACAGACAATACTATGACCAAGAGATAAAGACAGACAATACTATGACTAAGAGATAAAGACAGACAATACTATGACCAAGAGATAAAGACAGACAATACTATAGCTAAGAGATAAAGACAGAAAATATTATGACCAAAAGATAAAGACAGACAATACTATGACCAAGAGATAAAGACAGACAATACTATGACCAAAAGATAAAGACAGACAATACTATGACCAGAAGATAAAGACAGACAATACTATGACCAAAAGATAAAGACAGACAATACTATGACTAAGAGATAAAGACAGACAATACTATGACCAAGAGATAAAGACAGACAATACTATGACTAAGAGATAAAGACAGACAATACTATGACCAAGAGATAAAGACAGACAATACTATAGCTAAGAGATAAAGACAGAAAATATTATGACCAAAAGATAAAGACAGACAATACTATGACTAAGAGATAAAGACAGACAATACTATGACCAAAAGATAAAGACAGACAATACTATGACCAAGAGATAAAGACAGACAATACTATGACTAAGAGATAAAGACAGACAATACTATGACCAAGAGATAAAGACAGACAATACTATGACTAAGAGATAAAGACAGACAATACTATGACCAAAAGATAAAGACAGACAATACTATGACTAAGAGATAAAGACAGACAATACTATGACTAAGAGATAAAGACAGACAATACTATGACCAAGAGATAAAGACAGACAATACTATGACCAAGAGATAAAGACAGACAATACTATGACTAAGAGATAAAGACAGACAATACTATGACCAAGAGATAAAGACAGACAATACTATAGCTAAGAGATAAAGACAGAAAATATTATGACCAAAAGATAAAGACAGACAATACTATGACCAAGAGATAAAGACAGACAATACTATGACCAAAAGATAAAGACAGACAATACTATGACCAGAAGATAAAGACAGACAATACTATGACCAAAAGATAAAGACAGACAATACTATGACTAAGAGATAAAGACAGACAATACTATGACCAAGAGATAAAGACAGACAATACTATAACTAAGAGATAAAGACAGACAATACTATGACCAAAAGATAAAGACAAACAATACTATGATCAAGAGATAAAGACAGACAATACTGTGACCAAAAGATAAAGACAGACAATACTATGGCCAAAAGATAAAGACAGACAATACTATGACCAAGAGATAAAGACAGACAATACTATGACCAAGAGATAAAGACAGACAATACTATGACCAAAAGATAAAGACAGACAATACTATGACCAAGAGATAACGACAGACAATATTATGACCAAAAGATAAAGACAGACAATACTATGACTAAGAGATAAAGACAGACAATACTATGACCAAAAGATAAAGACAGATAATAATATGACCAAAAGATAAAGACAGACAATACTATGACCAAAAGATAAAGACAGACAATACTATGAACAAAAGATAAAGACAGACAATACTATGACCAAGAGATAAAGACAGACAATACTATGACCAAAAGATAAAGACAGATAATACTATGACCAAAAGATAAAGGCAGACAATACTATGACCAAAAGATAAAGACAGACAATACTATGACCAAAAGATAAAGACAGACAATACTATAACCAAGAGATAAAGACAGAAAATACTATGACCAAAAGATAAAGACAGACAATAATATGACTAAGAGATAAAGACAGACAATAATATGACTAAGAGATAAAGACAGACAATACTATAACCAAGAGATAAAGACAGACACTACTATGATTAAAAGATAAAGACAGACAAAACTATGACCAAGAGATAAAAACAGACAATACTATAACTAAGAGATAAAGACAGACAATACTATAACCAAGAGATAAAGACAGACAATAATATGACTAAGAGATAAAGACAGACAATGCTATGACTAGAAGATAAAGACAGACAATACTCTGACCAAGAGATAAAGACAGACAATACTATGACTAAGAGATAAAGATAGACAATACTATGACCAAGAGATAAAGACAGACAATACTATGACCAAATGATAAAGACAGACAATACTATGACTAAGAGATAAAAATAGACAATACTATGACCAAGAGATAAAGACAGACAATACTATGACCAAATGATAAAGACAGACAATACTATGACCAAGAGATAAAGACAGACAATACTATGACCAAAAGATAAAGACAGACAATGATATGACCAAAAGATAAAGGCGGATAACACTATGACCAAGAGATAAAGACAGACAATGATATGACCAAAAGATAAAGGCAGATAACACTATGACCAAGAGATAAAGACAGACAATACTATGACCAAGAGATAAAAACAGACAATGCTATGACCAAAAGATAAAGACAGACAATACTATGACCAAAAGATAAAGACAGACAATACTATGACCAAGAGATAAAGACAGACAATACTATGACCAAAAGATAAAGACAGACAATACTATGACCAAGAGATAAAGACAGACAATACTATAGCTAAGAGATAAAGACAGAAAATATTATGACCAAAAGATAAAGACAGACAATACTATGACCAAGAGATAAAGACAGACAATACTATGACCAAAAGATAAAGACAGACAATACTATGACCAGAAGATAAAGACAGACAATACTATGACCAAAAGATAAAGACAGACAATTCTATGACCAAGAGATAAAGACAGACAATACTATGACCAAGAGATAAAGACAGACAATACTATGACCAAAGGATAAAGACAGACAATACTATGACCAAGAGATAACGACAGACAATATTATGACCAAAAGATAAAGACAGACAATACTATGGCTAAGAGATAAAGACAGACAATACTATGACCAAAAGATAAAGACAGATAATAGTATGACCAAAAGATAAAGAGAGACAATACTATGACCAAAAGATAAAGACAGACAATACTATGAACAAAAGATAAAGACAGACAATACTATGACCAAGAGATAAAGACAGACAATAATATGACTAAGAGATAAAGACAGACAATGCTATGACTAAAAGATAAAGACAGACAATACTATGACCAAGAGATAAAGACAGACAATACTATGACTAAGAGATAAAGATAGACAATACTATGACCAAGAGATAAAGACAGACAATACTATGACCAAATGATAAAGACAGACAATACTATGACTAAGAGATAAAGATAGACAATACTATGACCAAGAGATAAAGACAGACAATACTATGACCAAATGATAAAGACAGACAATACTATGACCAAGAGATAAAGACAGACAATACTATGACCAAAAGATAAAGACAGACAATGATATGACCAAAAGATAAAGGCAGATAACACTATGACCATGAGATAAAGACAGACAATGATATGACCAAAAGATAAAGGCAGATAACACTATGACCAAAAGATAAAGACAGACGATACTATGACCAACAGATAAAGACAGACAATACTATGACCAAGAGATAAAAACAGACAATACTATGACCAAGAGATAAAAACAGACAATGCTATGACCAAAAGATAAAGACAGACAATACTATGACCAAAAGATAAAGACAGACAATACTATGACCAAAAGATAAAGACAGACAATACTATGACCAAAAGATAAAGACAGACAATACTATGACCAAAAGATAAAGACAGACAATACTATGACTAAGAGATAAAGACAGACAATACTATGACCAAAGGATAAAGACAGACAATACTATGACCAAGAGATAACGACAGACAATATTATGACCAAAAGATAAAGACAGACAATACTATGGCTAAGAGATAAAGACAGACAATACTATGACCAAAAGATAAAGACAGATAATTGTATGACCAAAAGATAAAGAGAGACAATACTATGACCAAAAGATAAAGACAGACAATACTATGAACAAAAGATAAAGACAGACAATACTATGACCAAGAGATAAAGACAGACAATAATATGACTAAGAGATAAAGACAGACAATGCTATGACTAAAAGATAAAGACAGACAATACTATGACCAAGAGATAAAGACAGACAATACTATGACTAAGAGATAAAGATAGACAATACTATGACCAAGAGATAAAGACAGACAATACTATGACCAAATGATAAAGACAGACAATACTATGACTAAGAGATAAAGATAGACAATACTATGACCAAGAGATAAAGACAGACAATACTATGACCAAATGATAAAGACAGACAATACTATGACCAAGAGATAAAGACAGACAATACTATGACCAAAAGATAAAGACAGACAATGATATGACCAAAAGATAAAGGCAGATAACACTATGACCATGAGATAAAGACAGACAATGATATGACCAAAAGATAAAGGCAGATAACACTATGACCAAAAGATAGAGACAGACGATACTATGACCAACAGATAAAGACAGACAATACTATGACCAAGAGATAAAAACAGACAATACTATGACCAAGAGATAAAAACAGACAATGCTATGACCAAAAGATAAAGACAGACAATACTATGACCAAAAGATAAAGACAGACAATACTATGACCAAAAGATAAAGACAGACAATACTATGACCAAAAGATAAAGACAGACAATACTATGACCAAAAGATAAAGACAGACAATACTATGACTAAGAGATAAAGACAGACAATACTATGACCAAGAGATAAAGACAGACAATACTATGACCAAGAGATAAAGACAGACAATACTATGACTAAGAAATAAAGACAGACAATACTATGACCAAAAGATAAAGACAGACAATACTATGACCAAGAGATAAAGACAGACAATTCTATGACTAAGAGATAAAGACAGACAATACTATGACCAAGAGATAAAGACAGACAATACTATAACTAAGAGATAAAGACAGACAATACTATGACCAAAAGATAAAGACAGACAATACTATGACTAAGAGATAAAGACAGACAATACTATGACCAAGAGATAAAGACAGACAATACTATAGCTAAGAGATAAAGACAGAAAATATTATGACCAAAAGATAAAGACAGACAATACTATGACCAAGAGATAAAGACAGACAATACTATGACCAAGAGATAAAGACAGACAATAATATGACCAGAAGATAAAGACAGACAATACTATGACCAAAAGATAAAGACAGACAATACTATGACTAAGAGATAAAGACAGACAATACTATGACCAAGAGATAAAGACAGACAATACTATAACTAAGAGATAAAGACAGACAATACTATGACCAAAAGATAAAGACAAACAATACTATGATCAAGAGATAAAGACAGACAATACTATGACCATAAGATAAAGACAGACAATACTATGACCAAAGGATAAAGACAGACAATACTATGACTAAGAGATAAAGACAGACAATACTATGACCAAGAGATAAAGACAGACAATACTATGACCAAGAGATAAAGACAGACAATACTATGACTAAGAGATAAAGACAGACAATACTATGACCAAAAGATAAAGACAGACAATACTATGACCAAGAGATAAAGACAGACAATTCTATGACTAAGAGATAAAGACAGACAATACTATGACCAAGAGATAAAGACAGACAATACTATAACTATAAGATAAAGACAGACAATACTATGACCAAAAGATAAAGACAGACAATACTATGACCAAGAGATAAAGACAGACAATACTATGACCAAGAGATAAAGACAGACAATACTATGACCAAAAGATAAAGACAGACAATACTATGACCAAGAGATAAAGACAGACAATACTATGACTAAGAGATAAAGACAGACAATACTATGACCAAGAGATAAAGACAGACAATACTATGACCAAGAGATAAAGACAGACAATACTATGACTAAGAGATAAAGACAGACAATACTATGACCAAGAGATAAAGACAGACAATACTATGACCAAAAGATAAAGACAGACAATACTATGACCAGAAGATAAAGACAGACAATACTATGACCAAAAGATAAAGACAGACAATACTATGACTAAGAGATAAAGACAGACAATACTATGACCAAGAGATAAAGACAGACAATACTATGACTAAGAGATAAAGACAGACAATACTATGACCAAGAGATAAAGACAGACAATACTATAACTAAGAGATAAAGACAGACAATACTATGACCAAAAGATAAAGACAGACAATACTATGACCAAGAGATAAAGACAGACAATACTATGACCAAGAGATAAAGACAGACAATACTATGACCAAAAGATAAAGACAGACAATACTATGACCAAGAGATAAAGACAGACAATACTATGACTAAGAGATAAAGACAGACAATACTATGACCAAGAGATAAAGACAGACAATACTATGACCAAGAGATAAAGACAGACAATACTATGACTAAGAGATAAAGACAGACAATACTATGACCAAAAGATAAAGACAGACAATACTATGACCAAGAGATAAAGACAGACAATACTATGACTAAGAGATAAAGACAGACAATACTATGACCAAGAGATAAAGACAGACAATACTATGACCAAGAGATAAAGACAGACAATACTATGACTAAGAGATAAAGACAGACAATACTATGACCAAGAGATAAAGACAGACAATACTATAGCTAAGAGATAAAGACAGAAAATATTATGACCAAAAGATAAAGACAGACAATACTATGACCAAGAGATAAAGACAGACAATACTATGACCAAAAGATAAAGACAGACAATACTATGACCAGAAGATAAAGACAGACAATACTATGACCAAAAGATAAAGACAGACAATACTATGACTAAGAGATAAAGACAGACAATACTATGACCAAGAGATAAAGACAGACAATACTATAGCTAAGAGATAAAGACAGACAATACTATGACTAAGAGATAAAGACAGACAATACTATGACCAAGACATAAAGACAGACAATACTATAGCTAAGAGATAAAGACAGAAAATATTATGACCAAAAGATAAAGACAGACAATACTATGACCAAGAGATAAAGACAGACAATACTATGACCAAAAGATAAAGACAGACAATACTATGACCAGAAGATAAAGACAGACAATACTATGACCAAAAGATAAAGACAGACAATACTATGACTAAGAGATAAAGACAGACAATACTATGACCAAGAGATAAAGACAGACAATACTATGACTAAGAGATAAAGACAGACAATACTATGACCAAGAGATAAAGACAGACAATACTATAACTAAGAGATAAAGACAGACAATACTATGACCAAAAGATAAAGACAGACAATACTATGACCAAGAGATAAAGACAGACAATACTATGACCAAGAGATAAAGACAGACAATACTATGACCAAAAGATAAAGACAGACAATACTATGACCAAGAGATAAAGACAGACAATACTATGACTAAGAGATAAAGACAGACAATACTATGACCAAGAGATAAAGACAGACAATACTATGACCAAGAGATAAAGACAGACAATACTATGACTAAGAGATAAAGACAGACAATACTATGACCAAAAGATAAAGACAGACAATACTATGACCAAGAGATAAAGACAGACAATACTATGACTAAGAGATAAAGACAGACAATACAATGACCAAGAGATAAAGACAGACAATACTATGACCAAGAGATAAAGACAGACAATACTATGACTAAGAGATAAAGACAGACAATACTATGACCAAGAGATAAAGACAGACAATACTATAGCTAAGAGATAAAGACAGAAAATATTATGACCAAAAGATAAAGACAGACAATACTATGACCAAGAGATAAAGACAGACAATACTATGACCAAAAGATAAAGACAGACAATACTATGACCAGAAGATAAAGACAGACAATACTATGACCAAAAGATAAAGACAGACAATACTATGACTAAGAGATAAAGACAGACAATACTATGACCAAGAGATAAAGACAGACAATACTATGACTAAGAGATAAAGACAGACAATACTATGACCAAGAGATAAAGACAGACAATACTATAGCTAAGAGATAAAGACAGAAAATATTATGACCAAAAGATAAAGACAGACAATACTATGACCAAGAGATAAAGACAGACAATACTATGACCAAAAGATAAAGACAGACAATACTATGACCAGAAGATAAAGACAGACAATACTATGACCAAAAGATAAAGACATACAATACTATGACTAAGAGATAAAGACAGACAATACTATGACCAAGAGATAAAGACAGACAATACTATAACTAAGAGATAAAGACAAACAATACTATGACCAAAAGATAAAGACAAACAATACTATGATCAAGATATAAAGACAGACAATACTATGACCATAAGATAAAGACAGACAATACTATGACCAAAGGATAAAGACAGACAATACTATGACTAAGAGATAAAGACAGACAATACTATGACCAAGAGATAAAGACAGACAATACTATGACCAAGAGATAAAGACAGACAATACTATGACTAAGAGATAAAGACAGACAATACTATGACCAAAAGATAAAGACAGACAATACTATGACCAAGAGATAAAGACAGACAATTCTATGACTAAGAGATAAAGACAGACAATACTATGACCAAGAGATAAAGACAGACAATACTATAACTAAGAGATAAAGACAGACAATACTATGACCAAAAGATAAAGACAGACAATACTATGACCAAGAGATAAAGACAGACAATACTATGACCAAGAGATAAAGACAGACAATACTATGACCAAAAGATAAAGACAGACAATACTATGACCAAGAGATAAAGACAGACAATACTATGACTAAGAGATAAAGACAGACAATACTATGACCAAGAGATAAAGACAGACAATACTATGACTAAGAGATAAAGATAGACAATACTATGACCAAGAGATAAAGACAGACAATACTATGACCAAATGATAAAGACAGACAATACTATGACCAAGAGATAAAGACAGACAATACTATGACCAAAAGATAAAGACAGACAATGATATGACCAAAAGATAAAGGCAGATAACACTATGACCATGAGATAAAGACAGACAATGATATGACCAAAAGATAAAGGCAGATAACACTATGACCAAAAGATAAAGACAGACGATACTATGACCAACAGATAAAGACAGACAATACTATGACCAAGAGATAAAAACAGACAATACTATGACCAAGAGATAAAAACAGACAATGCTATGACCAAAAGATAAAGACAGACAATACTATGACCAAAAGATAAAGACAGACAATACTATGACCAAAAGATAAAGACAGACAATACTATGACCAAAAGATAAAGACAGACAATACTATGACCAAAAGATAAAGACAGACAATACTATGACTAAGAGATAAAGACAGACAATACTATGACCAAGAGATAAAGACAGACAATACTATGACCAAGAGATAAAGACAGACAATACTATGACTAAGAAATAAAGACAGACAATACTATGACCAAAAGATAAAGACAGACAATACTATGACCAAGAGATAAAGACAGACAATTCTATGACTAAGAGATAAAGACAGACAATACTATGACCAAGAGATAAAGACAGACAATACTATAACTAAGAGATAAAGACAGACAATACTATGACCAAAAGATAAAGACAGACAATACTATGACTAAGAGATAAAGACAGACAATACTATGACCAAGAGATAAAGACAGACAATACTATAGCTAAGAGATAAAGACAGAAAATATTATGACCAAAAGATAAAGACAGACAATACTATGACCAAGAGATAAAGACAGACAATACTATGACCAAGAGATAAAGACAGACAATAATATGACCAGAAGATAAAGACAGACAATACTATGACCAAAAGATAAAGACAGACAATACTATGACTAAGAGATAAAGACAGACAATACAATGACCAAGAGATAAAGACAGACAATACTATAACTAAGAGATAAAGACAGACAATACTATGACCAAAAGATAAAGACAAACAATACTATGATCAAGAGATAAAGACAGACAATACTATGACCATAAGATAAAGACAGACAATACTATGACCAAAGGATAAAGACAGACAATACTATGAATAAGAGATAAAGACAGACAATACTATGACCAAGAGATAAAGACAGACAATACTATGACCAAGAGATAAAGACAGACAATACTATGACTAAGAGATAAAGACAGACAATACTATGACCAAAAGATAAAGACAGACAATACTATGACCAAGAGATAAAGACAGACAATTTTATGACTAAGAGATAAAGACAGACAATACTATGACCAAGAGATAAAGACAGACAATACTATAACTATAAGATAAAGACAGACAATACTATGACCAAAAGATAAAGACAGACAATACTATGACCAAGAGATAAAGACAGACAATACTATGACCAAGAGATAAAGACAGACAATACTATGACCAAAAGATAAAGACAGACAATACTATGACCAAGAGATAAAGACAGACAATACTATGACTAAGAGATAAAGACAGACAATACTATGACCAAGAGATAAAGACAGACAATACTATGACCAAGAGATAAAGACAGACAATACTATGACTAAGAGATAAAGACAGACAATACTATGACCAAAAGATAAAGACAGACAATACTATGACCAAGAGATAAAGACAGACAATACTATGACTAAGAGATAAAGACAGACAATACTATGACCAAGAGATAAAGACAGACAATACTATGACCAAGAGATAAAGACAGACAATACTATGACTAAGAGATAAAGACAGACAATACTATGACCAAGACATAAAGACAGACAATACTATAGCTAAGAGATAAAGACAGAAAATATTATGACCAAAAGATAAAGACAGACAATACTATGACCAAGAGATAAAGACAGACAATACTATGACCAAAAGATAAAGACAGACAATACTATGACCAGAAGATAAAGACAGACAATACTATGACCAAAAGATAAAGACAGACAATACTATGACTAAGAGATAAAGACAGACAATACTATGACCAAGAGATAAAGACAGACAATACTATGACTAAGAGATAAAGACAGACAATACTATGACCAAGAGATAAAGACAGACAATACTATAACTAAGAGATAAAGACAGACAATACTATGACCAAAAGATAAAGACAGACAATACTATGACCAAGAGATAAAGACAGACAATACTATGACCAAGAGATAAAGACAGACAATACTATGACCAAAAGATAAAGACAGACAATACTATGACCAAGAGATAAAGACAGACAATACTATGACTAAGAGATAAAGACAGACAATACTATGACCAAGAGATAAAGACAGACAATACTATGACCAAGAGATAAAGACAGACAATACTATGATTAAGAGATAAAGACAGACAATACTATGACCAAAAGATAAAGACAGACAATACTATGACCAAGAGATAAAGACAGACAATACTATGACTAAGAGATAAAGACAGACAATACTATGACCAAGAGATAAAGACAGACAATACTATGACCAAGAGATAAAGACAGACAATACTATGACTAAGAGATAAAGACAGACAATACTATGACCAAGAGATAAAGACAGACAATACTATAGCTAAGAGATAAAGACAGAAAATATTATGACCAAAAGATAAAGACAGACAATACTATGACCAAGAGATAAAGACAGACAATACTATGACCAAAAGATAAAGACAGACAATACTATGACCAGAAGATAAAGACAGACAATACTATGACCAAAAGATAAAGACAGACAATACTATGACTAAGAGATAAAGACAGACAATACTATGACCAAGAGATAAAGACAGACAATACTATAGCTAAGAGATAAAGACAGACAATACTATGACTAAGAGATAAAGACAGACAATACTATGACCAAGACATAAAGACAGACAATACTATAGCTAAGAGATAAAGACAGAAAATATTATGACCAAAAGATAAAGACAGACAATACTATGACCAAGAGATAAAGACAGACAATACTATGACCAAAAGATAAAGACAGACAATACTATGACCAGAAGATAAAGACAGACAATACTATGACCAAAAGATAAAGACAGACAATACTATGACTAAGAGATAAAGACAGACAATACTATGACCAAGAGATAAAGACAGACAATACTATGACTAAGAGATAAAGACAGACAATACTATGACCAAGAGATAAAGACAGACAATACTATAACTAAGAGATAAAGACAGACAATACTATGACCAAAAGATAAAGACAGACAATACTATGACCAAGAGATAAAGACAGACAATACTATGACCAAGAGATAAAGACAGACAATACTATGACCAAAAGATAAAGACAGACAATACTATGACCAAGAGATAAAGACAGACAATACTATGACTAAGAGATAAAGACAGACAATACTATGACCAAGAGATAAAGACAGACAATACTATGACCAAGAGATAAAGACAGACAATACTATGACTAAGAGATAAAGACAGACAATACTATGACCAAAAGATAAAGACAGACAATACTATGACCAAGAGATAAAGACAGACAATACTATGATTAAGAGATAAAGACAGACAATACAATGACCAAGAGATAAAGACAGACAATACTATGACCAAGAGATAAAGACAGACAATACTATGACTAAGAGATAAAGACAGACAATACTATGACCAAGAGATAAAGACAGACAATACTATAGCTAAGAGATAAAGACAGAAAATATTATGACCAAAAGATAAAGACAGACAATACTATGACCAAGAGATAAAGACAGACAATACTATGACCAAAAGATAAAGACAGACAATACTATGACCAGAAGATAAAGACAGACAATACTATGAACAAAAGATAAAGACAGACAATACTATGACTAAGAGATAAAGACAGACAATACTATGACCAAGAGATAAAGACAGACAATACTATGACTAAGAGATAAAGACAGACAATAATATGACCAAGAGATAAAGACAGACAACACTATAGCTAAGAGATAAAGACAGAAAATATTATGACCAAAAGATAAAGACAGACAATACTATGACCAAGAGATAAAGACAGACAATACTATGACCAAAAGATAAAGACAGACAATACTATGACCAGAAGATAAAGACAGACAATACTATGACCAAAAGATAAAGACATACAATACTATGACTAAGAGATAAAGACAGACAATACTATGACCAAGAGATAAAGACAGACAATACTATAACTAAGAGATAAAGACAAACAATACTATGACCAAAAGATAAAGACAAACAATACTATGATCAAGAGATAAAGACAGACAATACTATGACCATAAGATAAAGACAGACAATACTATGACCAAAGGATAAAGACAGACAATACTATGACTAAGAGATAAAGACAGACAATACTATGACCAAGAGATAAAGACAGACAATACTATGACCAAGAGATAAAGACAGACAATACTATGACTAAGAGATAAAGAAAGACAATACTATGACCAAAAGATAAAGACAGACAATACTATGACCAAGAGATAAAGACAGACAATTCTATGACTAAGAGATAAAGACAGACAATACTATGACCAAGAGATAAAGACAGACAATACTATAACTAAGAGATAAAGACAGACAATACTATGACCAAAAGATAAAGACAGACAATACTATGACCAAGAGATAAAGACAGACAATACTATGACCAAGAGATAAAGACAGACAATACTATGACCAAAAGATAAAGACAGACAATACTATGACCAAGAGATAAAGACAGACAATACTATGACTAAGAGATAAAGACAGACAATACTATGACCAAGAGATAAAGACAGACAATACTATGACCAAGAGATAAAGACAGACAATACTATGACTAAGAGATAAAGACAGACAATACTATGACCAAAAGATAAAGACAGACAATACTATGACCAAGAGATAAAGACAGACAATACTATGACTAAGAGATAAAGACAGACAATACTATGACCAAGAGATAAAGACAGACAATACTATGACTAAGAGATAAAGACAGACAATACTATGACCAAGAGATAAAGACAGACAATACTATAACTAAGAGATAAAGACAGACAATACTATGACCAAAAGATAAAGACAGACAATACTATGACCAAGAGATAAAGACAGACAATACTATGACCAAGAGATAAAGACAGACAATACTATGACCAAAAGATAAAGACAGACAATACTATGACCAAGAGATAAAGACAGACAATACTATGACTAAGAGATAAAGACAGACAATACTATGACCAAGAGATAAAGACAGACAATACTATGACCAAGAGATAAAGACAGACAATACTATGATTAAGAGATAAAAACAGACAATACTATGACCAAAAGATAAAGACAGACAATACTATGACCAAGAGATAAAGACAGACAATACTATGACTAAGAGATAAAGACAGACAATACTATGACCAAGAGATAAAGACAGACAATACTATGACCAAGAGATAAAGACAGACAATACTATGACTAAGAGATAAAGACAGACAATACTATGACCAAGAGATAAAGACAGACAATACTATAGCTAAGAGATAAAGACAGAAAATATTATGACCAAAAGATAAAGACAGACAATACTATGACCAAGAGATAAAGACAGACAATACTATGACCAAAAGATAAAGACAGACAATACTATGACCAGAAGATAAAGACAGACAATACTATGACCAAAAGATAAAGACAGACAATACTATGACTAAGAGATAAAGACAGACAATACTATGACCAAGAGATAAAGACAGACAATACTATAGCTAAGAGATAAAGACAGACAATACTATGACTAAGAGATAAAGACAGACAATACTATGACCAAGACATAAAGACAGACAATACTATAGCTAAGAGATAAAGACAGAAAATATTATGACCAAAAGATAAAGACAGACAATACTATGACCAAGAGATAAAGACAGACAATACTATGACCAAAAGATAAAGACAGACAATACTATGACCAGAAGATAAAGACAGACAATACTATGACCAAAAGATAAAGACAGACAATACTATGACTAAGAGATAAAGACAGACAATACTATGACCAAGAGATAAAGACAGACAATACTATGACTAAGAGATAAAGACAGACAATACTATGACCAAGAGATAAAGACAGACAATACTATAACTAAGAGATAAAGACAGACAATACTATGACCAAAAGATAAAGACAGACAATACTATGACCAAGAGATAAAGACAGACAATACTATGACCAAGAGATAAAGACAGACAATACTATGACCAAAAGATAAAGACAGACAATACTATGACCAAGAGATAAAGACAGACAATACTATGACTAAGAGATAAAGACAGACAATACTATGACCAAGAGATAAAGACAGACAATACTATGACCAAGAGATAAAGACAGACAATACTATGACTAAGAGATAAAGACAGACAATACTATGACCAAAAGATAAAGACAGACAATACTATGACCAAGAGATAAAGACAGACAATACTATGATTAAGAGATAAAGACAGACAATACAATGACCAAGAGATAAAGACAGACAATACTATGACCAAGAGATAAAGACAGACAATACTATGACTAAGAGATAAAGACAGACAATACTATGACCAAGAGATAAAGACAGACAATACTATAGCTAAGAGATAAAGACAGAAAATATTATGACCAAAAGATAAAGACAGACAATACTATGACCAAGAGATAAAGACAGACAATACTATGACCAAAAGATAAAGACAGACAATACTATGACCAGAAGATAAAGACAGACAATACTATGAACAAAAGATAAAGACAGACAATACTATGACTAAGAGATAAAGACAGACAATACTATGACCAAGAGATAAAGACAGACAATACTATGACTAAGAGATAAAGACAGACAATACTATGACCAAGTGATAAAGACAGACAACACTATAGCTAAGAGATAAAGACAGAAAATATTATGACCAAAAGATAAAGACAGACAATACTATGACCAAGAGATAAAGACAGACAATACTATGACCAAAAGATAAAGACAGACAATACTATGACCAGAAGATAAAGACAGACAATACTATGACCAAAAGATAAAGACATACAATACTATGACTAAGAGATAAAGACAGACAATACTATGACCAAGAGATAAAGACAGACAATACTATAACTAAGAGATAAAGACAAACAATACTATGACCAAAAGATAAAGACAAACAATACTATGATCAAGAGATAAAGACAGACAATACTATGACCATAAGATAAAGACAGACAATACTATGACCAAAGGATAAAGACAGACAATACTATGACTAAGAGATAAAGACAGACAATACTATGACCAAGAGATAAAGACAGACAATACTATGACCAAGAGATAAAGACAGACAATACTATGACTAAGAGATAAAGAAAGACAATACTATGACCAAAAGATAAAGACAGACAATACTATGACCAAGAGATAAAGACAGACAATTCTATGACTAAGAGATAAAGACAGACAATACTATGACCAAGAGATAAAGACAGACAATACTATAACTAAGAGATAAAGACAGACAATACTATGACCAAAAGATAAAGACAGACAATACTATGACCAAGAGATAAAGACAGACAATACTATGACCAAGAGATAAAGACAGACAATACTATGACCAAAAGATAAAGACAGACAATACTATGACCAAGAGATAAAGACAGACAATACTATGACTAAGAGATAAAGACAGACAATACTATGACCAAGAGATAAAGACAGACAATACTATGACCAAGAGATAAAGACAGACAATACTATGACTAAGAGATAAAGACAGACAATACTATGACCAAAAGATAAAGACAGACAATACTATGACCAAGAGATAAAGACAGACAATACTATGACTAAGAGATAAAGACAGACAATACTATGACCAAGAGATAAAGACAGACAATACTATGACCAAGAGATAAAGACAGACAATACTATGACTAAGAGATAAAGACAGACAATACTATGACCAAGAGATAAAGACAGACAATACTATAGCTAAGAGATAAAGACAGACAATACTATGACCAAGAGATAAAGACAGACAATACTATAACTAAGAGATAAAGACAGACAATACTATGACCAAAAGATAAAGACAAACAATACTATGATCAAGAGATAAAGACAGACAATACTATGACCAAAAGATAAAGACAGACAATACTATGACCAAAGGATAAAGACAGACAATACTATGACCAAGAGATAAAGACAGACAATACTATGACCAAGAGATGAAGACAGACAATACTATGACCAAAAGATAAAGACAGACAATACTATGACCAAGAGATAACGACAGACAATATTATGACCAAAAGATAAAGACAGACAATACTATGACTAAGAGATAAAGACAGACAATACTATGACCAAAAGATAAAGACAGATAATAATATGACCAAAAGATAAAGACAGACAATACTATGACCAAAAGATAAAGACAGACAATACTATGACCAAAAGATAAAGACAGACAATACTATGACCAAGAGATAAAGACAGACAATACTATGACAAAAAGATAAAGACAGACAATACTATGACCAAAAGATAAAGACAGACAATACTATGACTAAGAGATAAAGACAGACAATACAATGACCAAGAGATAAAGACAGACAATACTATAACTAAGAGATAAAGACAGACAATACTATGACCAAAAGATAAAGACAAACAATACTATGATCAAGAGATAAAGACAGACAATACTATGACCATAAGATAAAGACAGACAATACTATGACCAAAGGATAAAGACAGACAATACTATGAATAAGAGATAAAGACAGACAATACTATGACCAAGAGATAAAGACAGACAATACTATGACCAAGAGATAAAGACAGACAATACTATGACTAAGAGATAAAGACAGACAATACTATGACCAAAAGATAAAGACAGACAATACTATGACCAAGAGATAAAGACAGACAATTCTATGACTAAGAGATAAAGACAGACAATACTATGACCAAGAGATAAAGACAGACAATACTATAACTATAAGATAAAGACAGACAATACTATGACCAAAAGATAAAGACAGACAATACTATGACCAAGAGATAAAGACAGACAATTCTATGACTAAGAGATAAAGACAGACAATACTATGACCAAGAGATAAAGACAGACAATACTATAACTAAGAGATAAAGACAGACAATACTATGACCAAAAGATAAAGACAGACAATACTATGACTAAGAGATAAAGACAGACAATACTATGACCAAGAGATAAAGACAGACAATACTATAGCTAAGAGATAAAGACAGAAAATATTATGACCAAAAGATAAAGACAGACAATACTATGACCAAGAGATAAAGACAGACAATACTATGACCAAGAGATAAAGACAGACAATAATATGACCAGAAGATAAAGACAGACAATACTATGACCAAAAGATAAAGACAGACAATACTATGACTAAGAGATAAAGACAGACAATACAATGACCAAGAGATAAAGACAGACAATACTATAACTAAGAGATAAAGACAGACAATACTATGACCAAAAGATAAAGACAAACAATACTATGATCAAGAGATAAAGACAGACAATACTATGACCATAAGATAAAGACAGACAATACTATGACCAAAGGATAAAGACAGACAATACTATGAATAAGAGATAAAGACAGACAATACTATGACCAAGAGATAAAGACAGACAATACTATGACCAAGAGATAAAGACAGACAATACTATGACTAAGAGATAAAGACAGACAATACTATGACCAAAAGATAAAGACAGACAATACTATGACCAAGAGATAAAGACAGACAATTCTATGACTAAGAGATAAAGACAGACAATACTATGACCAAGAGATAAAGACAGACAATACTATAACTATAAGATAAAGACAGACAATACTATGACCAAAAGATAAAGACAGACAATACTATGACCAAGAGATAAAGACAGACAATACTATGACCAAGAGATAAAGACAGACAATACTATGACCAAAAGATAAAGACAGACAATACTATGACCAAGAGATAAAGACAGACAATACTATGACTAAGAGATAAAGACAGACAATACTATGACCAAGAGATAAAGACAGACAATACTATGACCAAGAGATAAAGACAGACAATACTATGACTAAGAGATAAAGACAGACAATACTATGACCAAAAGATAAAGACAGACAATACTATGACCAAGAGATAAAGACAGACAATACTATGACTAAGAGATAAAGACAGACAATACTATGACCAAGAGATAAAGACAGACAATACTATGACCAAGAGATAAAGACAGACAATACTATGACTAAGAGATAAAGACAGACAATACTATGACCAAGACATAAAGACAGACAATACTATAGCTAAGAGATAAAGACAGAAAATATTATGACCAAAAGATAAAGACAGACAATACTATGACCAAGAGATAAAGACAGACAATACTATGACCAAAAGATAAAGACAGACAATACTATGACCAGAAGATAAAGACAGACAATACTATGACCAAAAGATAAAGACAGACAATACTATGACTAAGAGATAAAGACAGACAATACTATGACCAAGAGATAAAGACAGACAATACTATGACTAAGAGATAAAGACAGACAATACTATGACCAAGAGATAAAGACAGACAATACTATAACTAAGAGATAAAGACAGACAATACTATGACCAAAAGATAAAGACAGACAATACTATGACCAAGAGATAAAGACAGACAATACTATGACCAAGAGATAAAGACAGACAATACTATGACCAAAAGATAAAGACAGACAATACTATGACCAAGAGATAAAGACAGACAATACTATGACTAAGAGATAAAGACAGACAATACTATGACCAAGAGATAAAGACAGACAATACTATGACCAAGAGATAAAGACAGACAATACTATGATTAAGAGATAAAGACAGACAATACTATGACCAAAAGATAAAGACAGACAATACTATGACCAAGAGATAAAGACAGACAATACTATGACTAAGAGATAAAGACAGACAATACTATGACCAAGAGATAAAGACAGACAATACTATGACCAAGAGATAAAGACAGACAATACTATGACTAAGAGATAAAGACAGACAATACTATGACCAAGAGATAAAGACAGACAATACTATAGCTAAGAGATAAAGACAGAAAATATTATGACCAAAAGATAAAGACAGACAATACTATGACCAAGAGATAAAGACAGACAATACTATGACCAAAAGATAAAGACAGACAATACTATGACCAGAAGATAAAGACAGACAATACTATGACCAAAAGATAAAGACAGACAATACTATGACTAAGAGATAAAGACAGACAATACTATGACCAAGAGATAAAGACAGACAATACTATAGCTAAGAGATAAAGACAGACAATACTATGACTAAGAGATAAAGACAGACAATACTATGACCAAGACATAAAGACAGACAATACTATAGCTAAGAGATAAAGACAGAAAATATTATGACCAAAAGATAAAGACAGACAATACTATGACCAAGAGATAAAGACAGACAATACTATGACCAAAAGATAAAGACAGACAATACTATGACCAGAAGATAAAGACAGACAATACTATGACCAAAAGATAAAGACAGACAATACTATGACTAAGAGATAAAGACAGACAATACTATGACCAAGAGATAAAGACAGACAATACTATGACTAAGAGATAAAGACAGACAATACTATGACCAAGAGATAAAGACAGACAATACTATAACTAAGAGATAAAGACAGACAATACTATGACCAAAAGATAAAGACAGACAATACTATGACCAAGAGATAAAGACAGACAATACTATGACCAAGAGATAAAGACAGACAATACTATGACCAAAAGATAAAGACAGACAATACTATGACCAAGAGATAAAGACAGACAATACTATGACTAAGAGATAAAGACAGACAATACTATGACCAAGAGATAAAGACAGACAATACTATGACCAAGAGATAAAGACAGACAATACTATGACTAAGAGATAAAGACAGACAATACTATGACCAAAAGATAAAGACAGACAATACTATGACCAAGAGATAAAGACAGACAATACTATGATTAAGAGATAAAGACAGACAATACAATGACCAAGAGATAAAGACAGACAATACTATGACCAAGAGATAAAGACAGACAATACTATGACTAAGAGATAAAGACAGACAATACTATGACCAAGAGATAAAGACAGACAATACTATAGCTAAGAGATAAAGACAGAAAATATTATGACCAAAAGATAAAGACAGACAATACTATGACCAAGAGATAAAGACAGACAATACTATGACCAAAAGATAAAGACAGACAATACTATGACCAGAAGATAAAGACAGACAATACTATGAACAAAAGATAAAGACAGACAATACTATGACTAAGAGATAAAGACAGACAATACTATGACCAAGAGATAAAGACAGACAATACTATGACTAAGAGATAAAGACAGACAATACTATGACCAAGAGATAAAGACAGACAACACTATAGCTAAGAGATAAAGACAGAAAATATTATGACCAAAAGATAAAGACAGACAATACTATGACCAAGAGATAAAGACAGACAATACTATGACCAAAAGATAAAGACAGACAATACTATGACCAGAAGATAAAGACAGACAATACTATGACCAAAAGATAAAGACATACAATACTATGACTAAGAGATAAAGACAGACAATACTATGACCAAGAGATAAAGACAGACAATACTATAACTAAGAGATAAAGACAAACAATACTATGACCAAAAGATAAAGACAAACAATACTATGATCAAGAGATAAAGACAGACAATACTATGACCATAAGATAAAGACAGACAATACTATGACCAAAGGATAAAGACAGACAATACTATGACTAAGAGATAAAGACAGACAATACTATGACCAAGAGATAAAGACAGACAATACTATGACCAAGAGATAAAGACAGACAATACTATGACTAAGAGATAAAGAAAGACAATACTATGACCAAAAGATAAAGACAGACAATACTATGACCAAGAGATAAAGACAGACAATTCTATGACTAAGAGATAAAGACAGACAATACTATGACCAAGAGATAAAGACAGACAATACTATAACTAAGAGATAAAGACAGACAATACTATGACCAAAAGATAAAGACAGACAATACTATGACCAAGAGATAAAGACAGACAATACTATGACCAAGAGATAAAGACAGACAATACTATGACCAAAAGATAAAGACAGACAATACTATGACCAAGAGATAAAGACAGACAATACTATGACTAAGAGATAAAGACAGACAATACTATGACCAAGAGATAAAGACAGACAATACTATGACCAAGAGATAAAGACAGACAATACTATGACTAAGAGATAAAGACAGACAATACTATGACCAAAAGATAAAGACAGACAATACTATGACCAAGAGATAAAGACAGACAATACTATGACTAAGAGATAAAGACAGACAATACTATGACCAAGAGATAAAGACAGACAATACTATGACTAAGAGATAAAGACAGACAATACTATGACCAAGAGATAAAGACAGACAATACTATAACTAAGAGATAAAGACAGACAATACTATGACCAAAAGATAAAGACAGACAATACTATGACCAAGAGATAAAGACAGACAATACTATGACCAAGAGATAAAGACAGACAATACTATGACCAAAAGATAAAGACAGACAATACTATGACCAAGAGATAAAGACAGACAATACTATGACTAAGAGATAAAGACAGACAATACTATGACCAAGAGATAAAGACAGACAATACTATGACCAAGAGATAAAGACAGACAATACTATGATTAAGAGATAAAAACAGACAATACTATGACCAAAAGATAAAGACAGACAATACTATGACCAAGAGATAAAGACAGACAATACTATGACTAAGAGATAAAGACAGACAATACTATGACCAAGAGATAAAGACAGACAATACTATGACCAAGAGATAAAGACAGACAATACTATGACTAAGAGATAAAGACAGACAATACTATGACCAAGAGATAAAGACAGACAATACTATGACCAAAAGATAAAGACAGACAATACTATGACCAAGAGATAAAGACAGACAATACTATGACCAAAAGATAAAGACAGACAATACTATGACCAGAAGATAAAGACAGACAATACTATGACCAAAAGATAAAGACAGACAATACTATGACTAAGAGATAAAGACAGACAATACTATGACCAAGAGATAAAGACAGACAATACTATAGCTAAGAGATAAAGACAGACAATACTATGACTAAGAGATAAAGACAGACAATACTATGACCAAGACATAAAGACAGACAATACTATAGCTAAGAGATAAAGACAGAAAATATTATGACCAAAAGATAAAGACAGACAATACTATGACCAAGAGATAAAGACAGACAATACTATGACCAAAAGATAAAGACAGACAATACTATGACCAGAAGATAAAGACAGACAATACTATGACCAAAAGATAAAGACAGACAATACTATGACTAAGAGATAAAGACAGACAATACTATGACCAAGAGATAAAGACAGACAATACTATGACTAAGAGATAAAGACAGACAATACTATGACCAAGAGATAAAGACAGACAATACTATAACTAAGAGATAAAGACAGACAATACTATGACCAAAAGATAAAGACAGACAATACTATGACCAAGAGATAAAGACAGACAATACTATGACCAAGAGATAAAGACAGACAATACTATGACCAAAAGATAAAGACAGACAATACTATGACCAAGAGATAAAGACAGACAATACTATGACTAAGAGATAAAGACAGACAATACTATGACCAAGAGATAAAGACAGACAATACTATGACCAAGAGATAAAGACAGACAATACTATGACTAAGAGATAAAGACAGACAATACTATGACCAAAAGATAAAGACAGACAATACTATGACCAAGAGATAAAGACAGACAATACTATGATTAAGAGATAAAGACAGACAATACAATGACCAAGAGATAAAGACAGACAATACTATGACCAAGAGATAAAGACAGACAATACTATGACTAAGAGATAAAGACAGACAATACTATGACCAAGAGATAAAGACAGACAATACTATAGCTAAGAGATAAAGACAGAAAATATTATGACCAAAAGATAAAGACAGACAATACTATGACCAAGAGATAAAGACAGACAATACTATGACCAAAAGATAAAGACAGACAATACTATGACCAGAAGATAAAGACAGACAATACTATGAACAAAAGATAAAGACAGACAATACTATGACTAAGAGATAAAGACAGACAATACTATGACCAAGAGATAAAGACAGACAATACTATGACTAAGAGATAAAGACAGACAATACTATGACCAAGTGATAAAGACAGACAACACTATAGCTAAGAGATAAAGACAGAAAATATTATGACCAAAAGATAAAGACAGACAATACTATGACCAAGAGATAAAGACAGACAATACTATGACCAAAAGATAAAGACAGACAATACTATGACCAGAAGATAAAGACAGACAATACTATGACCAAAAGATAAAGACATACAATACTATGACTAAGAGATAAAGACAGACAATACTATGACCAAGAGATAAAGACAGACAATACTATAACTAAGAGATAAAGACAAACAATACTATGACCAAAAGATAAAGACAAACAATACTATGATCAAGAGATAAAGACAGACAATACTATGACCATAAGATAAAGACAGACAATACTATGACCAAAGGATAAAGACAGACAATACTATGACTAAGAGATAAAGACAGACAATACTATGACCAAGAGATAAAGACAGACAATACTATGACCAAGAGATAAAGACAGACAATACTATGACTAAGAGATAAAGAAAGACAATACTATGACCAAAAGATAAAGACAGACAATACTATGACCAAGAGATAAAGACAGACAATTCTATGACTAAGAGATAAAGACAGACAATACTATGACCAAGAGATAAAGACAGACAATACTATAACTAAGAGATAAAGACAGACAATACTATGACCAAAAGATAAAGACAGACAATACTATGACCAAGAGATAAAGACAGACAATACTATGACCAAGAGATAAAGACAGACAATACTATGACCAAAAGATAAAGACAGACAATACTATGACCAAGAGATAAAGACAGACAATACTATGACTAAGAGATAAAGACAGACAATACTATGACCAAGAGATAAAGACAGACAATACTATGACCAAGAGATAAAGACAGACAATACTATGACTAAGAGATAAAGACAGACAATACTATGACCAAAAGATAAAGACAGACAATACTATGACCAAGAGATAAAGACAGACAATACTATGACTAAGAGATAAAGACAGACAATACTATGACCAAGAGATAAAGACAGACAATACTATGACCAAGAGATAAAGACAGACAATACTATGACTAAGAGATAAAGACAGACAATACTATGACCAAGAGATAAAGACAGACAATACTATAGCTAAGAGATAAAGACAGACAATACTATGACCAAGAGATAAAGACAGACAATACTATAACTAAGAGATAAAGACAGACAATACTATGACCAAAAGATAAAGACAAACAATACTATGATCAAGAGATAAAGACAGACAATACTATGACCAAAAGATAAAGACAGACAATACTATGACCAAAGGATAAAGACAGACAATACTATGACCAAGAGATAAAGACAGACAATACTATGACCAAGAGATGAAGACAGACAATACTATGACCAAAAGATAAAGACAGACAATACTATGACCAAGAGATAACGACAGACAATATTATGACCAAAAGATAAAGACAGACAATACTATGACTAAGAGATAAAGACAGACAATACTATGACCAAAAGATAAAGACAGATAATAATATGACCAAAAGATAAAGACAGACAATACTATGACCAAAAGATAAAGACAGACAATACTATGACCAAAAGATAAAGACAGACAATACTATGACCAAGAGATAAAGACAGACAATACTATGACAAAAAGATAAAGACAGACAATACTATGACCAAAAGATAAAGACAGACAATACTATGACTAAGAGATAAAGACAGACAATACAATGACCAAGAGATAAAGACAGACAATACTATAACTAAGAGATAAAGACAGACAATACTATGACCAAAAGATAAAGACAAACAATACTATGATCAAGAGATAAAGACAGACAATACTATGACCATAAGATAAAGACAGACAATACTATGACCAAAGGATAAAGACAGACAATACTATGAATAAGAGATAAAGACAGACAATACTATGACCAAGAGATAAAGACAGACAATACTATGACCAAGAGATAAAGACAGACAATACTATGACTAAGAGATAAAGACAGACAATACTATGACCAAAAGATAAAGACAGACAATACTATGACCAAGAGATAAAGACAGACAATTCTATGACTAAGAGATAAAGACAGACAATACTATGACCAAGAGATAAAGACAGACAATACTATAACTATAAGATAAAGACAGACAATACTATGACCAAAAGATAAAGACAGACAATACTATGACCAAGAGATAAAGACAGACAATACTATGACCAAGAGATAAAGACAGACAATACTATGACCAAAAGATAAAGACAGACAATACTATGACCAAGAGATAAAGACAGACAATACTATGACTAAGAGATAAAGACAGACAATACTATGACCAAGAGATAAAGACAGACAATACTATGACCAAGAGATAAAGACAGACAATACTATGACTAAGAAATAAAGACAGACAATACTATGACCAAAAGATAAAGACAGACAATACTATGACCAAGAGATAAAGACAGACAATACTATGACTAAGAGATAAAGACAGACAATACTATGACCAAGAGATAAAGACAGACAATACTATGACCAAGAGATAAAGACAGACAATACTATGACTAAGAGATAAAGACAGACAATACTATGACCAAGACATAAAGACAGACAATACTATAGCTAAGAGATAAAGACAGAAAATATTATGACCAAAAGATAAAGACAGACAATACTATGACCAAGAGATAAAGACAGACAATACTATGACCAAAAGATAAAGACAGACAATACTATGACCAGAAGATAAAGACAGACAATACTATGACCAAAAGATAAAGACAGACAATACTATGACTAAGAGATAAAGACAGACAATACTATGACCAAGAGATAAAGACAGACAATACTATGACTAAGAGATAAAGACAGACAATACTATGACCAAGAGATAAAGACAGACAATACTATAACTAAGAGATAAAGACAGACAATACTATGACCAAAAGATAAAGACAGACAATACTATGACCAAGAGATAAAGACAGACAATACTATGACCAAGAGATAAAGACAGACAATACTATGACCAAAAGATAAAGACAGACAATACTATGACCAAGAGATAAAGACAGACAATACTATGACTAAGAGATAAAGACAGACAATACTATGACCAAGAGATAAAGACAGACAATACTATGACCAAGAGATAAAGACAGACAATACTATGATTAAGAGATAAAGACAGACAATACTATGACCAAAAGATAAAGACAGACAATACTATGACCAAGAGATAAAGACAGACAATACTATGACTAAGAGATAAAGACAGACAATACTATGACCAAGAGATAAAGACAGACAATACTATGACCAAGAGATAAAGACAGACAATACTATGACTAAGAGATAAAGACAGACAATACTATGACCAAGAGATAAAGACAGACAATACTATAGCTAAGAGATAAAGACAGAAAATATTATGACCAAAAGATAAAGACAGACAATACTATGACCAAGAGATAAAGACAGACAATACTATGACCAAAAGATAAAGACAGACAATACTATGACCAGAAGATAAAGACAGACAATACTATGACCAAAAGATAAAGACAGACAATACTATGACTAAGAGATAAAGACAGACAATACTATGACCAAGAGATAAAGACAGACAATACTATAGCTAAGAGATAAAGACAGACAATACTATGACTAAGAGATAAAGACAGACAATACTATGACCAAGACATAAAGACAGATAATACTATAGCTAAGAGATAAAGACAGAAAATATTATGACCAAAAGATAAAGACAGACAATACTATGACCAAGAGATAAAGACAGACAATACTATGACCAAAAGATAAAGACAGACAATACTATGACCAGAAGATAAAGACAGACAATACTATGACCAAAAGATAAAGACAGACAATACTATGACTAAGAGATAAAGACAGACAATACTATGACCAAGAGATAAAGACAGACAATACTATGACTAAGAGATAAAGACAGACAATACTATGACCAAGAGATAAAGACAGACAATACTATAACTAAGAGATAAAGACAGACAATACTATGACCAAAAGATAAAGACAGACAATACTATGACCAAGAGATAAAGACAGACAATACTATGACCAAGAGATAAAGACAGACAATACTATGACCAAAAGATAAAGACAGACAATACTATGACCAAGAGATAAAGACAGACAATACTATGACTAAGAGATAAAGACAGACAATACTATGACCAAGAGATAAAGACAGACAATACTATGACCAAGAGATAAAGACAGACAATACTATGACTAAGAGATAAAGACAGACAATACTATGACCAAAAGATAAAGACAGACAATACTATGACCAAGAGATAAAGACAGACAATACTATGATTAAGAGATAAAGACAGACAATACAATGACCAAGAGATAAAGACAGACAATACTATGACCAAGAGATAAAGACAGACAATACTATGACTAAGAGATAAAGACAGACAATACTATGACCAAGAGATAAAGACAGACAATACTATAGCTAAGAGATAAAGACAGAAAATATTATGACCAAAAGATAAAGACAGACAATACTATGACCAAGAGATAAAGACAGACAATACTATGACCAAAAGATAAAGACAGACAATACTATGACCAGAAGATAAAGACAGACAATACTATGAACAAAAGATAAAGACAGACAATACTATGACTAAGAGATAAAGACAGACAATACTATGACCAAGAGATAAAGACAGACAATACTATGACTAAGAGATAAAGACAGACAATACTATGACCAAGAGATAAAGACAGACAACACTATAGCTAAGAGATAAAGACAGAAAATATTATGACCAAAAGATAAAGACAGACAATACTATGACCAAGAGATAAAGACAGACAATACTATGACCAAAAGATAAAGACAGACAATACTATGACCAGAAGATAAAGACAGACAATACTATGACCAAAAGATAAAGACATACAATACTATGACTAAGAGATAAAGACAGACAATACTATGACCAAGAGATAAAGACAGACAATACTATAACTAAGAGATAAAGACAAACAATACTATGACCAAAAGATAAAGACAAACAATACTATGATCAAGAGATAAAGACAGACAATACTATGACCATAAGATAAAGACAGACAATACTATGACCAAAGGATAAAGACAGACAATACTATGACTAAGAGATAAAGACAGACAATACTATGACCAAGAGATAAAGACAGACAATACTATGACCAAGAGATAAAGACAGACAATACTATGACTAAGAGATAAAGAAAGACAATACTATGACCAAAAGATAAAGACAGACAATACTATGACCAAGAGATAAAGACAGACAATTCTATGACTAAGAGATAAAGACAGACAATACTATGACCAAGAGATAAAGACAGACAATACTATAACTAAGAGATAAAGACAGACAATACTATGACCAAAAGATAAAGACAGACAATACTATGACCAAGAGATAAAGACAGACAATACTATGACCAAGAGATAAAGACAGACAATACTATGACCAAAAGATAAAGACAGACAATACTATGACCAAGAGATAAAGACAGACAATACTATGACTAAGAGATAAAGACAGACAATACTATGACCAAGAGATAAAGACAGACAATACTATGACCAAGAGATAAAGACAGACAATACTATGACTAAGAGATAAAGACAGACAATACTATGACCAAAAGATAAAGACAGACAATACTATGACCAAGAGATAAAGACAGACAATACTATGACTAAGAGATAAAGACAGACAATACTATGACCAAGAGATAAAGACAGACAATACTATGACCAAGAGATAAAGACAGACAATACTATGACTAAGAGATAAAGACAGACAATACTATGACCAAGAGATAAAGACAGACAATACTATAGCTAAGAGATAAAGACAGACAATACTATGACCAAGAGATAAAGACAGACAATACTATAACTAAGAGATAAAGACAGACAATACTATGACCAAAAGATAAAGACAAACAATACTATGATCAAGAGATAAAGACAGACAATACTATGACCAAAAGATAAAGACAGACAATACTATGACCAAAGGATAAAGACAGACAATACTATGACCAAGAGATAAAGACAGACAATACTATGACCAAGAGATGAAGACAGACAATACTATGACCAAAAGATAAAGACAGACAATACTATGACCAAGAGATAACGACAGAAAATATTATGACCAAAAGATAAAGACAGACAATACTATGACTAAGAGATAAAGACAGACAATACTATGACCAAAAGATAAAGACAGATAATAATATGACCAAAAGATAAAGACAGACAATACTATGACCAAAAGATAAAGACAGACAATACTATGACCAAAAGATAAAGACAGACAATACTATGACCAAGAGATAAAGACAGACAATACTATGACAAAAAGATAAAGACAGACAATACTATGACCAAAAGATAAAGACAGACAATACTATGACTAAGAGATAAAGACAGACAATACTATGACCAAGAGATAAAGACAGACAATACTATAACTAAGAGATAAAGACAGACAATACTATGACCAAAAGATAAAGACAAACAATACTATGATCAAGAGATAAAGACAGACAATACTATGACCAAAAGATAAAGACAGACAATACTATGACCAAAGGATAAAGACAGACAATACTATGACCAAGAGATAAAGACAGACAATACTATGACCAAGAGATGAAGACAGACAATACTATGACCAAAAGATAAAGACAGACAATACTATGACCAAGAGATAACGACAGACAATATTATGACCAAAAGATAAAGACAGACAATACTATGACTAAGAGATAAAGACAGACAATACTATGACCAAAAGATAAAGACAGATAATAATATGACCAAAAGATAAAGACAGACAATACTATGACCAAAAGATAAAGACAGACAATACTATGAACAAAAGATAAAGACAGACAATACTATGACCAAGAGATAAAGACAGACAATACTATGACCAAAAGATAAAGACAGATAATACTATGACCAAAAGATAAAGACAGACAATACTATGACCAAAAGATAAAGACAGACAATACTATGACCAAGAGATAAAGACAGACAATACTATAACCAAGAGATAAAGACAGAAAATACTATGACCAAAAGATAAAGACAGACAATAATATGACTAAGAGATAAAGACAGACAATAATATGACTAAGAGATAAAGACAGACAATACTATGACTAAGAGATAAAGACAGACAATACTATGACCAAAAGATAAAGACAGACAATACTATGACCAAGAGATAAAGACAGACAATTCTATGACTAAGAGATAAAGACAGACAATACTATGACCAAGAGATAAAGACAGACAATACTATAACTAAGAGATAAAGACAGACAATACTATGACCAAAAGATAAAGACAGACAATACTATGACCAAGAGATAAAGACAGACAATACTATGACCAAGAGATAAAGACAGACAATACTATGACCAAAAGATAAAGACAGACAATACTATGACCAAGAGATAAAGACAGACAATACTATGACTAAGAGATAAAGACAGACAATACTATGACCAAGAGATAAAGACAGACAATACTATGACCAAGAGATAAAGACAGACAATACTATGACTAAGAGATACAGACAGACAATACTATGACCAAAAGATAAAGACAGACAATACTATGACCAAGAGATAAAGACAGACAATACTATGACTAAGAGATAAAGACAGACAATACTATGACCAAGACATAAAGACAGACAATACTATAACTAAGAGATAAAGACAGAAAATATTATGACCAAAAGATAAAGACAGACAATACTATGACCAAGAGATAAAGACAGACAATACTATGACCAAAAGATAAAGACAGACAATACTATGACCAGAAGATAAAGACAGACAATACTATGACCAAAAGATAAAGACAGACAATACTATGACTAAGAGATAAAGACAGACAATACTATGACCAAGAGATAAAGACAGACAATACTATGACTAAGAGATAAAGACAGACAATACTATGACCAAGAGATAAAGACAGACAATACTATAACTAAGAGATAAAGACAGACAATACTATGACCAAAAGATAAAGACAGACAATACTATGACCAAGAGATAAAGACAGACAATACTATGACCAAGAGATAAAGACAGACAATACTATGACCAAAAGATAAAGACAGACAATACTATGACCAAGAGATAAAGACAGACAATACTATGACTAAGAGATAAAGACAGACAATACTATGACCAAGAGATAAAGACAGACAATACTATGACCAAGAGATAAAGACAGACAATACTATGACTAAGAGATAAAGACAGACAATACTATGACCAAAAGATAAAGACAGACAATACTATGACCAAGAGATAAAGACAGACAATACTATGACTAAGAGATAAAGACTGACAATACTATGACCAAGAGATAAAGACAGAAAATACTATGACCAAGAGATAAAGACAGACAATACTATGACTAAGAGATAAAGACAGACAATACTATGACCAAGAGATAAAGACAGACAATACTATAGCTAAGAGATAAAGACAGAAAATATTATGACCAAAAGATAAAGACAGACAATACTATGACCAAGAGATAAAGACAGACAATACTATGACCAAAAGATAAAGACAGACAATACTATGACCAGAAGATAAAGACAGACAATACTATGACCAAAAGATAAAGACATACAATACTATGACTAAGAGATAAAGACAGACAATACTATGACCAAGAGATAAAGACAGACAATACTATAGCTAAGAGATAAAGACAGACAATACTATGACTAAGAGATAAAGACAGACAATACTATGACCAAGACATAAAGACAGACAATACTATAGCTAAGAGATAAAGACAGAAAATATTATGACCAAAAGATAAAGACAGACAATACTATGACCAAGAGATAAAGACAGACAATACTATGACCAAAAGATAAAGACAGACAATACTATGACCAGAAGATAAAGACAGACAATACTATGACCAAAAGATAAAGACAGACAATACTATGACTAAGAGATAAAGACAGACAATACTATGACCAAGAGATAAAGACAGACAATACTATGACTAAGAGATAAAGACAGACAATACTATGACCAAGAGATAAAGACAGACAATACTATAACTAAGAGATAAAGACAGACAATACTATGACCAAAAGATAAAGACAGACAATACTATGACCAAGAGATAAAGACAGACAATACTATGACCAAGAGATAAAGACAGACAATACTATGACCAAAAGATAAAGACAGACAATACTATGACCAAGAGATAAAGACAGACAATACTATGACTAAGAGATAAAGACAGACAATACTATGACCAAGAGATAAAGACAGACAATACTATGACCAAGAGATAAAGACAGACAATACTATAACTAAGAGATAAAGACAGACAATACTATGACCAAAAGATAAAGACAGACAATACTATGACCAAGAGATAAAGACAGACAATACTATGACCAAGAGATAAAGACAGACAATACTATGACCAAAAGATAAAGACAGACAATACTATGACCAAGAGATAAAGACAGACAATACTATGACTAAGAGATAAAGACAGACAATACTATGACCAAGAGATAAAGACAGACAATACTATGACCAAGAGATAAAGACAGACAATACTATGACTAAGAGATAAAGACAGACAATACTATGACCAAAAGATAAAGACAGACAATACTATGACCAAGAGATAAAGACAGACAATACTATGACTAAGAGATAAAGACAGACAATACTATGACCAAGAGATAAAGACAGACAATACTATGACCAAGAGATAAAGACAGACAATACTATGACTAAGAGATAAAGACAGACAATACTATGACCAAGACATAAAGACAAACAATACTATAGCTAAGAGATAAAGACAGAAAATATTATGACCAAAAGATAAAGACAGACAATACTATGACCAAGAGATAAAGACAGACAATACTATGACCAAAAGATAAAGACAGACAATACTATGACCAGAAGATAAAGACAGACAATACTATGACCAAAAGATAAAGACAGACAATACTATGACTAAGAGATAAAGACAGACAATACTATGACCAAGAGATAAAGACAGACAATACTATGACTAAGAGATAAAGACAGACAATACTATGACCAAGAGATAAAGACAGACAATACTATAACTAAGAGATAAAGACAGACAATACTATGACCAAAAGATAAAGACAGACAATACTATGACCAAGAGATAAAGACAGACAATACTATGACCAAGAGATAAAGACAGACAATACTATGACCAAAAGATAAAGACAGACAATACTATGACCAAGAGATAAAGACAGACAATACTATGACCAAAAGATAAAGACAGACAATACTATGACCAAGAGATAAAGACAGACAATACTATGACTAAGAGATAAAGACAGACAATACTATGACCAAGAGATAAAGACAGACAATACTATGACCAAGAGATAAAGACAGACAATACTATGACTAAGAGATAAAGACAGACAATACTATGACCAAAAGATAAAGACAGACAATACTATGACCAAGAGATAAAGACAGACAATACTATGACTAAGAGATAAAGACAGACAATACTATGACCAAGAGATAAAGACAGACAATACTATGACCAAGAGATAAAGACAGACAATACTATGACTAAGAGATAAAGACAGACAATACTATGACCAAGAGATAAAGACAGACAATACTATAGCTAAGAGATGAAGACAGAAAATATTATGACCAAAAGATAAAGACAGACAATACTATGACCAAGAGATAAAGACAGACAATACTATGACCAAGAGATAAAGACAGACAATACTATGACCAAAAGATAAAGACAGATAATACTATGACCAAAAGATAAAGACAGACAATACTATGACCAAAAGATAAAGACAGACAATACTATGACCAAAAGATAAAGACAGACAATACTATAACCAAGAGATAAAGACAGAAAATACTATGACCAAAAGATAAAGACAGACAATAATATGACTAAGAGATAAAGACAGACAATAATATGACTAAGAGATAAAGACAGACAATACTATAACTAAGAGATAAAGACAGACAATGCTATGACTAGAAGATAAAGACAGACAATACTATGACCAAGAGATAAAGACAGACAATACTATGACTAAGAGATAAAGATAGACAATACTATGACCAAGAGATAAAGACAGACAATACTATGACCAAATGATAAAGACAGACAATACTATGACTAAGAGATAAAGATAGACAATACTATGACCAAGAGATAAAGACAGACAATACTATGACCAAATGATAAAGACAGACAATACTATGACCAAGAGATAAAGACAGACAATACTATGACCAAAAGATAAAGACAGACAATGATATGACCAAAAGATAAAGGCAGATAACACTATGACCAAGAGATAAAGACAGACAATGATATGACCAAAAGATAAAGGCAGATAACACTATGACCAAGAGATAAAGACAGACAATACTATGACCAAGAGATAAAAACAGACAATACTATGACCAAGAGATAAAGACAGACAACACTATAGCTAAGAGATAAAGACAGAAAATATTATGACCAAAAGATAAAGACAGACAATACTATGACCAAGAGATAAAGACAGACAATACTATGACCAAAAGATAAAGACAGACAATACTATGACCAGAAGATAAAGACAGACAATACTATGACCAAAAGATAAAGACAGACAATACTATGACTAAGAGATAAAGACAGACAATACTATGACCAAGAGATAAAGACAGACAATACTATAACTAAGAGATAAAGACAGACAATACTATGACCAAAAGATAAAGACAAACAATACTATGATCAAGAGATAAAGACAGACAATACTATGACCAAAAGATAAAGGGAGACAATACTATGACCAAAAGATAAAGACAGACAATTCTATGACCAAGAGATAAAGACAGACAATACTATGACCAAGAGATAAAGACAGACAATACTATGACCAAAAGATAAAGACAGACAATACTATGACCAAGAGATAACGACAGACAATATTATGACCAAAAGATAAAGACAGACAATACTATGACTAAGAGATAAAGACAGACAATACTATGACCAAAAGATAAAGACAGATAATAATATGACCAAAAGATAAAGAGAGACAATACTATGACCAAAAGATAAAGACAGACAATACTATGAACAAAAGATAAAGACAGACAATACTATGACCAAGAGATAAAGACAGACAATACTATGACCAAAAGATAAAGACAGATAATACTATGACCAAAAGATAAAGACAGACAATACTATGACCAAAAGATAAAGACAGACAATACTATGACCAAAAGATAAAGACAGACAATACTATAACCAAGAGATAAAGACAGAAAATACTATGACCAAAAGATAAAGACAGACAATAATATGACTAAGAGATAAAGACAGACAATAATATGACTAAGAGATAAAGACAGACAATGCTATAACCAAGAGATAAAGACAGACACTACTATGATTAAAAGATAAAGACAGACAATACTATGACCAAGAGATAAAAACAGACAATACTATGACTAAGAGATAAAGACAGACAATACTATAACCAAGAGATAAAGACAGACAATAATATGACTAAGAGATAAAGACAGACAATGCTATGACTAGAAGATAAAGACAGACAATACTATGACCAAGAGATAAAGACAGACAATACTATGACTAAGAGATAAAGATAGACAATACTATGACCAAGAGATAAAGACAGACAATACTATGACCAAATGATAAAGACAGACAATACTATGACTAAGAGATAAAGATAGACAATACTATGACCAAGAGATAAAGACAGACAATACTATGACCAAGAGATAAAGACAGACAATACTATGACCAAAAGATAAAGACAGACAATGATATGACCAAAAGATAAAGGCAGATAACACTATGACCAAGAGATAAAGACAGACAATGATATGACCAAAAGATAAAGGCAGATAACACTATGACCAAAAGATAAAGACAGACAATACTATGACCAAGAGATAAAGACAGACAATACTATGACCAAGAGATAAAAACAGACAATACTATGACCAAGAGATAAAAACAGACAATGCTATGACCAAAAGATAAAGACAGACAATACTATGACCAAAAGATAAAGACAGACAATACTATGACCAAAAGATAAAGACAGACAATACTATGACCAAAAGATAAAGACAGACAATACTATGACTAAGAGATAAAGACAGACAATACTATGACCAAGAGATAAAGACAGACAATACTATGACCAAAAGATAAAGACAGACAATACTATGACCACGAGATAAACGACAAGAACATACCATCATTGCCCCTTTGCAATGAACAAAATAAGCACTCGCCCGCTCGCCAATGCGAGTATTTCAATTTTCGAGCTAGTTGAATATGTTTTGAACTCGCCCATTATGGCGAGTAATTTTGGTTTTGAGACGTCCCCTAATTATTCAATGTTGATCGATTCTTCAACTGAGGATAGGAAAGCGTTAATGTAAAACGACCAAATGATACTGATTTTTTAATATAGAATACCGAATTTGATTGGTTGACAGTAGATTCGTCGACTAATCAGATATGTTGTAAGAAATGGTTGTAGAAAACAAAGATGAAGGTCATGGATTAATGGATTCAGAATATTCATGGATTCAGAATATTCACGATGTCACTGTTCAAGTATTGGATACGATAACGTAACCCTCAGTCGCTTTTGCTCCCAGCGAGGGTTACGAATCGGTCCCATTCAACGTATGGGAGCAGCGCCCGGAGTGATTCACACCGGGCGGTTTTTTGTCCTAATTCCGTTGTAAGTGGTTGGAAAAATTAACGGGGGTGAATGATAAATATATTTAGGTAAACCTTGAGGTGTTAAGTAAACGCTGCATCAATCCATGGTAGACTTATATCCATCTGAAAATTTGAATGCATGAAATCTTCTTTCTGTCCGACATTTTGCTTACAAGTTGCTATTTCACGTGCACTTGCCTCGTTTTGGTGATATCCTTATCTGGATCAATCGTAGAAAAACATCGTAGAAAGTTTTTCATATTTGGCATTCAGAACCATATATGGATAGGCTCCGCCCATCACGAGAGTATACGTAAGGTGCTATGGCGGACAAGAAACATTTTTCGAATACTAAATCGATCGTGAAGGTAGAAACAGGTATTGTAACACTTATTTCGTATCACCATTACTTAAAAATTGTAGGGAATAATATGTTATGACCAGATATGCAAAAAGAAAGTTGAAATATTCACGGAACGAAAAGTTTAATTTGCTCCCATACGTTGAATGGGACCGATTCGTAACCCTAACTGGAGCACAAGCGGAATGAGGGTTACGTTATCGTATCTATTAAAGTGAAAGTTCAAAATCTACCAAGCGTAAAACAACTGATCACCAACAAGAAAGAATAAAAGAATACGAAAAGAATCGAACAAGAAAACTTTTACCGAAATGGGCAGTCGGTAGGCCATGGCTTCGAAATGAAGCCAACGGAATGGTATGTACCCTTTTTTGTAATTTACAAAGCCGGGCTTGAACCCACGGCGTATTGGTGATATGCTTGTATGAGTTGTTAGATCCAGCGACCTAACTCATTGAGCCACCCAGGCCCCCCCAAAAAAAATTGGGCAAGTGGATTCTGATCTGGGCGAGTAGTTCTTAAAAGTCATTCGCCCGGCTTGGCGAGTGCCTTCAAAAATCTAATTTTCACACTGTCTTTGGTATCTTCAAACTTGTTTTTGTCATTTATTGTTAGATATTTTGTTGTTTATTCCTCTAAGCATATTATCTTGAAAGGTATCTAGAAAAACGTCTTAAAATACCCAATTCATGTACTTGCATAATGGTTTTATAAGATCAAAAAACATTAATTAGGTATAAAAATATGATGGGTAGGAAGATGATGTCATTTACACAAGCTAGACAGTTAGTATTTCCCCAAAACAAGTGCTAATTTCCGGGAAATCACTTGGCATGACACAGATTATAAGTAAAACACCAAATATGCACACGTATTACTTTAGGTATTATATTATAGCTACTGTAACTGAAGCCTAGATTGTAATATAAGCATCTGGGTTCACTCCCGGTTTTTGGTGTGATCGTGTTGCTCATCTCTTTTAGTTTTGTTTGTTTTAGTCTTGTGTCTTGTGTGTCCATTGTTGCCAGTTTCTCTGGATTGTCCATTCTTCGGTTTTCTCTAACGTTTATAAGACAAATCAAACCAAATCCAAATAAGTTAAAGTAGTACAGATCGAGAGAAATGCAGATAATATCTAAACGGTCATTTATATGTATTAATACTTTATTAATATATGGTGACGAGTACTTGTTGAAACAAATATTCCGATTGTAGTCATTATTGAGTTTGGAGTGTTAATTGGGTGTTTAGGTATTGGTATTTTGCGTCACTTTCAGCAACTATTCGGATATATAGTTACTGCCAGACTTATTGGTGGTTGAAAGCCCAAACTGACCCTTGAACCCCCAGATATGGTAAGGTGTCCGACACCTTAACACTTGAAATGAGTATCGGGGCTAGAACTCCATTCAGTGGAGCTAGACGTATGGTCAAAAATCAACTAACTTCACCACTCATCGACCCATGCCCCCTAATCATCTATATATTTAGTAATGAAAATATGAATCGTTTTAATACCCATATCTCGTATTCATAGTGTTGTGTTCAATGATAAGTAAAATTCGTACTCTAAAATGAGGAGGAGGTTTATGGTATTCAACGCCACTTTCAACAATATTTCAGTTAAATGGTGGCGGTCAGTTTTGTAGTGGAGGAAACCGGAGTAAACCACTGGTCTATCACTATCCACTGACAAACTTTATCACTTAAAGTCATACAGTCGCTCAGATTGATTTTTTTTGTTTATATTACAAGTGTGGACACAGAAATGTGCTGTCCAAAAAGCAAGTGTGGATGTCAATATTTCATATTATTAACTTAAAGAAAAAAAAAATTCGTGGACACAGGGGTCCTGGATTTTTTAATAAAAAACTAATCCTGGATTATTATTTTTGCTTAATGTTCGGTCCTGTGTTTTTATTTCAAATTTTCATCATAGCCCCCCTCCCCCTCCCAATGGATATAAAATGGTATCATTAATAATAAATTAATAAATAATAAATTCAGATTTTCTATTTAAAATAAATCTCATTTACAAAACCACTGATATTTGTTCAATTCTTAACGCTGATTTAAGCTTTAGTCGCAATTTTTTTTATTTTTCTTTTTAAACTGTCGAAACATAACATTTATTTAACTGTAAAATTCACAAATAAAATTCACCCCCCTTTTCCCCTTTTTTTCTTGTTTAAACCAATGATCAACAATATTCCAGAATCAAACAAATGAATAAATATAACATAGATTTCTTTTACATGCATCTTTTTACCATGCGTTGTCAGTGGTTTTGTCTTTCATATTTCTTGAAGACAAACATAACATTTTTTTGCATTTATCAATATTTTATGAGTATCAACAGTTTTTTCAACACCGTATCTGTTTCTCGATACAGCCGCCCGATTACAGAGACCCGTGACCAGGATTAGCTCGTTCCACCAGTTTTTTTCTTAATAATGTTGTTTAAAAAGTTGCCAATATTCGATGTTTTATACTAATAAAATGTTCTGAACAAGAAACCAGGTTTAAAAAATAGGTTATGATGTCGTAATTAGTGAAAAGAATTCGAATGTTTGTTGGTGAAATCGCCATTAACACACCTAGTTATAAGTCGGCTGTCTTTTCCGAAGTTTACCGGACACCGATAACTGCTATAAATAACCAGAAAGCATGTTGCAGGTAAATATTGGTTAAAATTAATATAATTTTAAAAATATATCAATGAAATTGGATCCCGGGGTAATCAGTTAATATTATATAATGGTATTTAGTAAGAATGACACTTAAAATCGAAAATACGTGATGAAATCAATAAAAACAAACCCAAACTCTGCAAAGGGGCCCGATAAAGGGAATATTGTAAACAAATTGTATTGCATATTATTGACAACACGAATTGTCTTGATTATATTTTTTTAGAAAAAGAACAGACATGAAGTTCATTATTTTAGTCTCTAATTTAAAAGAGATATCACCTAGCGTTTTCTCCTGAAAAAAAAAAGATATATAAAAAAAACTGCGATGCAATTCTGTCAAAATACGATTCAGCCGAAAAAAGATATATAAATTATGCTTACGTGTTGAAAAATGAAGTAGGTAGGTTTAACATGTTTTTTTAATTTTTACACAAATCTTGCTGAATCCTCCTGTGTCGTATTCGCGTAGAATTTGTCAATATTTTTATTTATAACATGTGCTTTTTTCATCAAGCAATTTCGCATATGCGCAAACGCTTTACCGAATGAGGTCACTGTGTAGGTCATCAATGGTCATATGATCATATTCATGAAAAATGTATATGAATATCATGCTGGTAAACATTGAATTCTTTATGGGAGATAAAAAATCAAAGTGACATATTTCCTTCGTTTCAGGTTAAATACGTATGATATTATGAAAAATTTCAACTGCATTTAGTATAAAACATCGAATATTGGCAACTTTCAATATAAAAAAAAATCAATCTGAGCGACTGTATGCCTTTAAAGTTGTATCTCTAAAATGAGTGAAACAATCCGTATGGGCATATCCTAGAGCTGAATGATATTGCTCATTTAAATAGATCAATACTATATCTAGCTATATAGCTTTATAGAACATGTTTTGATAATATTATGTGCAGAGCTTATCATTTGTAACATGACCATTTAATGAGTCTGTTGATGAAAAGTCAATATTATAAATATTGTAAAATAATTAATGAAATTTTCTGTTTTACACAACGCCCAGAGACATATCGAAATGCATCCGTATTCACCTGACTGTTTTTAATTACAATGAAAAATCTTACAAATCAATTCTTTTTTATGTCATGGTAGTTGGTTAGTTATGCAACATTGTTTTCTTTAATGAATTTTGATTGATTAATTATTTAATGTCAAATGATCAATATTTCAGCTATTATTCAAATTGCAAACATATACATTTGTAGCTAAACAGGTTTGAAGATACCAAATGGTTAACCAGAAACCGTAAATCGAAGGACAGGCAATACAATGGGCAGAACATGGGCGGATCCACGATTTCAAGTTAGGGGGGGCGCACTTAGAAAAATTGCGCCGAGCGGAGGGAGGCGCGAAATTGTTTGGGGTATTTCGTGTGAAAAATCACGATATTACGTCAAAAAATCATATTTTTTCCAATTTTAGGGGGCGCGCGCACCGGGTGCACCCCCTGGATCCGCCCCTGCAGAAGAAATGATGAATGGTACTGTGAAAAAAAGGGAGGGGTAAATGTCACAGGTGAAAATGGTATTGAATAATGCCGGAACCGTCAGCCTTGTAACGAGTCGCCAAATATCACTCATAACAAGCTATTGCCGAATAGAAATATGTTGGAAGTTGTAATCTACGTGCAAAAGAGTGGCATTCTCTATACATTATACACTCTATAATGAAATTAGGTGTTGTCCTTTATAAATGTTTTTCATGCAACAATTTTTTGAAAAGGGTACAGTTGGTTCTTGTATAGAATACATACCAGGAACTGTAACTAATAATATGGAGTGTTGTATTTTTTAACGCGTAAGCAGGATTGATGATTATTAAATATGTATTTTTCTTGGACCCATCACTTTGTGCTACATGTAATAAAGGGCCCTTAAAATCGGCTTCCCTGAGCCTCTTGGGTCATTGTAAAAACCAGGTGCTGTTGAAAAAATATACATGTATAGTAAAAAAAATGTTAAACAAGTGTTACTATTTGAGTTTTGTCCATTTTCAAACATAAATATTTTTGAATTTTGTTTCAGTGTCGGTGGCAGTTACAACGATTAACGCAATTCTGGGTTCAAATGTTACTCTAGAATGTCAAAATTTACAGAACGAAGCAATAACATGGAGGGGACCATACAAAGGAAATATGATATATGCCGAAACAAACAACATCAATACCAACTTACCAGAAGATCTACGTTCCCGGGTGTTCATTACTATAGACGATGACACAAAAAAGTCATATTTATGGATAGTTGATGTTCATATAAGAGATCAAGGAACGTATGCGTGTTCAAATGATACGACAGGAACAAATCAGATTGAAGAATTTAATTTGGTATTGCCGGGTAAGTTAACCTTTAGAACAGATTGAAGCATTAAATTTATCATCACCCGTCAAGAGTAAACAATAACGTCATTTCCATTGTTTTCAATATTGTCCTCTATTCCGTCCGCACTATGTTGGTATCGTGTCTTACTTTTATCTCTGCATTTATCAGATACCCAGAGATTGTTATTTGTATCTTAGATACCTTTATTGCACAGTAAATGTAACAATTGTAGGATAAGACATGCATTTTGGAAGTTGTAGTCTACGTGCAAAAGAGTGGCATTCTCTATACATTATACACTCTATAATGAAATTAGGTGTTGTCCTTTATATATGTTTTTCATGCAACAATTTTTTGAAAAGGGTACAGTTGGTTCTTGTATAGAATACATACCAGGAACTGTAACTAATAATATGAAGTGTTGTATTTTTTAACCGTAAGCAGGATTGATGATTATTAAATATGTATTTTTCTTGGACCCATCACTTTGTGCTACATGTAATAAAGTGCCCTTAAAATCGGCTTCCCTGAGCCTCTTGGGTCATTGTAAAAACCAGGTGCTGTTGAAAAAATATACATGTATAATAAAAAAAATGTTAAACAAGTGTTACTATTTGAGTTTTGTCCATTTTCAAGCATAAATATTTTTGAATTTTGTTTCATTGTCGGTGGCAGTTACAAGGATTAACGCAATTCTGGGTTCAACTGTTACTCTAGAATGTGAAGATTCACAGAACCAAAAAATTACATGGCGGGGACCATACAAAGGAAATACGATATATGCCGAAACAAACAACATCAATACCAACTTACCAGAAGATCTACATTCCCGGGTGTTCATTACTATAGCCGATGACACAAAAAAGTCATATTTACGGATCGTTGACGTTCGTATAAGTGACCAAGGAACGTATACGTGTTCAAATGATACAAACCAGATTGGAGCATTTCATTTGGTATTGCCGGGTAAGTTAAGCTACAAACCAGATTGGAGCATTTAATTTGGTATTGCCGGGTAAGTTAAGCTACAAACCAGATTGGAGCATTTAATTTGGTATTGCCGGGTAAGTTAAGCTACAAACCAGATTGGAGCATTTCATTTGGTTTTGCATGGTAAGTTAACCTACAGAACAGATTATTCAGTATTAAATTGATCATTATCCGTCAAGAGCAAACAATGGCGTCATTTCCATCGTTTTCAATATTGTCCTCTATTCCGTCCGCACTATGTTGTTATCATGTTTTACTTTTATCTCTGCATTTATCAGATACCCAGAGATTATTATTTGTATCTTAGATACCTTTATTGCACAATAAATGTAACAATTGTAGGATAAGACATGCATGTCTAAGGTAACTTGGTAAATAATCAAAGAATATACAATAGACTGAATTTCATATATATATTAAATAGGTTAATTGTTAGATGGATACAAATATTTTAAATATTAAAGTGCGAAGCCCTTTTATCTATAGGCTATACGATTTTTTGTAATAAGTCATACTTCTATATTCATAGCCAAATATCTTTTCACCGGAAGCATGAAATTATAGAACAAAGTGGTATTTAAAAACAAAATAAAGATTATTTCAATAAGAAATTCGCAAATCTGTAACCATTTCAATTCTTCTCAATTGAAATAAACTTAAAAGAAAATTATAATATCAAAATCGCGTGCTACGACAAATGATCGTTTACCGTGTACATGGACGACGTAATTTTCTGCGTCTGTTTCGAAGAGGAAAGAAACATGAAATTGCATGCACTTCTTGGTCACCCTGTCTCTGAAAACTTTTTGGGCTGGTGTCAAACATTGAAAAACAGCTCTGCATCGTTTTTATGTATACAGGAAACCTATTATTCCTATATCAAATACAAATATTTTATTGTCAATTGAGACGCCCCGAAGAGCAAAATAATTACAGTTAATTGCATGCAATGATTCAATATTGATTTATATATGATTATGACATAAAACAATAAAATAGTTCCACAAACATAAAATACGGGTTTGTTCAGTGGCCCAGAGTTAAATAATGCACTGTTCTCTGGGTCAGCACACATATTCATATATTTTTCAAATACAAATCCCTTTCTGATGTAAGCTCTATGATTAAATTGCTTAAGGTTCTTAGAGCCTCTGGATTCTCACATCCCATAATCCAAATAAAGATATTTTCATTATTACATGTTCTTAAGTTTGGACATAATGTATAGATAGTTTCTAAATAAGTTTTTTTTTTAATATTTTCAAAGTTTTTACCTTTGACAAGGAAGTGAGTTTCATTTTCCACTCCATCTTTACATATTTTGCATATTCGGTCTGCAGCTTTAATATGTTTATGCCTTCCCAATTCAATTTCTAAACGATGATTTCCGAGGGGACATATATTTTTTGAATGAAACAAGTGCCTGTCTGAAGAGGAGAGGGTATATATTTTTTGAATGAAACAAGTGCCTGTGTCTCGCAATTTGAAAGTGATTAAAAAAATGTGTACATTTGAAGTGCATTTGTGTATGATGTCTGGACAACTGATTTTGTCAGGTAAACTTTTTAGCACATTTTCCCACAGGCGCATGGGGCATGGATTTCGGGGGCTATTTTCTTTTTCAGGGGTAAAAAATAAATAACTTGTGGAACTATTTGAACGTGAAATAATAATTCGTGAACTTCATTTTTCGCGCATTTAACATCCTCGCGAAGAAAGCCAAAATTAAATACCCACCAACATAACCACTTATACGGTAAAATAGGATTTTTTTTTCTGGATTGCAACACTGATTTCTGTCACTGCTGAAAAGTGGAGTTACACAAGTTATTTATGTTTTACCCCTGTAAAACAGATTATTGTTTTATAAAATCATTGACATGAAATGAAAAAGAAATAGCCCCCTTAGTTAAATGGTCCCTTCGGCTCCCTTACACATTTTTATCAGTTGGGAGCCCTTTTATTGAGGAAGGAGGTAAAATGCCATAGTCTCATTCAATAGCTGTTCTCAGCTTCTTCTTCCTTTGTTTTTTTTTATTCTTTTTTTTTTTAGTTGTATATGTATTTATTTGGGTATGATTTTAATAATTTGAAGTAGAGGCAAGCTCAATATTTCTTTTTCATTGAAATTTTGACTTCAGTTCTAACCATTCAATCATATCTATTTCTCAGTTTGAATTTCTTTTTGAACAGTTATTTACCATCAAATTATTTCAATGTTTCCATATTCAGATGGTCGTTGTGCCATTTTTACGAAATGATCCGTCTACTGTTATGTTTTTTCAGCGGTTTATATTTCCCGCCAAAACATTCGGGGAAAAATATTCGGAGCGCATCTGAGTTTTTCATTGCAGGTAATCCATTCGTAAAAAACCCAGGGTTCCCGTTCTTGCACTTTCGTCTAATTTGATGTAGTTTGACCTAGAAACGAAGCTGCTTCGCTATTCTCGGCGCGATTTCTTGGAAAAGATCGATGTACCGACTGAAATTCGAACATGAGCAATTAGGTAAGTGTCTTAGAAACAGTTTGATACGACAGTGCCATATGTAGACAAGGTAAAAAGTGTAAAAAACACGGGGGTTTCCCAACCGAGGTGAGCGATATGGCGCGAAATATGAAAATGGAGTTGCTTACCTTCTCTCTTATACTGTATCAGTCGAAAAACTGTGAACACAAAATACACGTATTATTCATGATGTATGACGTCTACTGATATTGTCAAATGAAGAAAAAACGAATGATTATGAAAATTTTGAAAAAGGAATGATTTATATGAACATTTTGAAAAAGGGGGGTAGTAGAGAAAAGGGGGGAGGAGGAAACGAAATCCATGCCTCATGCACCTGTGCATTTTCCATGGCAAGGTTAAAAATATTGCAATTGCATCTGACCCTCACTCCCCTTTTCACTGCCACGCATGCATTTGTTTTCCCTCTCACCATTTTTTCCCCATGATCTGTGATTTTTTTTTCTCGTACCCCTCGATTTATGTCTCTTATTGATTCACCCATCTTCGCTAGGCAAGGGTTACGATTCGGGTCCGCCTTCTCTCCACCCTTGGCAGATCTAGAATACATTTTGAGGATTCACGCTTTAATATTTCATTGGTTACGGCTACCAGTACACGTATCCAATCAGAAGACGTTTTACACGGAGCACATGTTATCCACGAAATGTAAACAAAAATGGCACCGGAATGCTCTCATATGACAACGATTTGCCACTTCCCGTCTTGGTTCCAATGAAAACATCTTTCCCGTCTGCCAAAGCTTTGAAACTTTCACTTGGTTGACAGTAAGTGCTTCCAAATTAAATTTATCACAAATAAGTTTTTATTCACTGGGCGCTGCCATTTTCAACTCACCAACATACGTATAACAAAACGATTCTGATTGGCTGGCGATGACGACTATCTAAGGGGCGCAACTTCGATAAACCACCAGGTGGCATTGCGCGTGAATTTCAAAATGTATTCTAGATCCGCCAAGGGTGGAGAGAAGGGGGACCCGAATCGTAACCCTTGGCTAGCGAAGATGTGATTCACCGTGATTTGTGAAATTCTCAAAAATGGCAAATTTTAATTTCCGTGAATCGTGATTTGGATTTTTTTTATTTTCTGAGATTTGTTACTGTTTATTTCCACAAAGTTTTTCTTTTGTCAAAATTCGAATATTTTTGTTTTGTAACGGTTTTAGACATGTCTTTGATATCGCGATCATGCAAAAATGATCATATTATATTTAATGTGGGAACCCAGAGTTTAGAAGCGAGAAATATAAGGTTAGTCAATATAATAAATTACATATATTATTGAGGAATCTAAATTAATTTCAGAAAATATGTCGCCAAAATGTCATTCATTGTTAAATTTTGTGTCACACGCCACCAGTTTCATGTATTTCAGACATTTTTACATAGACTCTAAAGGCCAAAAAAGGGTTCGCCGCCTCGGATTTATCATTTAGTCCAGGAACCTCGAATATTTAATTGTTTTCATTGATTTTTATTTCATTTAATTCAGCTTGATTCAATGTATAATTTTCAAGTTCAGAAAATGACACACATGCAATTATGAATGATATCGTCTATATAGATCATATTAAAATTGCAGACGTCCCGGTGTCGCCATCTTAGATATGCAAATGAGCAAACTACCAATCATTTCTGGCTATCAAGGAACGTATACGTATTCAAATGATACAAATCAGATTGAAGAATTTAATTTGGTATTGCCGGGTATGTTAACCTTTAGAACAGATTGAAGCATTAAATTTATCATCACCCGACAAGAGCAAACAATAACGTCATTTCCATTGTTTTCAATAGTGTCCTCTATTCCGTCCGCACTTTGATGTTGCTGTGTCTTATTTTTACCTCTGCTTTTATGAGATACCCCCAGAGACTGTTATTTGTGTCTCAGATACCTTTATTGCAGAGTAAATGTAATGATTGTAGGATAAGACATGCATGTCTAATATAACTTGGCAAATAATCATGATATACAGAGACGTGCCAAAAGTATCCGGTCACTGTAATTTTTTACTATATATTTCATATAAAACCACAATTTTTTAAAACATTATTCCAGTCAATTCTTGTTCGATTTTGATGATTTTTTTACCAACAGAAGCGAGAACGTACGTAGTTTTCTGTGATTATTTTAAAATATTTTTTAGGAGCACATTTTAAATGTTCATGATTTAAACACAAACTTAAATTATTTGTCTTCAAATTTACTATCATTGTATTGTATTTTTGACGTTCAAAATTTAGTTTTGTGTTTAAATCGTGAACTCATAAAAATTATAGATTATAAATTTATGCTAAAATTACATTGTAAAACTACATTTAATTCTGTTTTTGTTGGTAAAAAAATCATCAAAATCAAACAAGAGTCGACTTTGGAATAATGTTTTTAAAAAATGTGGTTTTACATGAAATATATATAGTAAAAAATCACAGTGACCAGATACTTTTGACACGTCTCTGTACTAAATAGGTTAATGTTAGACGGATACAAATATTTTAAATATTAACCAAGTATCTCAAGTAACCTTAAAAAATTCAGTCTGGGAGATATATTATGTGGTTGTCACTTGTGTTTTTTAAAATATACTTTATTTTTCATGTGACTGCATGATGAATGCTTCGTCATCATATACAATATCTTGAATTTTTTTCTCTTTAGATTGCTGTCATTAAAGGATAATATACCCGATGAAGGTTATTCCAGAAACGAGTCGTGAGGACGAAATTGGATATCTACGTTTTCATATATATATATATATCTCGCATCTTGCATCTAAACACCCTTAAACACATGTTTGGTGGCGCGTTTTTATATATGTATATCTCGCATCTTGCATCTAAACACCCTTAAACACATGTTTGGTGGCACGTTTTTATATGTGTATATCTCGCATCTTGCATCTACACACCATTTAACACGTGTTTGATGACACGTTTTTATATATGTATATATCACATCTTGCATCTACACACTCTTAAACACATTGTTTGATATCTAGCACTAGGTCCATCTTACGTGATAAGGTAGCACTTCGACTGTTGAAGCTATATTTTATGTAGTGGTGTATTGCCCAGTAGGCATAATTCTAAACGATTGATGCTGTAGCGTAATCTTTATTTCCTGTGACCGTATCCTATGAAAAATATCCTGTGTCGTGTATAATTTTAAATGCTGAGTTAAATCTATGTTAGATTCATAGCAAATACATGCGTATATCCAATCGCCACATGCCTAACACACAGGTATAATCACCACAATTAACTTCATTAAATGTGACAAAGTACGTATCGCCTCGATTAATGTATCTATTTATTACAGTGGATTTTGATCCTCAGTAGGTGGTTAAATAGTTTGTCATAATGCAAAGGGAATCGTTGCTACGGGGTAACAATGGTGTTGGTTCGAATCTTGTTGAGTGAAGAAAAAAATATAGAAAATTGTCAGCTGAAAATCTACCTCTTACACTGTTGGGTTGAATGTAAAAACGTGATTTTGATTTCATAGTACATTTACACGTTGATATGCTTAATTAACAACACAAATTGTATACCTTTCCAAGAAGTTCGTTAAACTATTTAAATACCTTAATTATATTTTCAGCTCTGTTGAATTCCACTTACCCGTCATATTATCGGTATCTGCTTGTTGATTCTATATCCAAGAAACTTATTGTTGGTTTTATGTAAGTATCATTAATACAGCGTACTAATATATGATGGGTAATGAGTATGCTGTTTAAATCCACTTTCAACAATATTTCAGTCATATCGTGGCGGTCGGTATTATTGGTGCAGGAAACCGGAGTAACGGGAGAAAACCGCCGACCTACCGCAAATCACTGGCAAACATTATCACATAATGTTGTATCGAGTACACCTCGCCATGAGCGCGATTCGGACTCATAACTTTAGTGGTGATAAGCACAGATAGTTATAAATCTAACTACCATACGATCACGACAACAAAGTGTACTAATGTGATATTGAATATCAACATTTACAGATAGGAATGAATACTTATCTACCGCATGCATAATTTAATTGGTTAACTATATATAACCTGACACATGGACCTCCTTGGGTTTTTTTCCTCCTTTTATCAATATGTTTAAAGCAAGGATTTATAAATCCTTGTTTAAAGAAATATGAAAGGCAAATATAGTGGAATTTTTGGATTCAATATTTTCTTTTAATATATCACTTAATTTTAAGTAAAATCAACTGCATAACATTAAAAATCCGCTCAAAGGAAGATTTTAGGAGCAAATCGCAAAATATTTGACAGCAGATATTTCTGTGTTCCCACACAGTAATGCAAAGGATATGCGTGTGACCCAAGATTTGAACTCTTTCGGGGAGATTATCGCTCATGCGCACTGTTCAGTTGATGAACAAATATATATATACAAAGAAAAATGTATATTTCGTTTGTACCACATAAGAATAATTGCAACAACAAAAATTGGTTCACACGACATGAAACAGACAGATTCCTCAATAATCATCGTCAGGAATGTGTGCGTGCTTACATCAGGATCCATGATTGATCTTTTCTTCACGAGGTCATGATCGGCAATCATCGGAACAAAACAACCGAAAGTTAATCAGTCTCCACAACGCAATGGCGAGGACGATAAACATGCACACGGATTTGCAGATTTCTAGTTGTTGAGAACATATTTCGACTTGAAACATGCATGAATAGCTTAGTAAAAGTACCGCCGTATTCCAAATTAAATTTTCAGGTAAAAATGTTCTTCACCCAAAACTGGTGTAATATTACTTTAATGTTAATGGTGAAGATGGTTGTAAAATTCATTAGCTTTATACAGAGGATACAAGTGACTAAATAGGGGGTATAATCAAAATTTATTAATGCTTATTTGTTTAATTTTAACCGTTACTGAGTATCTCTGCCACAAATAACCACAGATATGTTCCATTTGTTTCCTTATTAATTACTTATCACTGTAACGACTGTTGTAACAAGAGTATCACGACGGCTGCCACATGTGATGCAGGAACTGCCTACCTGTCCAGAGCATCATAGTTCACCCCCGGTTTTTAGTAGGGGTCGTGTTTCTCGATCTCTTGTTTTCTGTGTAATGTTTTGTAGACCATTATTTGCTCTTTTGTCCATTTTCGTTTGGACATTGTGTTATCTGCCCTTCTTTTGTCGTAACATTTCGTTCTTAACCGACTCTCACTGTCAATTTCGAGGTGTAGGTCAAGATATGAAGCAGACCTAGCTGTACCTGTGGTATCCTTTATTTCAAACTCATTGGGATAGATTTGATCAAGAAAATCACCTACTTTAGAATTATTTAGTGAAAGTACACCTTCTGTATAGCGGAACGTGAAATTAAAGGATTGGGATTGCTGCTTTTCGTTTTTCTTGAGCAGCCCTGTAAGAGTAAAGGAAAACGTCGGCTAGAAGAGGAGCACAGTTGGTACCAATGAGAATGCCGACTGTCTGTTGAAAAATATATCCACCAAACATAGCAAATATGTTGTCAATAAAACATTCCAACATTTTGATAATATCAGTTTCAGAGAACCTTTTGGTAGAACCAGAAAGTCTCTTTGCATAATAACATTTGTCTCTTCTTAAAACCAGGTATTTGTATCTACGTTGGCCATTTTTGTTTTTTTATGAAACACAGTTGGACTAATTCTTTCAATCTGTCTTTTAGTTTTGAATGGGGAATAGTTTTGTAGAGTGTAGATTGTATGTACTCTAACATAATTTTTCAGAGTATGCTCATCGCTGATTGGCCGGTTGGAAATGTGAACCCTGAAGTGACCATAAACTTTTAAGTTATTTTGGCTTTCCAATCTTTTGACTTTCTGATTAAGGTTATTCTACGACTCGTATTATCCTTAGATGTTAGTGTATTACCAAAGAAAAAAAAACAAATAGCAACAATCATGTTAGTTTAATTATATTGTTATTCAATAAGCATTTATGAAGTTGTAGCATTTTTTCGTTTCATGTGTGTGTTGAGGGGGGGGGGGGGGGGGGGGTTTATGCATACAAATGTGATGATAGTAGCCAAACATTCTTCTATCGATGTATAACTCATTTCCAATATGACTAAATTTTACAGGAATGGGGTCAGTTTCATAGACATACCAGATACAACAGATTACCCGGTTAATTCGGTGAGTAACAAAACTATAACTCCCGGTACAATCGTTGAGTAATAAAACATAAACTCCAGGTACAATCGGTGAGTAACAAAACATAAACTCCAGATACAATCGGTGAGTAACAAAACATAAATTCCAGGTACAATCGCTGAGTAACAAGACATAAGCTCATGATACAATCAGTGAGTAACAAAACATAAACGTCCGGTACAATCGGTTAGTAAAAAAACATAAACACCAGGTACAATCTGTGAGTAACAAGACATAAAACTCCAGGTACAATCGGTGAGTAACAAAACATAAACTCCACGTACAATCGATTAGTAAAAAACATAAACTCCAGGTACAATCTGTGAGTAACAAAACATAAACTCCAGGTACAATCGGTGAGTAATAAAACATAAACTCCAGGTACAATCTGTGAATAACAAAACATAGACTCCAGGTACAATCTGTGAGTAACAAAACATAAACTGCTGGTACAATCGGTGAGTAATAAAACAAACTCCAGGTACAATCGGTGAGTAACAAAACATAAACTCCAGGTTCAATCTGTGAGTAATAAAACATAAACTCCAGTTACAATCGGTTAGTAGCAAAACATAAACTCCAGGTACAATCTGTGAGTAACAAAACAATAAACTCCCGGTACAATCGGTGAGTAACAAAAGATAAACTCCAGGTACAATCTCTTAGTAACAAAACTTAAACTCCCGGTACAATAAGTGAGTAATAAAAGATAAACTCCAGGTACAATCGGTGAGTAACAAAACATAAACTCCAGGTACAATCGGTTAGTAATAAAACATAAACTCCAGGTACAATCAGTAAGTAATAAAACATAAACACCAGGTACAATCGGTTAGTAACGAAACATAAACTCCAGGTACAATCGGTTAGTAATAAAACATAAACTCCAGGTACAATTAGTAAGTAATAAAACATAAACACCAGGTACAATCGGTTAGTAACGAAACATAAACTCCAGGTACAATCGGTTAGTAATAAAACATAAACTCCAGGTACAATTGGTTTGTAACAAAACATAAACTCCAGGTACAATTAGTAAGTAACAAAACATAAACGCCAGGTACAATCGGTTAGTAGCAAAACATAAACTCCAGGTACAATCAGTGAGTAACAAAACATAAACTCCAGGTACAATCGGTGAGTAATAAAACATAAACTCCAGGTACAATTGGAGTGTAACAAAACATAAACTCCAGGTACAATCGGTTAGTAATAAAACATAAACTCCAGGTACAATCGATTAGTAGCAAAACATAAACTCCAGGTACAATTAGTGAGTAACAAAACATAATCTCCAGGTACAATCGGTTAGTAACAAAACATAAATTTCAGGTACAATCGGTTAGTAACAAAACATATGCTCCAGGTACAATGGGTGAGTAACAAAGCATAAACTCCCGGTACAATCGGTGAGTAACAAAACATAAACTCCAGATACAATGGTAAGTAATAAAACATAAACTCCAGGTACAATCGGTTAGTAGCAAAACATAAACTCCAGGTACAATCGGTGAGTAACAAAACATAAACTCCAGGTACAATCTGTGAGTAACAAAACATAAACTCCAAGTACAATCGGTGAGTAATAAAACATAAACTCCAGGTACAATCTGTGAATAACAAAACATAGACTCCAGGTACAATCTGTGAGTAGCAAAACATAAACTGCTGGTACAATCGGTGAGTAATAAAACAAACTCCAGGTACAATCGGTGAGTAACAAAACATAAACTCTAGGTTCAATCTGTGAGTAATAAAACATAAACTCCAGTTACAATCGGTTAGTAGCAAAACATAAACTCCAAGTACAATCTGTGAGTAACAAAACAATAAACTCCCGGTACAATCGGTGAGTAACAAAAGATACACTCCATGTACAATCTCTTAGTAACAAAACTTAAACTCCAGGTACAATCGGTGAGTAACAAAACATAAACTCCAGGTACAATCAGTGAGTAACAAAACATAAACTATAGGTACAATCGGTGAGTAATAAAACATAAACTCCAGGTACAATCGGTGAGTAGCAAAACATAAACTCCAGGTACAATCTGTGAGTAACAAAACATAAACTCCAGGTACAATCGGTGAGTAATAAAACATAAACTCCAGGTACAATCTGTGAATAACAAAACATAGACTCCAGGTACAATCTGTGAGTAACAAAACATAAACTGCTGGTACAATCTGTGAGTAATAAAAGATAAACTCCAGGTACAATCGGTGAGTAACAAAACATAAACTCCAGGTACAATCGGTTAGTAATAAAACATAAACTCCAGGTACAATCAGTTAGTAGCAAAACATAAACTCCAGGTACAATTAGTAAGTAATAAAACATAAACACCAGGTACAATCGGTTAGTAACAAAACATAAACTCCAGGTACAATTAGTAAGTAACAAAACATAAACTCCAGGTACAATCGGTTAGTAGCAAAACATAAACTCCAGGTACAATCAGTGAGTAACAAAACATAAACTCCAGGTACAATCGGTGAGTAATAAAACATAAACTCCAGGTACAATTGGAGTGTAACAAAACATAAACTCCAGGTACAATCGGTTAGTAATAAAACATAAACTCCAGGTACAATCGATTAGTAGCAAAACATAGACTGCAGGTACAATTAGTGAGTAACAAAACATAATCTCCAGGTACAATCGGTTAGTAACAAAACATAAATTTCAGGTACAATCGGTTAGTAACAAAACATAAGCTCCAGGTACAATGGGTGAGTAACAAAACATAAACTCCCGGTACAATCGGTGAGTAACAAAACATAAACTCCAGATACAATGGTAAGTAATAAAACATAAACTCCAGGTACAATCGGTTAGTAGCAAAACATAAACTCCAGGTACAATCGGTGAGTAACAAAACATAAACTCCAGGTACAATCGGTGAGTAACAAAACATAAACTACAGGTACAATCTGTGAGTAATAAAACATAAACTCCATGTACAATCTGTGAATAACAAAACATTAACTCCAGGTACAATCGGTGAGTAACAAAACATAAACTCCAGGTACAATCGGTGAGTAACAAAACATAAACTCCAGGTACAATCAGTGAGTAACAAAACATAAACTATAGGTACAATCGGTGAGTAATAAAACATAAACTCCAGGTACAATCGGTGAGTAGCAAAACATAAACTCCAGGTACAATCTGTGAGTAACAAAACATAAACTCCAGGTACAATCGGTGAGTAATAAAACATAAACTCCAGGTACAATCTGTGAATAACAAAACATAGACTCCAGGTACAATCTGTGAGTAACAAAACATAAACTGCTGGAACAATCGATGAGTAAAAAAACAAACTCCAGGTACAATCGGTACGTAACAAAACATAAACTCCAGGTTCAATCTGTTAGTAATAAAACATAAACTCCAGGTACAATCGGTTAGTAGCAAAACATAAACTCCAGGTACAATCAGTGAGTAACAAAACAATAAACTCCCGGTACAATCGGTGAGTAACAAAAGATAAACTCCAGGTATAATCTCTTAGTAACAAAGCTTAAACTCCCGGTACAATAAGTGAGTAACAAAACATAAACTCCTGGTACAATCAGTGAGTAATAAAAGATAAACTCCAGGTACAATCGGTAAGTAACAAAACATAAACTCCAGGTACAATCGGTTAGTAATAAAACATAAACTCCAGCTACAATCAGTTAGTAGCAAAACATAAACTCCAGGTACATTTAGTAAGTAACAAAACATAAATTCCAGGTACAATCGGTTAGTAACGAAGCATAAACTCCAGGTACAATCGGTTAGTAACAAAACATAAACTCCAGGTACAATCAGTTAGTAGCATAACATAAACTTCAGGTACAATCGGTGAGTAACAAAACATAAACCCAGGTACAATCGGTTAGTAATAAAACATAAACTCCAGGTACAATCGGTTAGTAATAAAACATAAACTCCAGGTACAATCTGTGAGTGTAAAGCATAATCTCCAGGTACAATCGGTTAGTAACAAAACATAGACTCCTGGTACAATCAGTGAGTAACAAAACATAAACTCCTGGTACAATTAGTGAGTAACAAAACATAAACTCCAGGTACAATCGGTTAGTAGCAAAACATAGACTCCTGGTACAATCAGTGAGTAACAAAACATAAACTCCTGGTACAATTAGTGAGTAACAAAACATAAACTCCAGGTACAATCGGTTAGTAACAAAACATAAACTGCAGAAAAAATCGGTGAGTAACAAAACATAAACTCACGATATAATTGGTGAGTAACAAAATATAAACTTCAAGTACAATCGGTTAGTAACAAAACATAAACTCCAGGTACAATCGGTTAGTAGCAAAACATAAACTCCAGGTACAATCTGTGAGAAACAAAACATAAACTCCAGGTACAATCAGTGAGTAACAAAACATAAACTCCAGGTACAATCGGTTAGTAATAAAACATAAACTCCAGGTACAAACGGTTAGTAGCAAAACATAAGCTCCAGGTACAATCTGTGAATAACAAAACATAAACTCCAGGTACAATCTGTGAGTATAAAGCATAAACTCCAGGTACAATCGGTTAGTAACAAAACATAGACTCCTGGTACAATCAGTGAGTAACAAAACATCAACTCCTGGTACAATTAGTGAGTAACAAACCATAAACTCCAGGTACAATCGGTTAGTAGCAAAACATAAACTCCAGGTACAATCAGTGAGTAACAAAACATAGACTCCAGGTACAATCGGTGAGTAATAAAACATAAATTCCAGGTACAATCGGTTAGTAACAAAACATAGACTCCAGAAAAAATCGGTGAGTAACAAAACATAAACTCACGATACAATCGGTGAGTAACAAAACATAAAATCCAGGTACAATCGGTTAGTAGCAAAGCATAAACTCCAGGTACAATCTGTGAGTAACAAAGCATAAACTCAAGGTACAATCGGTGAGTAACAAAACATAAAATCCAGGTACAATCGGTGAGTAACAAAATATAAACTCCAGGTACAATCGGTTAGTAGCAAAACATAAACTCCAGGTATAATCGGTGAGTAACAAAACATAAACTCCAGGTACAATCGGTGAGTAATAAAACATAAACTCCAGGTACTATCGGTTAGTAACAAAAAATAAACTGCAGAAAAAATCGGTGAGTAACAAAACATAAACTCCAGGTACAATCGATTAGTAATAAAACATAAACTCCAGGTACAATCTGTGAGTAACAAAACATAAACTCCCAGTACAATCGGTGAGTAACAAAACATAAACTCCCAGTACAATCGGTGAGTAACAAAACATAAACTCCAGGTACAATCGGTGAGTAATAAAACATAAACTCCAGATGCAATCTGTGAATAGCAAAACATAGACTCCAGGTACAATCAGTGAGTAACAAAACATAAACTCCTGGTACAATCGGTAAGTAATAAAACAAACTCCAGGTACAATCGGTGAGTAACAAAACATAAACTTCAGGTTCAATCGGTTAGTAATAAAACATAAACTCCCGGTACAATCGGTGAGTAACAAAACATAAACTCCAGGTACAATCTGTGAAAAATAAAACATAAACTCCAGGTACAATGGGTGAATAGCAAAACATAGACTCCAGGTACAATCAGTGAGTAACAAAACATAAACTCCAGGTACAATCGGTTAGTAATAAAACATAAACTCCAGGTACAAACGGTTAGTAGCAAAACATAAACTCCAGGTACAATCTGTGAATAACAAAACATAAACTCCAGGTACAATCGGTGAGTAACAAAGCATAACCTCACGATACAATCGGCGAGTAACAAAACATAGACTCCCGTTGCAGTCTGTGAGTAACAAAAAATAAACTCTGGGTACAATCGGTGAGCAACAAAACATAAACTCACGATACAATCGGTGAGTAACAAAACATAGACTCCCAGTACAATCTCTGAGTAACAAAACATAAACTCCATATACAATCTAGGAGTAAAAAAGCATAAACTCCCAGTACAATCTGAGTAACAAAACATATACTCCAGGTACAATCTGTGAGTAGCAAAACATAAACTCCCGGTACAATCGGTGAGTAGCAAAACATAGACTCCAGGTACAATCGGTGAGTAACAAAAGATAAACTCCAGGTACAATCTCTTAGTAACAAAGCTTAAACTCCCGGTACAATAAGTGAGTAACAAAACATAAACTCCTGGTACAATCAGTGAGTAATAAAAGATAAACTCCAGGTACAATCGGTAAGTAACAAAACATAAACTCCAGGTACAATCGGTTAGTAATAAAACATAAACTCCAGCTACAATCAGTTAGTAGCAAAACATAAACTCCAGGTACATTTAGTAAGTAACAAAACATAAATTCCAGGTACAATCGGTTAGTAACGAAGCATAAACTCCAGGTACAATCGGTTAGTAACAAAACATAAACTCCAGGTACAATCAGTTAGTAGCATAACATAAACTTCAGGTACAATCGGTGAGTAACAAAACATAAACCCAGGTACAATCGGTTAGTAATAAAACATAAACTCCAGGTACAATCGGTTAGTAATAAAACATAAACTCCAGGTACAATCTGTGAGTGTAAAGCATAATCTCCAGGTACAATCGGTTAGTAACAAAACATAGACTCCTGGTACAATCAGTGAGTAACAAAACATAAACTCCTGGTACAATTAGTGAGTAACAAAACATAAACTCCAGGTATAATCGGTTAGTAGCAAAACATAGACTCCTGGTACAATCAGTGAGTAACAAAACATAAACTCCTGGTACAATTAGTGAGTAACAAAACATAAACTCCAGGTACAATCGGTTAGTAACAAAACATAAACTGCAGAAAAAATCGGTGAGTAACAAAACATAAACTCACGATATAATTGGTGAGTAACAAAATATAAACTTCAAGTACAATCGGTTAGTAACAAAACATAAACTCCAGGTACAATCGGTTAGTAGCAAAACATAAACTCCAGGTACAATCTGTGAGTAGCAAAACATAAACTCCCGGTACAATCGGTGAGTAGCAAAACATAGACTCCAGGTACAATCGGTGAGTAACAAAAGATAAACTCCAGGTACAATCTCTTAGTAACAAAGCTTAAACTCCCGGTACAATAAGTGAGTAACAAAACATAAACTCCTGGTACAATCAGTGAGTAATAAAAGATAAACTCCAGGTACAATCGGTAAGTAACAAAACATAAACTCCAGGTACAATCGGTTAGTAATAAAACATAAACTCCAGCTACAATCAGTTAGTAGCAAAACATAAACTCCAGGTACATTTAGTAAGTAACAAAACATAAATTCCAGGTACAATCGGTTAGTAACGAAGCATAAACTCCAGGTACAATCGGTTAGTAACAAAACATAAACTCCAGGTACAATCAGTTAGTAGCATAGCATAAACTTCAGGTACAATCGGTGAGTAACAAAACATAAACCCAGGTACAATCGGTTAGTAATAAAACATAAACTCCAGGTACAATCGGTTAGTAATAAAACATAAACTCCAGGTACAATCTGTGAGTGTAAAGCATAATCTCCAGGTACAATCGGTTAGTAACAAAACATAGACTCCTGGTACAATCAGTGAGTAACAAAACATAAACTCCTGGTACAATTAGTGAGTAACAAAACATAAACTCCAGGTACAATCGGTTAGTAGCAAAACATAGACTCCTGGTACAATCAGTGAGTAACAAAACATAAACTCCTGGTACAATTAGTGAGTAACAAAACATAAACTCCAGGTACAATCGGTTAGTAACAAAACATAAACTGCAGAAAAAATCGGTGAGTAACAAAACATAAACTCACGATATAATTGGTGAGTAACAAAATATAAACTTCAAGTACAATCGGTTAGTAACAAAACATAAACTCCAGGTACAATCGGTTAGTAGCAAAACATAAACTCCAGGTACAATCTGTGAGAAACAAAACATAAACTCCAGGTACAATCAGTGAGTAACAAAACATAAACTCCAGGTACAATCGGTTAGTAATAAAACATAAACTCCAGGTACAAACGGTTAGTAGCAAAACATAAGCTCCAGGTACAATCTGTGAATAACAAAACATAAACTCCAGGTACAATCTGTGAGTATAAAGCATAAACTCCAGGTACAATCGGTTAGTAACAAAACATAGACTCCTGGTACAATCAGTGAGTAACAAAACATCAACTCCTGGTACAATTAGTGAGTAACAAACCATAAACTCCAGGTACAATCGGTTAGTAGCAAAACATAAACTCCAGGTACAATCAGTGAGTAACAAAACATAGACTCCAGGTACAATCGGTGAGTAATAAAACATAAACTCCAGGTACAATCGGTTAGTAACAAAACATAGACTCCAGAAAAAATCGGTGAGTAACAAAACATAAACTCACGATACAATCGGTGAGTAACAAAACATAAAATCCAGGTACAATCGGTTAGTAGCAAAGCATAAACTCCAGGTACAATCTGTGAGTAACAAAGCATAAACTCAAGGTACAATCGGTGAGTAACAAAACATAAAATCCAGGTACAATCGGTGAGTAACAAAATATAAACTCCAGGTACAATCGGTTAGTAGCAAAACATAAACTCCAGGTATAATCGGTGAGTAACAAAACATAAACTCCAGGTACAATCGGTGAGTAATAAAACATAAACTCCAGGTACTATCGGTTAGTAACAAAAAATAAACTGCAGAAAAAATCGGTGAGTAACAAAACATAAACTCCAGGTACAATCGATTAGTAATAAAACATAAACTCCAGGTACAATCTGTGAGTAACAAAACATAAACTCCCAGTACAATCGGTGAGTAACAAATCATAAACTCCCAGTACAATCGGTGAGTAACAAAACATAAACTCCAGGTACAATCGGTGAGTAATAAAACATAAACTCCAGATGCAATCTGTGAATAGCAAAACATAGACTCCAGGTACAATCAGTGAGTAACAAAACATAAACTCCTGGTACAATCGGTAAGTAATAAAACAAACTCCAGGTACAATCGGTGAGTAACAAAACATAAACTTCAGGTTCAATCGGTTAGTAATAAAACATAAACTCCCGGTACAATCGGTGAGTAACAAAACATAAACTCCAGGTACAATCTGTGAAAAATAAAACATAAACTCCAGGTACAATGGGTGAATAGCAAAACATAGACTCCAGGTACAATCAGTGAGTAACAAAACATAAACTCCAGGTACAATCGGTTAGTAATAAAACATAAACTCCAGGTACAAACGGTTAGTAGCAAAACATAAACTCCAGGTACAATCTGTGAATAACAAAACATAAACTCCAGGTACAATCGGTGAGTAACAAAGCATAACCTCACGATACAATCGGCGAGTAACAAAACATAGACTCCCGTTGCAGTCTGTGAGTAACAAAAAATAAACTCTGGGTACAATCGGTGAGCAACAAAACATAAACTCACGATACAATCGGTGAGTAACAAAACATAGACTCCCAGTACAATCTCTGAGTAACAAAACATAAACTCCATATACAATCTAGGAGTAAAAAAGCATAAACTCCCAGTACAATCTGAGTAACAAAACATATACTCCAGGTACAATCTGTGAGTAGCAAAACATAAACTCCCGGTACAATCGGTGAGTAGCAAAACATAGACTCCAGGTACAATCTGTGAGTAACAAATCATAAACTCCCGGTACAATCAGTGAGTAGCAAAACATAAACTCACGATACAATCAGTGAGTAACAAAACATAAACTCCAGGTACAATCTGTGAGTAACAAAACATTAACTCCCAGTACAATCTGTGAGTAACAAAACATAAACTCCAGGTACAATCAGTGAGTAACAAAACATAAACTCCAGGTACAATCTGTGAGTAACAAAACATAAACACCAGGTACAATCTGTGAGTAACAAAACATAAACTCCAGGTACAATCTGTGAGTAACAAAACATAAACTCCAGGTACAATATGTGAGTAACAAAACATAAACTCCAGGTACAATCTGCGAGTAACAAAACATAAATTCCAGGTACAATATGTGAGTAACAAAACATAAACTCCAGTTACAATCGGTTAGTAATAAAACATAAACTCCAGGTACAATATGAGTGACAAAACATAAACTCCAGGTGCAATCTGTGAGTAACAAAACATAAACTTCAGATACAATTGGTTAGTAATAAAGCATAAACTCCAGGTACAATCTGTTAGTAATAAAACATAAACTCCAGGTACAATCTGTGAGTAACAAAGCATAAACTACAGGTACAATCTGTGAGTAACAAAACATCAACTCACAAGACACTCGGTGAGTAGCAAAACATAAACTCCAGTTACAATCGGCTAGTAATAAAACATAAACTCCAGGTACAATCTGAGTAACAAAACATAAACTCCAGGTGCAATCGGTGAGTAACAAAACATAAACTCCAGGTACAATTGGTTAGTAATAAAGCATAAACTCCAGGTACAATCGGTTAGTAATAAAACATAAACTCCAGGTACAATCTGTGAGTAACAAAGCATAAACTACAGGTACAATCTGTGAGTAACAAAAGATAAATTCCAGTTACAATCTGAGTAGCAAAACATAAACTCCAGGTACAATCGCTTAGTAATATAGCATAAGCTCCAGGTACAATCTGTGAGTAACAAAACATAAACTCCAGGTGCAATCTGTGAGTAACAAAACATAAACTCCAGTTACAATCGGCTAGTAATAAAACATAAACTCCAGGTACAATCTGAGTAACAAAACATAAACTCCAGGTGCAATCGGTGAGTAACAAAACATAAACTCCAGGTACAATCGGTGACTAATAAAACATAAACTCCAGGTACAATCTGTGAGTAACAAAGCATAAACTACAGGTACAATCTGTGAGTAACAAAACATCAACTCACAAGACACTCGGTGAGTAACAAAACATAAACTCCAGGTACAATCTGTGAGTAACAAAACATAAACTCCAGGTGTAATCTGTGAGTAACAAAACATAAACTCCAGGTACAATTGGTTAGTAATAAAACATAAACTCCAGGTACAATTGATTAGTAATAAAACATAAACTACAGGTACAATCTGTGAGTAACAAAGCATAAACTACTGGTACAATCTGTGAGTAACAAAACGTCAACTCACAAGACACTCGGTGAGTAAAAAAGCATAAACTCCAGGTACAATCTGTGAGTAACAAAACATAAACTCCAGGTACAATTTGAGTAGCAAAACTTAAACTCCAGGTGCAATCTGTGAGTAACAAAGCATAAACTCCAGGTACAATTGGTTAGTAATAAAACATAAACTCCAGGTACAATCGGTTAGTAATAAAACATAAACTCACGATACAATCGGTGAGTAACAAAGCACAAATTGAATACTAATTTAATTTTCTACTATTAATATCTATTTGCCCATATGTTGACACTCATATTTTACGGGTTTGTAACTAGAGTAAATCGAGGGGTGGCACTTGTGGAGCAGGAACTGCTTGCCCGTCCGGATCACTCGAGTTTACCCATGCTCTATGTTCTTACTCCCCGTTTTATGTGTTATGATATGTCATACAATATGTGTAATCAAGTGTACCGGCACAACTTATAAAAGTGCGTGTGTAAATTGGGGTTATGGTGTTTAATGCCACTTTCAACAATATTTTAGTTATATCGTTTTATTGGTGGAGAAAACCGGATTTATGTATGATACACCACTGTAATCGTAACTGCAAAAGTTACTTAAGATTATCCAAATTTATATCTAATTTATTTTTGTCAACTGTTGCATTGAATTTTATTTTTAATATGCCCTTAATGCTATCCCTGTCAATAATTCTTAATTTTGACAAACACAATATTATATCTCCATGGCAATACATAATTTTATATCCAAATATATTGAAATACTATGTTGTTCATTAATTACATGATTTCATTTTTTTTATTTTCATGTAGACGTCCTTTGATTTTCTTCCTCAAGTCAACGATATTAATTATTGTTCTATAATTTTATCAGGTAAACCAAAGGTAAGATAAACACACCTTTAGTAATATTGGGTATTATATCTTTACAATGGCATCATGCAAGATGCATCCTCAAACCCATTAAATATAAGAACAGCAAATACATTTTTGTATGACAAATTTGCATACATATAATGGCCTATATTCTCTCCGGGAGTAGGGCTAGGGTTATGGTGTTTGACGCCACTTTCAACAATATTTCATATATTCATTTAGGTAAGGTTACAATAACATATAAGACAACTTGCAATACAACCTGGGAAGGGTCATGGTGTTTAACGCCACTTTCAACAATATTCCAGTTATATAGCGGCGGTCAGTTTTATTGTTGGAGGAAACCGTAGTACCCAGAGAAAACCAACGACCTGCCTGCGCAAGTCACTGACAAACGTTATCACATAATGTTGTATTGAGCACACCTCACCATGAGCGACAAAGCCTGATAACAATAACATATGACAAGTTGTCACAATTGATCTCTGTATGCATCAACCAAAGAATTCGTGAATGTCTGGGGCAATGACTTGCATATTGCTACCTAGTCGTGGTCAAGTAATTAATGAGACACTGTTCGCCTATGATAATATTACTTTGCCACTATAACCAATGAGAAAAAAGACGTATATAGTGTATATATGCCCCCTTCTAGGAGAGACATATTGTTTTCTTTCTTACCAGTCCGTCTATTAGTCGGAATTTAATCCGTCTGCCTATCCATGTTTGTAGGAACATTTTAAATGGTTTTTCATTACAACGTTGCACACTTTATTTTAAAGGGAATTACAAGGTATCTTTTCTCGAAAGATTTAAGAAGGGTTAGGGCTATGGTGTTTAACGCCACTTTCAATAATATTACAATTACTTCGTGGCTGTCAGTTTTATTGGTGGAGGAAACCGGACTACCCGGGGGAAAACCACTGACCTGTCGCAAGTTACTGACAATCTTAATCAGATAATGTTATAATCGGTACATAAACGCGAAATATTTAAGAATGTTAGAATGATCGTCACATTGGTTTTTGTGTCGAGCATTCTAGATGGATTCCTTGTTTAATATTAACATGATTACATACAAACGTAGATATCAAATTTACTGCTCACGACGCATTTCTGGAATAACCATCATCAGGTACGCTCAAAATCAAAAGATTGGAAAACCAAATAATTTAAATGTTTGTTAGCAATAAAACCAAAGGCAATTACAACTTATCTTAACTTTTGTAGGTACCATATTGCCAGAACCACATAAGATTTATTACAAGGAAGAATGACCAGACACTGATTTTATTTGGAACAAATGCCAATTCTCCAACTAGATATGAGTTTAATATGACAGATAATACTTACATTATAGTGGATGGTGATATTCCTTCTTCTAAGGATCCATTTGACAATTTTACTGCTATTTATGTGTGTAAGTTAAATTTTAAATAGTTGATATGGAATGTAAGCATGTATTGTAAAGAATCTTATTAATGTACCACATGTACACAACATAAAAAACCCCATTAAATGAACACCAATTCACAGCAAGAATTACATATATATGAGAACTGATTTGACTTGGTTGACCGCTATGGAATATCTGTGTCACAAATGATATGTTCCACTCGTTGTAAACACTTCCCGGTCCTTTCCTCATTCATGACACTGGGTTTGTAATAAGATTAACATGACGGGTGCCACTAGTGGACCAAGAACTGCTTACCCTTCCAGAACACTTTGAGTTCATACTCGATCTTTAGTTTTATGTGTATGTTTTGTAGATCGCTGTTTGTCCTTTTGTACTTTTTCTTTTGGCCATTGTGATGTCTGTTCTTTGATTTAGGGATTCTGATTACCTGCCTTTGGTATCTTCAAACTCTTCTTGATAGGTGGTTGACAATATATTGATACAAGATGATGAAGGTAGAGTATCAAAGTCAGAGCAAATAGATGATGCTTTCCTTCCAAGACACCTGAATTCAACACCCTGTTTTAGTGTAGTTCATGTTGCTCATGTTTTCTTTGTAGTGTTTTGTAGATAATTGTTCATCTTTTTTCTTTTGGCCATTTTCTGTCCTTTTTCGATTTCCTTCTTTTAATTACCCCTTTAGTACTAGTATCTTCCAACTTCAAGAAAGTAATAGAATGACATTACATATAATAACTACTTTACTATTTTTCACCTAGCATCAAACAATCCTGATAATCAAGCATTGATGTACTATGCCGCCACAACTACAGATCCTAAAATATCCAGACCGATATATAAAGCCGATGGAACTGTTGAGGGTTATATGACAAGTATTGTCAGCACTAAGTGGTTGAAAGGTAACAAAACTTTAATGAACAAAGCTCTTTTTATTTTAAATATATGTTTGTTTGTTTTGTTTGTTTGATGGTCCTTAACGCCACTTTCAACAATATTTCAGTAATATCGTGATGGTCAGTTTTATTGGTGGAGGAAACGGAGAAAACCACTGACCTGTCGCAAGTCACTGACGAACTTTATCACATAATGCTGTACACCTCGCCCTGATCAAGATTCGAACTCACAACATCAGTGATGATAGACACTGTTGCATTGGTATATCCAACTACCATACGATCACGACCACGATGGCCCCTATTTTAAATTTACTGCAGATTCTTAATGATAAATGTTAATATATATCTTTGTTTACAATTTATCGCTAACATTGATTGACTGATTGATTGGTGCTTAGTATCATGTTAAAGTTATCTTCATGACTAGAACACCATCCCTATCAAACAAATAACTCTATGAAGAACATATGTTTTGAGTGCCACAATAGAAAAAAAAAGGGATTAATGGATATACACCATCGACTACTATTTTTGTCAGATTTGACAACTTTATTAAACAAATGCACATGTGTGTTTGTGGAACTTAGTCATTTTTGGTCAGCTAATGCCGTAGGGGGTACCCCTTTTTATAATTTGTAATTTGTAACTACTGCAATAGTTTTCGTGATCAAATGCTGCAGAGTGAAGAGTGATACTTTGTCCTTTTAACCTTATCTTTTCGTCTTAGTAGAAACAAATAATAGCCTTACAAATGATTAATAGTACATAACTGTTGGGTATTAATGGCGGTACACACGGCTTTAGACTCAGAGATTCCCAGCACATCCCCAGGGATGGATAGGAGATGCCCTTTTTGGTGGACAATAAATATGGCCCATATAGTGCCATTAGTGGGTAATTATAACTTACTTGGAGAGTGCCCTATTCCCTGCATATTAAAAAAACTTCTTTTGCAGTTTTAGAAAATGGTTTGGTCCATGGTAGCCACTACAAAGGCTAATATGATCTCTACACTACTCGCTGCATGATTAGTGGAGAAGGAACAAATACCAATTTTATAGTCTTTAGTTTGACCTGATCAGGGTTCGAACCCATGATCTACCTCATTCGAGCTGACAACGCTAACCATTACGCCACCAATGCGTTTTTTTGATATCAGATAATTCGAGTTGTTTTCATTTGTATACATTGTATACTATGTTAAGGTATATTTATAGACTATTTTATTTATATCTTTTGTAGCTCCTCAGTTTGTCGGGTCATTTGATGTAGTAGATAGAGTTCTGTTCTTTTTTCGAGAAATGGCCATTGAAGTAGAACCCGAACACAAATTATACTCAAGAGTGGCAAAAGTCTGCAAGGTAAACAATTGCCAATTTATTGTTCAACTACAATAAACATAAGAGAACACCGAAGGGCAATCAAAAATGGACAATCCAGAGAAACTGGCAACATTGGGTAAGACGAAGACAAACACAATATGTGTTGGACACCACTATACGCAAACAAACACAAATAATGCAAATAAGACATGAGCCCTCCTACAAATGATTGGAGGCAAAGACGAACTGTCAACTGAACATCGTTTTTATACAGAAATCGTAACGGACATCACAGTGCATAACTCAGAACATAAAGACACATAATAGGACAACACAAAAAACTTAAAAAAAATTACCAACATGTAGGCATTGGTATTTATTTTGGGTGTTTGTGCGGAGGGAGTACATTAGGTTATGGTGTGACATTACTGGGCAATGAGAATGAAAATACCGGTTGTGACGTGCTATATCATTTGCTTCACAGTAAGTTTGAAACACAAAGTATATTTTAAAATACTGAGGGAGATACTTCATAACTGTTTTTTTCTAGCAAAAGGTATTCTCTTAAAATGTCATTGTTGTTCAATTTTAAATTTATGTGCAAAATAAATGAAAGATAATAATAACAATAATAATATGCATATTACAGAGAGACATTGGTGGAAGTAGAAAACTAAGAAATACATGGACTGGGTATCAGAAAGCAAGACTGGATTGTTCTATTCCTGGGGAATTTCCTATTTATTTTGACGTGATTCGTATGTATCTAATCTATATGTATATTTTATTACTTGTATGTGTGTTAGGGTTAGGATTATGGTGTTTAATGCCACTTTCAACAATACTTCAGTTAGTTCATGGTGGTCAGTTTTATTAGTGGAGGAAACCGGAGTACCAGGAGAAAACCACTGATCTGCCACAAGTCACTGACAAACTTTATCACATAAGGTTGTATCGAGGACACCTCGACATGAGCGGGATTCAAAGACACAACCTTAGTGGTAATAGTCACTGTTTGCATGGGTAGTTGTAAATCCAACTACCATATGACCACGACGGCCCACTGGCCCCTTACCGGTATTTGTATGTGACAGAGTTTTTGAAATTCGTCTGACCTATCGGACCTAGGGGGCAGAAAATCATGAGGTTCGCCAATAACGTCGGTAATGCTGATCCCCATGTTCGCCAAACATTTTTGAACGATGTGTTTACTTTTTTAGCGGAAGTCGGAAAGCAGGTCGTATCGTAAATACCAGAACAAGTTCGGTCAACTCGGAATTCGTAACCGCATTGAATACGTGATATTTTATCGGTTTTTGGTAAATATTATTGGTAACTGTCATGAAAATAAATATATTTGAATATATTGTGATGCGTAAGATGATCTTTTCAAGTGAAAAGCCCACAAAAAATTAATAAAATAAAAAAACACGATGTCCCTGATTTGTATCGTTCCCTTCACCGAATCCGTTTCTATTTAGAATTTTGCTTACAGTTCCGGCAACATGGCAATGTGTCGATCATGAAAATGTGCTCGTTCCTGAAGCATTACGACGGAGCTCACCCGTGCAAACGTTGAGAGACTGCATAGGGAAATTGAACTGGAGATTGAGAGAGTCTAATGACTTTTAAAATATTGTTATTGTAATCTCAATAAAAAAAACTAAAAATATGTTTTAAATCTAGTAATTTTTTCAAATTTTGAGGGTATCCCTAGCTGGATTTGGCTACTCTTTTTTGGTGCATGGTTTCAACTTTTTGGTTTATTCTGGATGGTGACTGGTCTTCCTATTTTTATGCCTCTACCAGTACTAATGAAGTTAAATACAGAAAGTGCTCTGCTAGACTAAAATAATAATAATGGTATGACATTGCTTGGCTTTAAAACAATTTTACATAAAAAATGTAGGTCCGGCAAAAATTCAGAGGGTCCAGCAGAAAATTCCTGGGTGCTGGACCTATGTCCAGCAAAATGAAAACAAATTTCAAAAAGTCTGATGTGAATACTGTTACAGTTAGATGCAGTTATATGGACAAGTTATGTAAATGAGTGTATATAGGAAGAATAAAGATATGAAAATATATTGTAATGAGTCATTAAGGTTAACATATAACACAATTTTACTGCCACTCTGACCAATTCCTTGCTTATTAGGAGCTGGGCTGAGTTGTGTTCATTTGCAAGACATGACATCTCAAGATACGATGGAAAATGCTGATTAAAGTTCCATTCACCGAGCAGGTTGTATATTTGAATTGTCACATACAACCAGCACATGCACCATAGGGGGGTTGTACCACGCAGTACAAAAACTAGGTAATATTTCAGTATCATATCAAATATCAATGGTTACTGTTTAGAAGTTATATTTTAATGGAACGTGTGCACAGTGAATATCATTTTCAAAACAAAATTGTCATTTCCCTCCCCCAACAATAGATAATATGCCTGCCAACTTCACCCAAAACATACTCTTTTAGCAAAATATTTTGAAAACTTTTAAAACTACTAGAACATCTGGAGTACTTATTAATGTTGAACACATGGTATTTTACAGAGGACGTTGTTACTAAAGATAATATTTTCTATGGACTGTTCACAAGCGGGTGAGTTTAAATTGAAAAATATACAATGTAATTATAAAATTGGTATTTGTATGCTTCTCTGCTAAGCATGCAGCATAAAGAAGAAAGAGCCAAGACTGATTGGCTCAGAATACGGTGTCCGTGCGGGGCGACATGTCTATCCGCAGGGCACTATAAAAATCCAACTAAGTGTGATGGTCTAGTACAAAGCGGACCTCATCATCATCTCATTGAAAAATATCCTGTTCTTGCTTTGTTATAGCTGAACATTTAGGAGATCCTGAATATTATTTTTTTTTTACAACATCTTGAATAGTAGGTATTTCATGGTTTTACTCCTTTGGGAGTTTACTTTATATTCTACACTGCAAAAAAAGAAACGCATAAGGGGATTTTAGGTATTTTAATACATGTATTTGAAATCAAATTTTTCAGTTACACTTTTAGATATTGACTCAATGTTTACTATTGAAAAATGAAAAGTCCATACTTCAGAGGATAAGTTAAAAGTCAGTTTATCACAGTTTAGCACATTTCCTGTCACGTTAAAGTTAATACCATTTATGACCACCACGCGCGGCCAACACTGTTGTGCATCTCCTCGGCATAGACTCAATCAAATTTCTCACATTGTTTCTTGGTATTGTTCGCCATTCCTGTTGCAACATTTGGCGGAGTTGATCGAGGGTCTGAGGTGGAGGTTGTCGCTGGCTCACACGTTTATCCAGCTGATTCCATAGGTGTTCAATGGGATTCAAGTCCGGCGATTTGGAAGGCCATGGAAGCACATTGATGTTGTTCTGCTCAAGATAGTCCATTGTTACACACGCTGTGTGTGGCCTAGCAATGTCCTGTTGGAATAACTCCCTCTGTCGGTCAATTACATGCATGAGGTACCGGACAGGTCGAAAAATTTCGCCTCTGTACCTTACAGCCGTTAAATTGCCCGGGACATGCACTAGGTCTGTTTTGTCATTTGAGATAGCTGCCCACATCATGACACTACCTCCACTGAAGCTATCCACTTCCTGAACACAGGAGAAAGAGAAACATTCATTCCGGCGCCTATATACACGTATTCTGCCATCACGTTTCTGCAGCAGAAATCGAGACTCGTCGCTGAACCAAATTCTTTGTCAGTTTCGGAATGTCCAGCCCCTTAATCTGTTGCATCAACGAACACTTTCACGTCTGTGTAACGGCGTCAATACAGCTCCGAAATACGACCTTCTGGGTCTAATGCCATGCTGTCGAAGCCGGTTGCGGACTGTTTGTGAGCTGAATCTTCGCAATCCAGGTATTCCTGCTGCAGTGGTTGATGCGGCAACGGTTCGATTCCGTAGATGAAAGACCCGGATGTACCGATCTTGCCCCGGAGTAGTTATGCGAGGTCTTCCACTCCTTTGGCAGTCATTCGTTGAACCAGTTTGTTGGAATCTGTTCCATAGCCTGGAAATTGTGCTCTGGTTAACATTCAGAGTTCGTGCTACCTCATTTTGGGACTCTCCGGCTTGGAGATGACCGATAGCGATATTTCGAGTGACAGGTTCTAACCTTGGCATGGCAGCATATCAACTTGGTCCTTTTATGCGTTTTAGTTTAACAGTTGAATTAACCACGAAATGCCGGTGAAAAACGTTACCGAATTTTCGGTACGATACATGGGATATTCATTTTTCAGAGGCGCTGTGCACATGTGACAGAGAGCCAAATCTAATGAACAGCTAGACATTTGAAATTTAAAACTTACCTTTAAAGAATCAATGTTTAAATTGGCCATTTAATTTTACCTGGTAAATTGCAGAATTTGCATTTTGAAAAATAAAAGTGGGTTATGCGTTTCTTTTTTTTAACAGTATATTACAAAATTCTGATGAAGATTTATAGCACATTTCTAATTAAATCGCAATCTGCAGACTTCATGCTATATGCTAGAGCAACTTCATATGTATTCTAATATTTCGTTTGTAATTCAAATACCTTTACCATAATTTTAATCATGGAAAAAATTCAGTTAATCGACTAAAAAAATGAAAAACAAAAAAATACAACACATTATTTGTTTATTCAATGTCAATATAATTTGTTTGTGTGCAATTGATAGCATTATTACAATTGAAAGTTAATTATAATTAACTATAGTTTATGTGATGAAATAGTTCTGTCTAGTGCTGCAGTTAATTAGCTGTTTATCGTGTTGCAATATGAAATATTCAATTTGCACTATTGACATATTTTTAGAACTGGCATACCGGCTTCAGCAATATGTGCATTTAAACTATCTGAAATAGATAGAGTATTCAATGGTCCTTTTAAAACACAGGCGAGTTCGACGTCTATTTGGACACAGGCCACAAGTGTTCCAACACCGCGACCAGGACGGGTAAGAGTTATCTTTCTTAAATCATTATTGATTGATTGATTGATTGATTGATTTGGTGTTTAAAGAGTATACATAGATTCAGTGGAGAGATGTACAAAAATCATACTCTAAGCGACATCTCTATCAAAACATTTATTTTATTCCAATTTGATGTTTGTACTTTTGTATCCCTGGAACATTTGTTGACGTAGCAGTGGTTGAAATCTCAACTGTATTAAACATAAATGAAAAGAAAGAATAATGATACTAGATACTGCCGCCAATTACACATACATAAAAATGTATTATTAACGACAGATGATAAATCTATTTCATGACTGATGGAGCAGGAACTGCTGACCCTTCTGGAGCACCTGAGTTCACACCCGGTTTTTAGTGGGGTTCGTGTTGCTAGATCTTCAGTTTGCTGTGTAGTGCTTTGTAAATTGTTGTTTGTCCTTTTGTGGCCATTGTGTTGTCTGTCTTTCTACGATTTATGGATTCTGCTTACCCCTTTGGTATCTTCAAACTCTTCATCAAGTAAACAACAACTTTATTATGTTATCAGAAACAAATAGAATAACATCCTTCAAATGACTAGATTAAACCAATCCTATAATAAATCATACCACGTGGCTCTGTTACAAATACAACATTGTAGCCGCCATTCTAGTTGAGTGGTTATGAATTTGTTTGTTGTTTGTGGTTATTTGATAGGGTTAAGGTGTTTAGCACCACTTTCAACAATATTTCAGTTATATCGTGGCAGTCAGTTTTATTGGTGGTGGAAGCCGGGGTACCCAGAAAAAAACATCGACCTGCCGCAAGTCACTGACAAACTTGATCACATAATGTTGTATCGAGTACACCTCGCAACTGATAGCAACAAGAGATGATTACCAGACACAATACTAATAAACACTTTGAAATCTCGTTTAGTTCGCACGACACGTTTCAGGAATGAATAGGTAAAATTATTGAAAGACCACACATTTTAAAAGCCAAATAATGAAAATGTTTTGGAAACAAGAATACTAAATCAGGAATTATAATAGAACAATAAGTGACAATGAAAGCAAAATACTTCTATATTTGTTTTACATAGCAGAATTGCGAAATAGAAAACCATGCTGCTAAACGTTGTCATAGGCAATATGTGCAACAGACAAATATGGAGGGGACCTAATATGTCGAAAATGTTGAAATAGGGACCATTACTTTTGGGGTTGGGCTTAAACTTTAAAGAAATCAATGGATAATTCAGATGCAAGACCAAATCACGACACTTCAGCACAATAAAAATACAAAAACAACAGAGTCAAGTGTTGGACAAAAACACAAATGAGACAAAACCAGAAGTAAGTTAACGAAACATAAATAATAAATTTGATATCATTGGATATTTAGATTCTGTAAAAGTAGACAAGTCTTTCGACTGTTTCGGTTATAACTTAACTAAATGTTGTTCTGTTTTCAGTGCACAACTGCCTCCATGTCTACTCCAGATGATGTTCTGACTTTTATTGGTGAACATCCATTAATGCATGAATTGGTTCAACCATTGCATGATAAACCGATATTCGTCTTAAATAATGAAGAACTACAAATTCTCACATTACATGACGATATATCAGACCTTGTATTCTATGCAGCTTCAAGTATGTTAACATATTTCACTAATTGACTTTAAGCCTCTCCGTTTTGATTCACCAATCTGTTTGGTGCAAACAGTAAATAAAAACATAAATGTAATACGATGTTTTCTAGTCATTTCCATTCCGGCAGAAACTCCGGTTTTTTCGTTTATTGATCACGTGATTTGACGTAAACTGCAGGCATCATTACTTCCGGTTTGGGTAGCAACGCCTGACGTGAATGTAAATACAACGTCATTCACGGTAAAAATGGAAAGGCCCATTAAGCTTTCTAAGGACTGGTGCTGTGTTCCTCAGTGTAAATCTGATGGAAGGAAGCGTGGGAAGTAAATAAAGCATTTCCGTTGTCTTTTTTGTACAGTTTGAGGCGATCATATCATCATTCCAATCACACTTTTTTAATAAATAGTATGTCACACTGTTCAATATTAGGCAACAGTTTTAAATCTGACGACCATATCGGCACTTGTCCGATCTCACACACAACCTGTGTTACACCGTTCTCTGTTATTGTTCTCCTGTTTACTTGTGAAAGTTCGTAGTCATTTGTTGACGTTATTTTCTCTAGATCTAATTCTTGGCCAAGTTCACATAACTTGACTAATTCATGTTTTCTATACAAATGACATGTTATTCCTCTATGCTGTAAATATTCCTTTAGATCGGGAACCTGCCATCGGAAGAAATCTACTTGAATATCCATGATAATAATGATAAACGCGATCTGTTGATAAATGCTGACAAACCGGAAGTTTAGATGCCTGTTGTTTGGTTGCTACGATACACCAATCGTACCTCCAATTTGAAAAGCGCTTTAACCCGAAAATACCGTATTAGCAAATAATTAACATTAGAAATGATATTTACATGTTGTAAGACATTTTATATGTACAAATATTCTTGTCTTATTGCGAAAAAAATCAGCCATTTGACTTTTCATATACAACTTATAATGAACTTGATAAAAAGAGTATGAAGATCATACCAACAGAGTAATCAGAATCCGTAATTTGAAGAAGGACAGATAACACAATGGCCAAAAGAAAAAGGACAAACAACGATCTACAAAAAACTACACAGAAAGCAAAAGATCGAGTAGCATGAACTCTACTAAAAACTGGGATTGAACTCCTGTACTTCGGAAGGGTAAGCAGTTCTTGCTCCACTAGGAACACCCGTCGTGTTACTCTTGTTACAAAACTGGGGATATGTCATGAATGAAGACCAGTAAGTGATTACGACAAGTATCCCGTTGTCATATCTGACACAGATATTCCGTAGCGGTCAACCAGGAGATATCGGAGGTGAACCTGCTAACATTTCACCATAGTTGTGAGTTCAAATCTTGCTCAGACGAGGTGGACTCGATATAACATTACGTAATGAAGTTTTGTCAGTGGCTTGCAACAGACCTGTGGTTTTCACCGGGCACTCTGGTTTCCTCCACCTATAAAACTGACCGCCACGATATAGCTGAAATATTGTTGAAAGTGGCGTTAAACGCCATAACCCTAACTCCATTTCACCATAGAGGGTGACATATAGTTATCATAAGAAGATGATCAATTTATTGGCTGTATTATCATTTCTTTGGCCATCCACTTAAACTTAATGATAAATCAATCATTAAGACAGCAATGCTTTTATTTATTTACAGATACAGGAAAAGTCTACAAATTATTTTCAAAAGGTAAAGAAACTTATGTGTCGAGTACATATTCACCAACACAGAATTCTGAAGCAATATGGTCTATGCAGCAGTATGTAAGTATAGTTTAGTAAGCATAGGTAACCGTAGCCGATGTTGGCTATCCTGTTTAGACCCTTCGGTTTCTCTCTCAAGTAGATTTTTTAAATTATTTGTCTTTGAGCATACCTGATGATGGTTATTCTGAGTGTACCTGATGATGGTTATTCTGAGTGTATCTGATGATGGTTATTCTGGGTGTACCTGATGATGGTTATTTTGAGTGTACCTGTTGATGGTTATTTTGAGCGAACCTGATGATGGTTATTCTGAGTGTACCTGATGATGGTTATTCTGAGTGTACCTGATGATGGTTATTCTGAGTGTACCTGATGATGGTTATTCTGAGTGTACCTGATGATGGTTATTCTGAATGTACCTGATGAAGGTTATTCCAGAAACGCATCGTGTGCACTAAATGTGATATCTACGTTTTTATTATAAATACCATGAATATGGAATATAAGTGAGTGTAAAAATCATTATAACTATAAATATACCTAGCATTTAAGTTAAGTCAAGATATTGTTGCTAAAACATGTTAAGTCAAGAGCGTCTAGACGGAAGACGTATTACGACGATTGCATGAAAACTATGTTCGGGTCGTCTATACCTCCAGTTGTCTGTATGAGAGTTCATGTTTTAATTACGTTATTTGTGTTTGTTTGTGTGCATAGTGGTGCCTAACACATGTTGTATTGTGTTTTTGTTTGTTTTACTTCATCTTGTGTACCCTATGTTGCCAGTTTCTCTGGATTATCCTTTTTTAATTGCCCCTTCGATATTCTTTAACGTTTATTTGCTGTCAATTGCAAGCACGTATACATTCAAGATGTACTTTGTCCAAAAGGTATGAAATGATCATCTTGCGGTTAATTGCGTATGCTATATAGTATATTTTAGTCAATAGGAATAAATTATTTTAACTATTAATTATATTTATCTTGATTAGTTAACCAGATGCGTAACTTCTCTAATGGTGTTCAATAGAAGACATTTGAAAACTACGTTTTAAAACAAAACGTAACCAAAATCAAAATGTTCAAATTCTACAGCTGTACAAGTTACGGCTATGTTTGATAGTGAGAGATAAATGATAACTTACAGTAATTAAAGTTATAATCCCAAACGTCTGGTAAATCAGAACAGGTGCTGTTACGAACTGCTTACACTTCGTAAGTACCTGGGCCACCCTCTTGGTTTTTTTTTATAGGATCCGTGTTGCTCATCATTATAGTTTTCTGTGTTTTGTTTTGTCTTCATCCTGTGTCTTGTGTACCCAATGCTGTCAGTGTCTTTGGAGTCTCAATTCCTGATTGTCTCTTCGGTTTCCTCTAACGGTTATTTACCCTACAAGATTCGTTCAGCAGGCAAAAATAATAATAAAAAATATTTGATTTTTTTTCACGTTTGTTGATAATGACATTGTAGTGATATTTGTTGGGTTTGTTTTTTCTTTCAGGATGATTCTTTGTACATTGGAACAGATTATTTGGTTAGACAAATTAAAATAATTAACTGTGAACAATACAGGTGGATTGACTCTTGTGTTAAAGATCCACACTGTGCCTGGATAAATAATGGCAGTCTCTTGAAGTACACATCAGTCGACATGGAGATACAATGTTATTATCGATGTCGTTCACTTACCTTTGTTAGAGAAAACGGACTGGTGTATGTATAATATATAAAAAAAATGGATTTAGCAAAATATATTGTGAAACGAATTTGTATGAATTTGTACTTTATTGTTAAAACATTAGAACTAATTGGAATAACCAGAGGTGAAAATTCTATAACCACAAAAAGGAAGAATATAATATTTAAGAGTCGTACTTTGTCGAAATTTGTTTTATATTTCTGGTTTTCTTACTTTTGTGCTCTCGTTGTAAACACATTTCCTTTCCAATCATATCATGTACCGTCAGCACTTTAAATGAGTGTGATCAAGTGATTGTTGTTTAATGCCAACTCAGCATTTTTTCAGCTATATCATTGTGAGAATAAGCTAATGCACTTTAAATGAAATAGTATTAAGAGGATATATACAATTAATGCATGTACACAATTGATGCATTTATTTTATCTATTTAAATGTTTATAGTATATATGTCAGATATATAAAACTGTTGTGTCTGCTATAAATCAAATGCAGCCGGCATCTCCATCACATTATTTTGTCACATTACAGTAACAGTCAAGACGTATGCACACTTGAATAATGATAGCTATTTTTATGACTGTTGTTTTTTAGTAACAGTCAAAACGTGTACATATATGATTTATGATAGCTATTTAGATGGCTGCTGTCTGTTAGAAACAGTCAAGACATGTACAAGATTGATAAATATTATGACTTATGCTTTAAGTAACAGTCATGGTGTGCTCACATATAAATGTTATTTGTTTATTTTTCAGTAACAATCAAGACATGTATACACATGATAACTATTATGACTGTTATGCTTTAAGTAAGACATGGTGTGCTCACACATAACTGTTATTTGTTTATGTTTCAGTAACAGTCAAGACGTGTATACACATGATAACTATTATGACTGTTATGCTTTAAGTAAAATATAGTGTGCTCACACATAACTGTTATTTGTTTATGTTTCAGTAACAATCAAGACGTGTATACACATGATAACTATTATGACTGTTATGCTTTAAGTAAGACATGGTGTGCTCACACATGGCTGTTATTTGTTTATGTTTCAGTAACAGTGAAGATGTGTATACACATGATAACTATTATGACTGTTATGCTTCAAGTAACAGTCATGGTGTGCTCACACATAACTGTTATTTGTTTATGTTTCAGTAACAGTCAAGACGTGTATACACATGATAACTATTATGACTGTTATGCTTTAAGTAAGACATGGTGTGCTCACAGATAACTGTTATTTGTTTATGTTTCAGTAACAGTCAAGACGTGTATACACATGATAACTATTATGACTGTTATGCTTTAAGTAAGACATGGTGTGCTCACACATAACTGTTATTTGTTTATGTTTCAGTAACAGTCAAGATGTGTATACACATGATAACTATTATGACTGTTATGCTTTTAGTAAGACATGGTGTGCTCACACATAACTGTTATTTGTTTATGTTTCAGTAACAATCAAGACGTGTATACACATGATAACTATTATGACTGTTATGCTTTAAGTAAAACATGGTGTGCTCACACATAACTGTTATTTGTTTATGCTTCAGTAACACTCAAGACGTGTATACACATGATAACTATTATGACTGTTATGCTTCAAGTAACAGTCATGGTGTGCTCACACATAACTGTTATTTGTTTATGTTTCAGTAGCATTCAAGACGTGTATGCACATGATAACTATTATGACTGTTATGCTTTAAGTAAGACATGGTGTGCTCACACATAGCTGTTATTTGTTTATGTTTCAGTAACAATCAAGACGTGTATACACATGATAACTATTATGACTGTTATGCTTTAAGTAAGACATGGTGTGCTCACACATAACTGTTATTTGTTTATGTTTCAGTAACAGTGAAGATGTGTATACACATGATAGCTATTATGACTGTTATGCTTTAAGTAAGACATGGTGTGCTCACACGTAACTGTTATTTGTTTATGTTTCAGTAGCAGTCAAGACGTGTATACACATGATAACTATTATGACTGTTATGCTTTAAGTAAAACATGGTGTGCTCACACATAACTGTTATTTGTTTATGCTTCAGTAACACTCAAGACGTGTATACACATGATAACTATTATGACTGTTATGCTTCAAGTAACAGTCATGGTGTGCTCACACATAACTGTTATTTGTTTATGTTTCAGTAGCATTCAAGACGTGTATGCACATGATAACTATTATGACTGTTATGCTTTAAGTAAGACATGGTGTGCTCACACATAGCTGTTATTTGTTTATGTTTCAGTAACAATCAAGACGTGTATACACATGATAACTATTATGACTGTTATGCTTTAAGTAAGACATGGTGTGCTCACACATAACTGTTATTTGTTTATGTTTCAGTAACAGTGAAGATGTGTATACACATGATAGCTATTATGACTGTTATGCTTTAAGTAAGACATGGTGTGCTCACACGTAACTGTTATTTGTTTATGTTTCAGTAGCAGTCAAGACGTGTATGCACATGATAACTATTATGACTGTTATGCTTCAAGTAACAGTCATGGTGTGCTCACACTTAACTGTTATTTGTTTATGTTTCAGTAACGTGTCTACACATGATAATTACAATCAATCACAAACAGAATACCATTGTAAGTATGTACAATGATAATAATTGTATGGTAGTGTAAAAAACACACTTTCATGGGAATAAACCATTGGAATTTTTTAAAATATTAATTCAACCCAATTTTCTATGAAGAAAATTTAGAAGATACTAAAGGGGTAATCAGAAGCCATAATTCTAACAAAACGTATACAACACAATGGCCAAAAGAAATAGGACAAAGCAACAAACAATGATCTACAAAATGCTACAAAGATACCTAAAGAAAGGTAAACAGTTTCTGCTCTAATAGTGGTACACCTTCGCGTGTTACTCTTGTCAAAAATACGGTGGTAAGTCATGAATGAGGAAACGATAGGCTTTATGATTACAACAAAAGGAACGTATATGTGGTCAGATATTCTATAGTGGTTAACCAAGTCATGGTGACGACGGTAAAGATTTCAAAGTGATGACTTCAATTTGATTTATTTCCTATATAAAAGATAATGTTATTGATTGATTTTTTGTGTTTTAACGCCACATTCAGCTATATTACAGCTATATCATGGCGACCAGTTTTAGTGTTGGAAAAATTCGGAGTACCCAGAGAGAACCACCGACCATGGGCAAGCAGCTGGTAAACTTTAACACTTGCAACTGCGAGTCGAGTTCACCCTTTTTTGTAATTTACAAAGCCGGGCACGAACCCACGTCATATTGGTGATAGACTTGTATGAGTTGTTAGGTAATCCAACTACCTAACTCATTGAGCCCTAAGATAGTGTTATCATTAAAATATATTCTGTTGATATTTTAGGTCCACCGGCAAAACCGAAATACATGCAAATCATCACAGTTCATGCTACAAAAATTGAGATTCGTTGGGTGGCCGGTTTTGATGGTGGCGTTGACCAGACATTTGTATTAGAGTATCGATTATCGAAAACAACATCATGGAACACCTCTTATCCCAACTTGATCGGTTTAGAGGAAGATCCACAATATTTTGAATTATCGGGATTAAGTTCAGGCAGCGTATATGATATACAAATGTATGCTAGAAATACAGTTGGCAACAGTACTAAAACAGATATAATCAGTGTGTCAACAACAACCATCAGTGTGCCAATAACAACAACAACAACAACACCAACGCCATGCACAACAATAATCAGTGTGTCAAAACTAGGTGCAGGAGGTATATTTTATTCATTAATAAGGTTATTGTATTCAATTACCGTTATTTATTCTGTTGTTTCATCAAACCCAATTCACACATTCAATGCTACAGTATATAAGATGGGGGGCAATTTATAAAAATTTTTAATACTTGTAGTATATTTCAATGTACAAGTCTCTCAGAGCGGATTTTCAAGAAGTTCACAAAATGCATGCACCAAGCCAGGAACATGAGCAGATATGTTTTTATCCTGCAATCAGTACATTTGCTGTACAAATATACTATACGAATACATTTTTGCTTTATTCGTACTAGACGAATAAACTTTTCGAACTATACGAATAAACCTTTCAGCCTACGAATAAACTTTCCTGGTACCCTGTAGCTATGTACAGCGGAGGGTGCAGACAAGTATGAAACTGGTACTAATGTAAGGCGGACCACGAAGAAGACACCCTTGACAACATTTATGAAAGGCGAGGAATGATGCTTGTTTCTGTCCTTTTTGTTTAAATCTGACAAGTTTTCCGACTTTTTTGACATTGCAGGATAAACACAATATACGTACATTGTCGTTAAATATAAAATTCATTTGTACTCGTTGCGAAACAGGCCTGAAAAGCTCGCCAAGGGCTCGCTATTCTGCCTGTTTCTAAAGCTCGTACAAATAAATTTTATATTTACCGACAGTGTACGTATATTGTATATATATATGTGTTAGGGCTATCAATTATTCACTGTTTCTACAATTATTTGGTTGGATTTTGGAATTTATGTATTTAAAAAATAATGTAAGCATTTAACAGTATCAAAATGTTTAAAGAAAGGTTTAAAGATGCCAAACGGGTAATCAAGAAGCCATTAAATAAGGAGATACAGCACAATGACCAAAGGAAAACGAACCACACTAAAAATATGATATACAAATGTATGCTAGAAATACAGTTGGCAACAGTACTAAAACAAATATAATCAGTGTGTCAACAACAATAATCAGTGTGTCAACAACAGTAATCAGTGTGTCAATAACAACAATAATCAGTGTGTCAACAACAATAATCAGTGTGCCAATAACAACAATAATCAGTGTGTCAATAACAATAATCTGTGTGCCAATAACAACAATAATCAGTGTGTCAACAACAATAATCAGTGTGTCAACAACAATAATCAGTGTGTCAATAACAATAATCTGTGTGCCAATAACAACAATAATCAGTGTGCCAATAACAATAATCAGTGTGTCAACAACAATAATCAGTGTGTCAACAACAATAATCAGTGTGTCAAAACCAGGTGCAGGAGGTATATTTTATTCATTAATAAGGTTATTGTATTCAATTACCGTTATTTATTCTGTAGTTTCATCAAACCCAATTCACACATTCAATGCTACAGTATATAAGATGGGGGACAATTTATAAAAAGTTTTAATACTTATAGTATATTTCAATGTACAAGTCTATCAGAGAGGATTTTCAAGAAGATCACAAAATGCATGCACCAAGCCAGAAACATGAGCAGATATTTTTATATGTTTTAGAGACCAACCATTTAACTTGAAGGGGGGGGTGGGGGGGTTATGGTTTTTTGTTTCGTTCAGAATTATTTTTTCGGACAACACAAGAGTTAGAATATTTGTTTTTTTTTTGTCGCGCAAATTACGAAATTTATTTCCAGAAATCGACAAAAACTGAATCAGATTTTGTTTTTTTTCTCCACCAAAATCAAAATATTTTGTTTAACTACATTGGGAATCAGAATATTTTTTTAGAAAAAAAACATAACCCCCCCCCCCCCTCCCCCTTCAAGTTAAATGGTCGTTCCCTTAGGGCTATCAATTATTCACTGTTTCTACAATTATTTGGTTGGATTTTGGAATTTATGTATTTAAAAAATAATGTAAGTATTTAACAGTATCAAAATGTTTAAAGAAAGGTTTAAAGATGCCAAACGGGTAATCAAGAAGCCATTAAAGAAGGAGATACAGCACAATGGCCAAAAGAAAAATAACAATAGGACAAACAGCAATCTACAAAACATTACACAAAAAACTAAAGATCGAAAACGAACCACATTAAAAACCAGGGTGAACTCGTGCGCTCCGGAAAGCTAAGCAGTTCCTGCTCCATGTGTGACACCCATCGTGTAACTCTTATTACAAAGCTGGTGATAAGTCAGACATGAGGAAAGGACTGGACTGTGGTCATTTGTGACACAGATATCCCGTAATGGTGTCATGGTGGCGACAGTAAAACTTTCAACGTGATTACTTAACCACTTGGCTACTAACATAAGTTTAATTGCAATTGCGTTCCATAGCTTTATTTGGGCTAAGCACGATTTCTTGTTTTAAGATGGCCCTGTAATTGTTTATGCCTGCATCAACTGTTGATGAGGGCCCGTCGTGGTCGTCATGATATGGTAGTTGGATTTACAACTACCTGTGCAATCACCAATAAAGTTGTGAGTTTGAATCCCATTCATGGCTAGGTGTACTCGATACAACATTATGTGATAAAGCTTGTCAAAGATTTGCAACAGGTGGGTGGTTTTCTCCGGGTACTTCAATTTCCGCCACGATGAAAGTTTCAATATATAATGGCATATTCACTACCGACCAGATGTTAGAATGCATTTGAATATTTTTTTTTTTATAATATGTCTTTATTTTTATTTATCTAATATATAACCTCCTTATCATCTTCCATTCAAATAATTATTTAGCTGCAGTGCAAGACAAAAACGAAGACGAACTGAAAAGTAGAGAAATGATATTTATAATTACTAGTTTGTTAAGCATTATACTACTTGTAATTGTCGGAGTAAAACACTGTAAAGAAAAAAGAAAAATGCAAGGCGAGTACGCATGGTTTTGATGTATACTATATTACTACACATTGGTATAATAATTCCTATGCATTTACACAACAAGTGTTCATCTTCTGGCTGCATATATTTGCATTAGTTCACGGGACCCCCCAATGGGTCATTTGAGGTATTGTTATGACTTTGTATCCTTCGTCCTCCTCTGTAAGTTTTGAAAATTCAATATTATTCTCCAAAAACCATTCGGTCAATAGAAACCAAATTTGGTAGGAAAATGTCATTGTTCATGTTTATTGTTCCGATCTGAATCCAAAATGGCAGAAACAAGAGGCTCCAAAGGGCGAAAATGGTATTCTGTGTCATGCTGACATATTTTGTGTTGCTCTTTCCGTTTTTAGTCTAAAAAGGGGGTCAAAATGGATCCAACACCCAAACTTTTGAATTCTTATTTTAAGTCCGATTTTGAAGTGTATTTTCCGTAGATTCCATATGAATTTTTCTGCTTTTGTCAGACAGATTTGACATAGATCTTATGGTTACCAAGATAAAAAGTATCAAAATGAGCTAAAAGGGACAACCTCCTAAAATGCTAATTAACATTTTTTTTAAGTCTGGTATGTATTCGTGTTTAACATTGAGTTCCAAGGGACTTCTGTCGGTAGATAACTGTTTCTGAGCCTTTGTTGAACATTTAATTTGCATGAATAACCAGGTGAGCGATATAGGTTCAGCTTAGTTGAAATAAAAACATAGATATCTAATGTATGTGCCATATTAGTTATTATTAGAACTATGCTAAGCTCTTCTTTAATTTTTTTCACACATGGCTGATTTAACAAATAATATTCAGAGAAGGCAGCTGACAAACTTTTGCACGTATATTAAGATTGATTAATTGAATGTTTGTTTTTTATGTAAATGTATACTAAAATAATTAACAAATATTTCATCTCATTAAATAAAATGAATTTACACTTCTAACAATAAATTGTTGATTTGAAATATTGTTTAAAGCTGTTTTAGCCTGTTATTTTCTTGTAGATATAAAGATTATTATAAGTACTTATCAATAAATTTTCTCCATCTGTTCATTGACAATATAATTTTAAATTTCAAATTGAGTTGGCCAAGAGTAGACAACTCGTTTTTTCCTCATTTTAATCCCACTTAAAACATTATTCAGGGCGGATGCAGAACAATAACACTACGTCCCAGAATGTTTCCATTTCATCTGACCAAACAGAAGGTAATTCTCCATTTATCACTTTACTGACTATTATAATTATAATGGATACAAATATGTACAATAAACAAATCAGTTCCTATTATCACTTTTTGGTGTATAGTTCACATGGTTGTACATTGTGCACTCTCTGTTATGCCAAGCACCATTAAAGGGCACCGGACATCAAATTATCAAACACCTTATTACTTATAAATTTTGTGTATGAACTCTACAGTATCTAATTATACTCGTGGCGTCTGATAACAGTGTGTGTAAACACTGATGAATCTGTTTATTTCAGTATGTATATTTTTAGCTTGATGACGAGGCTCACATGCTGTGTACGTCACAGTTGCTGCACTCTACTATATGATATAAGAAACACTGTATCATAGATAAATAAAGTCTATGGCTGTTTCTAATTAAATTAACACGGTTATTGTTTCTTAGGGTATATATAATCACTTCATTTGCAAATTGTAGTAATAGTAAAACATTAAAATAATTTTTGGATGTGAAATAAATAAAATATTTTAAAAAAACTTGAATAATTTTGTACTTTGCAAAATTTTTGTTTCCAACTTAGATTTCGAACAAACGTTTCAATATTTTTGTGCGGACATACAGTTTTAGAGGGTAATTTCAATGTCAATAAGGCTTTTTTTTATTGAGAGCTATCCAGGACTTAAAATAATAATAAATATATGTATAAAAATCCTTTTCCGGACACACTTCATATGTTTCCGATTGAACAAAATGACAATAATTGTTTACTTCTCCACGTGAAGATAATAGGGTCACACCTAATACCAGCCTTTGTTTTATAATTATATTCCAGGTAATTTTATAGATTTATTAATAAATACGTGCATTTGGAGATGATTGTGGTAAACATACGTAGACAATTTAAATTTTAGGTACTTCAGGCAGCCCTCAATGAATCCATTAATTGATTATTTTAAATAATTTGTGGTGTTGTTTACAAGTGAAAGCATGTGTTGTTATAAATGATCAGCAACTGTGACGTCACGCTAACTTTTGTGCACTACCTTATTAATTGTCAGCAGTTTCCGGAGATCATCAGAGATTTATCAAAACGTGTGTGAAATGTACATTCCCACAGTAATTTGGTAGAGATAACTGCTATGCCGTTGTTCTCTTTCATTTAATTCTGACTTTAACAAATGAAAAACCAAAAAATATTTTTCATGTCCGGTGCCCTTTAACATTTTCTGGTTTTTCTTATCATTATTAACTACATGTATTTATATTCACCAAAATGAACTCTGAATTTTGTTCAATTTCATTTAATGAGAGTTTGAAGATACCAAGGTGGTAATTCGTGCAATGAAACAAGTAAATGAGTTTTTGAGCGTTTTATTATTATTAAAGATTCTCCTCCCTGAGGCATTATCCGATTATTACAGTCCTGTTTGAGTCCTTTGGGTTTATTGCTCACAAAGACTCTTAAGTTATTTGGCTTTCTATTCTATTCACTTGAGTGTGCCTAATGTAGGTTATTCCAGAAACGCATCGTGCACACTAAATTAGATATCTACATTTTTTATTTTAATATAATGTTTTTGTCAATAACGAAACTATTCATATACATCGTTAAAATGAATGCTAATATTTGTAATTTGATCATCTTAAGACCAGTGAGGTCTAATATATATCAGTTACATAGGAGTTGATCATTCATACAAGTCATTTTTCCATCTATACAACAGATGACACCAGCCTTTAAATAGTTTCCATACAATATTAGCTGGTTGCATTTATTATTCGCTAAGATGCCATGTTGGATCCAATGACAAGAGAAGGGGGCTGTCATTTTCGTGATCGTGTGGTAGTTGGATTTATCCCTATCTCTGCAATCTGCATATCATCACTAAAGTTGTGAGTTCGAATCCCACTCATGGCGATGTGTACTCGATACAACTTTTTGTGATAGTTTTTCAGTGACTTGCGGCAGGGCCTAGGTCAGTGGTTTCCTCCCTCCAATAAAACTGCCCGCCACAATATAACTGAAATATTGTTGAAAGTGGTGTTAAACACTATAACCCTAACCTTTACCCTCTAATGGCAAATTTGAATGTTTTGAAGATTGATTTTTTTAATCAGATTTGTTTTCATTCTCTACATTTTGATTTCATATACATATTACAAGTCACATGGATACCTAGTGATCACAACTCATTTTAATGTAAACATTCTTATTTGACATTCTTCATTGCAGTCATATGAGAGAAGTGCATCGGTAAATTGTTTTGAGTACAAGATTCATCATGGTTCTTTTATTGATATTGTGAGTGCAAAGTCTTTCATATTTTCCTTCCCATTTTGTCATTGCATTGTCTGTCCTTCTTCGGCTTCTGTGTACCCCTTTGGTATCTTCAAACTTTTCTCTAATCTGAAATGGTTGAGTTCAAGTCACTCGGCCCTTGTCCATTGAGATTGGCATGTTGAAAATGCTTGTCTAATGAATGTCATAATACACAGTGTAAAAAGGTCATGTTCCAACTTTTGACATTCAATACTACCATCTAAACTCGTTGGACCATATTAAGGCAAACAAGCCTGGGCTTGTCCTCAACATTGGGCTTCAACAATAAACTCATATTGGTAGCAGAAATGGGAATAATATATACATTTGTATATATTTTTATATATCACAACAAAATTGACTTCCACAAATCATTTCAAGAAGTATCGCTCAGTTTCGAAAATATCGATAATTATCAAAGTGTAAAGTTATTGTTCTGCCATTTTCAGACAATACTTAATCCATTCCAAATTGACACAATCCAGTTTTTCTATAATATTTGTAAGTATTCTGATATTCACCAGTAATAACAAATGAGACCAAGATTGCTATCGTCTCTGAAATTTGCTATCAGATAGCTTTTCACAATTAACTGTATGTTGTAACATTATAATCCCATATAACACCTTTGGTTTTTTAGCTCACCTTGCCAAAGGCAATGTGAACTTTTGCCATCACTTGGCGTCCGTCGACCGTTAACTTTTCACATTTTAATCTTCTCCTCTGGAACCCCTCAGCCAAATAAACTGAAACTTAGTAGGAAGCATCTATGGAAGGTCCTCTATAAAGATTGCTAATTTCGTCTCGATCCATTAACAAACATGGCTGCCACAGGCAATTCTTGTTTCTGATTGGCCTATTTTTTTTAATCTTCCCCTCTGAAACCACTGGGTCAAATGAACTGAAACTTCGTAGGAAGCATCTATGGAAGGTCCTCTATAAAGACTGCTCATTTCGTCCCGATCCATTAACAAACATGGCCGCCACAGGCAATTTTTGTTTCTGATTGGCCTATTTTTTTTAAATCTTCTCTGAAACCACTTGGCCAAATCAGCCAAAACTTGGTAGGATGCATCTATGGAGGTCCTCTATAAAGATTACTCATTTCGTCCCTATCAATTAACAAATATGGCTGTCACAGGCAAGTCTTGTTTCTTATTGGTCAATTTCTAAAACAGCTTTTCCTCTGAAGCCGCTTGGCCAAATGATATGAAACTTGGTAAGAAGCATCTATGGAAGATCCTCTATAGAGGTTACTCATTTCGTTTTGATCCATTTACAAACATGGCTGCCACAGGCAATTCCTGTTTTAGATTGGTCAATTTCTAAAAATCTTCTTATCTGAAACTGCTTTGCCAAAATGAACCGATATTTGGTGGGAATTAGCACCTATGGAAGATTCTGTATTAAATTTCCTCAAAGCAGAATGAAAGGTGAATGACACAGTTAAATTTCCAATCGTTGTCAATATAATATACCGGTAAATTCGCAATTGCTCAATAATAAAGTTTTCTCTTCATGGCAGCAGATTCATATTCTACCCTTTTGCACCCAGCATTTGTATGCTAGATGATAGGATAATATAGAGTCCAAATTTTTAATAGAATGTTTTGAACGGCAGACTACATTCTAACAAATTAAATTACTCAACTTTCGTTATAAGAAATAAAAACTTGTCTCGTGTCAGTACTTTAAATAATTGTGCCCAATGATATTATAAGTTATTTACGTTCCTATCCATATCTACAGATAGTAACGTAAATAGCAAATTTATCCCCGGCTATGGTCAAAAATAAGACTTTGGATCCCGGTGGTCCACGTAAAAGTGACATTTTCTTTGTTTTTGGAGAGAATAAGTCAAAATTATGAAAGTTTCGAGTGTTTTTCACACGGTGTAGGGTACTTACCTTTGGTAGAACCCTACAGTTGATCAAATTAACAGCTTTCTAATCAATATATAGCCAAAATTAATTAAATTTGATTTTGGAGCATAACGTCGCGAGCTTTGACGTCATATTATCCCCCTTTTGAAAATTATAACAACATTTGATTGGTTAGATGGCTAGTTACACCCGGTAATATGGCCTAGCAACACCCGGGAATATGTTTTTTTTATGACTGAAGTTTTAACCAATCAAAAGTTGTTATAATGTTCAAGCCGGGGATAATAAGATTTTGTGGGGTTAATTATGTTTAACGTAAATACAAATTATTGTCATCAACGCAGGGTGCTCTTATATAGTGCATGAGGTGTCTCTTCCTGTTCTCCATTGCATTTTTTTTGTTGTTATACTTATTAGATGGTAGCGTCTTATAATTATTATATTTTACTATAGTGTGAGTAGTGTTATTTGTATCATTCCAATATATATTCATACCAGGTCACTCTGAATCAGGTCACTCTCTATCCGCTTAATTTCATATGCCAATTGCCATAGTGTTGTCTAGCATAGAGTAAATTGAACGTCAATTCTTTTTTTGGTAATTTGATATCTACGTTTTTAATGGATACTGTTAATTCTAGAATTTGATTTTTAAGAATGTAGTAAGTTACAAATTACTTTGTTTTAAACATACTTTATTGACAACTTTATATGAATGGGCTTGAGCAACAGGCTATGCCTATACAAACTCTCTTCTTTTTACATGTACAAGGCATACATTCAGTAACAAGTGTTTAAGTATATAAAAAGTAAGCGACAAATTAGCCTTATCAAGAGATTAACTAGATGTTTGCTTGTCTTCACTCCACACAACATTATAAGCTACGAGCATTATTGACCCTGGTATTGCTGTGCATGGATTATTGCTTTATATGCTTTATCTCCTGTAATTACTAGGTATTTTATGCTCTCTTATTTATACCACAAATAAAAACGTGAAAACGTTTTTGTTATTTTAACTGAAGAATCTATTCCGACCAAAGCGAAATTATAAAGCTGCAGATGTTTTTATTTAAATGATTTTATTCAGGAAAATGAAAATGACAAGTCAACATGCCTAGCCTATTAAATTTATCATCTTATGTGTGTTTAATAGTATAACACTGCTTTGGTAGCATGGAAGCCATTTTATTGTGAATGAATGAATTTGAATTTTGGTGTTTAATGCCACTTTCAGCAATATTTCAGCTATATTATGGCGACCAGTATTAGTGGTGGAGGAAGCCGGAGAGAACCACCGACCCTGGGCAAGCAACTGGTAAACTTTATCACTTGGCGTCTGTCGTCCGTCCGTTAACTTTTTCATATTTTAATCTACTCCTCTGAAACAACTTGGCCAAAGGGAACCAAACTTGGCAGTAAGCATCTTTGTAAGGTCCTCTATAAAGTTTCTCCATTTCGTTCCGTTCCACCAACAAATATGGCCGCCAAGGGCAATTCTTGTTTCTGATTGGCTACTGTTTAAAAATCTTCTCCTCTGGAACTGCTTGGCCAAATGGAGCCAAACTTGGCAGGAAGCATCTATGTAAGATCTTCTATAAAGCTTCTTCATTTGGTTCCATTCGGCCAGCAAACATGGCCACCAAGATTAATTCTTTTTTCTGATTGACTAATGTTAAAAAAATCTTCACCTCTGAAACAGCTTAGCCAAAGGGAGCCAAACTTGGCAGGAAGCATCTATGTAAGGTTCAAACCTGGCATAGATGGTCCCTGGATGTGTCCCTTTCAAAATTGTGTCCGACAGCCCCACCCTCCATTCAAGATGGCTGCTGTTTTTTAAGGTAATGATTATCTCCCTTTGAAATTTGCTTCAGTATCATTCTATTGTCAGGTGAGCGATACAAGCTCAGTGGGCTGAGCCTCTAGTTTGTAATTTACAAAAGCTAGGCGCGAACCCACACCGTATTGGTGATAGGCTTGTATGAGTTGTTAGATCCAACGACCTAACTCATTGAGCCACCCGGGCACTACGTTTATTGTGAATTAACAGTTCTAGTCATTGAAGTATTGGTGACTGGTTTTAATCATATGTGGATGTAGAGGTCAATACATATAAACCACTTCTCGTCTGTTTTATTGTTTTATGGGCATGACGTTTGTTTTCTTTAATTTGGATAGCATGTTGTTCTACACCAAAGAATTGATAACAAATGAAGGTTATCGTTTTATTTTACAACTAAACTTAAGCGTACATGCATAATAGTAACTCTAGCCAGATAGTACATTTTTTGTACATATTAAGGGTTAGGGTGAAAGCCACTTTCAACAATATGTCGGTCCTATCATGGCGGTCAGTTTTATTGGTAAGAAAACCACTGACCTGCCGTAAGTCACTGACCAACTTTATCACATAATGTTGTATCGAGTACACCTCGCCATGATTGGGATTCGAACTCACACCGTTAGTGGTGATAGACACCGATTTCTCAGATAGTTGTAAGTTTAGCTGCCATTCGATCACGACGGTCCCCTAGTACATATTAAACAAAAATGTAAACATTAAATATCACAACTACATACACCATTATTATGTTGATTGATAATGAAATTTTTACCTTCATTTTTTTACTAGATTGTAAAAAGAAAAAAGAAAAGAAACACCATAAACATCATGATATTCCTTACAATAAGGAAAATGATAGTGCAGAACTCATTAATGAAAGTGTAAATAGCAACAAGACAGTATCAGATGTTAAGATATATATGGATAATAACATTAACAATATAGCACAAACATGTAATATTTATCTGAACTCTAACCCCACAACATTCAGCTACATTCTGACAAATAATATTATAATATAACAGATTTAATTTGTTACACAAATTTGTTTTTGTCAAAACAGGCAAGCTCAGTTTGAGGGCATGAATGAATATAATAGTTGAATGAAAAATGTCATTTATAAGAATAATACAATAAAGACAACTGTCATCATTAATAAACACGACTAGAAAAAATTGACAATTGAACATGGAGTATTAATAATAAATTCACAATTGCATAATATGATATAAATGATGACTGAAAAAATGTCCCTCAAAAATGGGGGGAAAATCCTTTAAAATGCCAGAATCGGTTATAAATAAAAAAAACCTTTGAAAACGGGAGGGAGGGCAGGCTTTAAATAAAATTTGTTGTCCTCACTTTGGAATTTGTTATGCCATGAGGTTTTATGACCCAGAATGCAGTGTTCCAAATAATTATAAGGGCCCCCTATTTCCAGATTCTGTTACATTCTATCCATCAAGGCAGACAGAGTTACCTCCCATCACAATGTAAAAAGCATAGCAAATACCTAACAAGAGTTATTCCACTTTATCCAAATTATTTCCTATTTGACAAAAATGTATTTATTCAACCATAAATTATATTTTTTGTCAACACAGGCAAGCTCAGTTTGAGGGCATGAATGAATATAATAGTTGAATGAAGAGTTGCCTCCCATCACAATGTAAAAAGTATAACAGATACCTAACAAGAGTTATTCCGCTTTATCCAACTTATTTCCTATTTGACAAAAATGTATTTATTCAACCATAAATTATATTCATTGGTTCTTCAACCATGAAAGTCAGTATATATTCGGAAAACAGACATTTAAATTATTGCAATTGTTTCACAAACCCGTTTCTTTCATGAGACACCTCATATATGAAATATAGCGCGCCACACATTTTGACGTCATGGGAGAAAGAATGTCAGAGGTATGGAAAGGGACATTTAGAAATACGAAAATAAAAGACACAAAATATTTAATAGGGTTTTAAATATGAATTGGGACTATGTAAGTACATGGTAAAAACAAAAAGGAAAACAAAAAACAAGAACAGAAAAGAAAAAAATCCATGATCTATTTTATACGACAGTTGGGCTCTGTATTTAAAAATATAATGCTTAATTCCATAATATATCTATTATTCAACTATCAAACAGGGTATATAATGTGACATTCCCGGCTGCACCTCAGAGAATATATCTCCTAAGCCAGGAATGTCACATTATATACTCGGTCTGATAGCTGAATAACATAAAATATTCACTCTGCTAAAACTGGTTATCTATTGAAAGATTTGAAGTATCTAATATTGATGTAAAAAGTGATAAATACACATTATATACACATTGTGTATCACTACGAGACGCGAAAAAAAACATATCACTACGAGAGGCGAAGTGTCGAGTAGTGATGCAGCTTTTCTAACTGACGAGACATGATACAGACAGTTGTACATACATTTTGTGTATATAATACGTATATCTAAAAAATTTATGATAAAGCATAAAGCAAATCATGTAAGTTTCATTGAATTTATTATTTGAAGAAAAGTCAACAAAGAGGGACTATAGTTTACGTCACAAGTATTGTTACGTCATGTCATTCAAACAATAGCAAAATACGAGTACGTTGAGATTTTCCCGACGAGATTCCACAATGTTTACAAAGACGTCACTGGGGTTTTCCCGCATTCCTAGCCTATGACATCACGAAAGTAGTTCCTACTAAAGTACATCTTGTATCACATATGTATGTGATACAACGTTTTGTATCACATAGGTTATATCTATTAGCAAAATAGATGTATTTCTATAGAATACATACTTAATGTTAGATAATAATTTAATATACTATTGTTACAGATAATAGACTCATATATTATGTGATGTATGCATATTCTTCCCTTCCTTTTCATTTTTAGCTCACCTGGCCTTTAGGCCATGTGAGCTATTGCCATCACTTTTCGTCCGTCGTCCGTCCATCAACATTTCATATTTTATTCTTCTCCTCAGAAACCACTGGGCCAATTGCAACCAAACTTTGGTGGAATGGTCCTTGGGTGGCCCCCTTCCAAAACTGGGTCTGGTGATCCCGACTTCCAACCAAGATGGCCGCCAAGCTAAAAATAGAAACACGAAATGTGTGCATCACAAAATACGCCCGTCTATATAAATAGGGTTTTCCCCCTCCCCTTATCGCGCGGAAACGACCCTGTTGTCAAACATTCTATTTATAGTAATGGTGACCATGACCTTTGACCTAATGACCCCAATATAAACAGGGTTCTTCCCCTTCCACAGGGGAATCATGTGGTCAAGTTTGGTAAAGATCCAATATACAGAAGTAAAGTTATGTGGAAACGACCCTGTTGTCAAAAATTCTATTTATAGTAACGGTGACCTTGAACTTTGACCTAATGACCCGAAAATAAATGAGGTTCTTCCCCTTCCACAGGGGAATCATGTGGCCAAGATTGGTAAGGATCCGATATACAGAACTAAAGTTATTGTGCGGAAACCTGTGTGGACGCCCGCCCGCTATACCCAATCACATAATACGGCCCGTCTCGAGACGGGCGTATAAAAAGGGGGATGAATTGGTTTTTTTTTTAATTCTCCTCTGAAGCTACTGAGCCAATCTCAACCAAACTTTGCTGAAGTGATCCTTGGGTGGCCCCCTTCCAAAATTGTGTCCGGCATTTCAGACCTCCGACCAAGATGGCTGCCACAGCCGAACTTAATTTAACATAGGACCCTATAGGAAATTCCCATAAAAATCTTCTTGTCTGAAACCATTTGCTCAATAAGAACTAAATTTTGATGAAATAGTCATTGGATGATTCTCTTTCAAAAATGCATCCGGTCGTTCGGCCCTTCGATCAAGATGGCCCCCACAGCCGAACTTAGCTTAACATAGGACCCTATGAGAAATTCACATAAAAATCTTCTTGTCTGGAACCAGTTGCTCAATTGGAACCAAACTTTGATAAAATAGTCATTGGATGGTCCTCTTCCAAAATTGTGTCTGGTGGTCCCGCCCTCTGACCAAGATGGCCGCACAGCTGAACTTAGTTTAACATAGGACCCTATGGGAAATTCACATAAAAACCATCTTGTCTGGAACCAGTAGCTCAATTAGAATCAAACTTTGATGGTATAGTCATTGGATGGTCCTCTTACAAAATTGTGCCTGGCAGTCGCGCTCTCCCACCAAGATGGCCGCCACAGTGCAGTTGCGTTATTGAAAGCAGCTTTGATCCAGGTGAGCGATTACAGGCTACTGGGAGCCTCTGGTTTTATTATGTTGTAAATATTGCCATTGTATTATACAGACATTTATATATAGCGGAAACATATCTGAATGCTACGGAAGCGTATTAGGGCCACTTTGACACTTTTTTATTTTTTATTTTTCACACTTTAATCTGTAAAATTCACACTTTAATCTGTAAATTTTACACTTTAATCTGTAAAATTCACATTTTAATCTGTAAAATTTACACTTTGATCTGTAAAATGTACATCTTAATCTGCAAAATTCACACTTTAATCTGTAACTTTTACACTTTATTCTGTAAGTTTCACACTTTAATCTGTAAAATGGTAACCTGGGGCCTGTTTTACTAAAGGACTTACGACTTATGATCGGTCGTAATTTGTATAGAATGATAGGGAGCTACAACCGAACTTAGGACTTGCGACCTTTAGTAAAACGGGGTACAAACTTAGCAGGAATGGTGTATGAGAGGACCTCTACAAACGATCCATTTTTGGTTTTATTTGATGGAACAAGATGGCCACCAGAGTCAATCTTAGCTTCTGATTGGCCAATTTTCAAAATTTAACTTATCTGAAACTAGGCTCCAATGCTTTGAAACTTGATAGGATTGTTAACAACAATGGCTTCTCTAAGCTTTCAACTTTTAGAGCTGCTCAGAAGGCTCCTGTTGCAGCTGTGGTCATTCAAATGTGTCATTGAAACCATGTGGGAAAACTCTTATTTCATGAAATCTCTACAATTTTGTTTGTTGCTGTTCCACTAATATTCATATACATCCAGGTTAGCGATTCAGGCTCCCATGAGCCTCTTGGTAACATCTCAGTTATTATGACTTATAACCTTGAGCAAGTCATCCTTTTCTGTATCGTATTCATAACACCATGATATGACCGTTCAGTTACAATGCTACGTACAGAAGCCTGTTAGTACCATAGGTAGTTTTATTTTTAACTTGTTATAACAACTTAACTAACTTGCTATAACAACTTAGCTAACTTGTTATAACAACTTAGCTAACTTATTATAACAACTTAGTTAACTTGTTATTATAACTTGGCTAACTTGTTATAGCAACTTAATATCTTGTTATAACAACTTAGTTAACTTCATTTTATAAGGTCTTGAATTCTAACAAGTCTCCTAGGAGCCTGATTCGCTCACCTGGCTTGATATTGAAAATAGCCATGTCTGCCATGATGACAAGAATATTATATAAGCAATGAAAGAACCTTAGTGAACACGCTCGTATACCACACGCACCCACATATTTGACACTCAAAAAGGACAACAGTTCAATGGAGCATAACTCCTTGAAATATCAAGATATCAGAATGTCCAGTCAATATGCACATCTACATATGGTGTCCTTACTAGCTGCTAGTTTCATAAAATTATGTTCTGTAGTTTCAGAGAAGTAGCGTTCACCAATTGTTTCGGTAGTTTATATTGCGAAATTTATAAGTTCGAAGGGGCATAATCCAGAGAAAAATAATGAGATCGGAATTTCCTGTCGAAAGCCCATTTATATATTATGTCCATAATAACTACCAAGTTCCATGAAATTCTATTCAGTAGTTTCAGAAGTAGTGCTCACAAACTGAGTAGTAAATATTGTGAATTTTCTAAGTTCAAAGGGGTATAACTCCTAGGAAAATAATCGGATGCGAATTTCCTATTACTATGCACATCTACATATTATGTCCATAATAACTACCAAAGTTTCAAAAGATTCCGTTCAGTAGTTTCAGAGAAGAAGCGATCACAAACTGTTTCAGTAGTATATATTTCGAATTTTTCAAGTTCAAAGGGGCATAACTCCTAGAAAAATAATCGTATCAACATTTCCTGTCGATACGCATATACTCATGTCATGTCCTTAAAACTTCCATGTTTCAAGAAATTCCGTTCAATAGTTTTAGAGGAGAATCGCTCACAAAAACATTACCGACGGACTCTCGGACTGGTCAAAAACATTATACCCTCCGCAACTTCGTTGTGTGGGGTATATGAATTTCAACATACGAGCAATCTGACAAATTTGACCTTGACGACTCTTTTTAGCTCACCTGGCTGTAGCCAGGGTGAGCTTTTGCCATCACTTTGCCTCCGTCGTCCGTCCGTCCGTCGCAAACTTTTCATTCAAAGATCTTTTCCTCTGAAACTACTGGGCCAATTAAAACCAAACTTGGTCACAATGGTCCTTGGGGGGTTCCCTTTCAGAATTGTGTCCGGCAGGTCCGGGTCCAATCCAAGATTTACAGATTAAAGTGCGAATTTTACAGATTAATAAATGTAAATTTTACAGATTAAAGTGTAAAATTTACAGATTAAAATGTAAATTTTACAGATTAAAAGTGTAAATTTTACAAATTAAAGTGTAAGATATACAGATTAAAGTGAAAAATAAAAAAGTGTCAATGTGGCCCTAATACGCTTCCGTAGAATGCAGTTTGTTGGAGTACATTGAATCATTTTGTTCAATAATTTTGTCATTTTTAATTGCTAAACAATGAGGAAAAGGTTAATGCTAAAATAATAATTTATTGAGGTTTTTCTATGTTAACCTGGCCATGACAATCCATAGATCTATATTATCATTACGAGTACAAACTATTCTTATATTTAAACAAATCATGAGTGCTTATATTTATCAAAAAACAAAAATTAAAAAAATTATATAAATTCATACGAAATATAAATAAATCGTTTGTTCTCTAGTCTGTTTCACACCACATGTCTCTGTTGTATATACTGTATATTATATGTTATTCAGCTGTCAGACAGGGTATATAATGTGACATTCCCGGCTTAGGATCCATATTCCCTGAGGCGCAGCTGATAGCTGAATAACAGATATATTACGGATTTAACCATTGGTTTTTTTAAATACAACCTCCAGCTGTCTTAAATAAATTTGCGTCTTGTATTTTCATTTTTCGTATCTCTAGATGTCTCTTTCCATACCTTTGACGTCATTCTTCAATGACGTCAAAATATTTGTCACGTCATATTTCATGCATGGAGTGTCTCATGAAGGAAACTACTGTATTAAATTTCTATATCGATACAATTTCATATGTAGTAAATTTTATAAACTTTATAAATATAACATTAATATATCACATGTCAAAACAACGGGTTTCCGAAACAGTTTCAATAATTTAAATGTTAACAACCTGTAAATAAAACCTTGGTGTGGCCCCATGACGTCGAAAGTTTTCAAGGTTGAACGTTTTGTTTATTTGTTATGGTACAGCCGTGGAACATAGGATCCAGGATTTCAGGTTAGGGGGGGGGGGGGCGCATTGTAATGAAATCCGCCGAGCGGAGAGAGGCGCGAAAAATGTTGGGGTATTTCGTGTGAAACATCACGATTTTACGCCAATAAATCATATTTTTTCCAATTGCAGAGGGAGGCCCGAAAATTTTTGGGGTATTTCGTGTGAAAAATCACGATTTTACGCCAAAAAATCATATTTTTTTCAATTTTAGAGGGGGCGCGCGCCGGGTGCGCCCCCCACCCCCTCCCCCCCCTGGATCCGCCCCTGCATTCCATTGATATGTGTCGGCCATGAATAACAAAATGAACTAACCTTGTTTAAGTTGTTTTTCTACATTGATATTTAGCTACACAAACAAGTAAAATGCTCACAAAATCGTAAAATAATTCAGTAACCAGTATTTTTTCCGGAATTTTTTTGTACAAGCTTTATTTTTCATTGGCATTTATTTTTTTATTTCATATCTAACAATAATTGTTGATTATTAACAATAAACATTGTTTCTTTTATCTTTTCTTATTATCGGAAATCCATGCCGCCATTTTGTTTACATTCCGAAAAAAGTAGTCCGGTGAACATCGTCTATCGAAAAATAAACTGACAAAAACCCCGCCTCCATAAGTGCTTATACCCAATCAGAGTATAGGATTTCTAATTATGTAAATCATATAAGAATTATTGTATATTTATGTTATCTCTGTGCCTTTATATGTGGTTTATGAGAAATAAAGATGATTGATTTAAGAATTGAATGCATTCTTTTGAAGTTTCATTGTGGTATGAAAGCGTTGACCGAAGTACATTTTCAATGAAGCTCAGTAGCGCTTCATGTTGATCATGTAGTTCGATCAACGCTTTCATACCCCAATGAAACTTCAAAAGAATGCATTCAATTCTTATAATTATATTTAAATCACACCAAAATTTAATATAGTTGAATTTTTCGTTGTGAATTTTATTTGTGTTAGATTATTTGCTGTTGGAAATTACTACGCCATTGATTGTTTACATCTGACGTCGTCATGGAGGCACGTGCCAGTTCGGATTTGAGTTTCATTGGGATGTGAAACATCTCTTTTATAATCATGTGACCACTTCATAGCCAATCATATTGTAACATTTCAATGAAAAACAGAAGTAATGTAATTATTGAATCGTAAACATACTAATGTTGTGTATATATAGTACACAAATATGTTTAATGAATTTATATTATGGCTAGTTAATCTCCCGATGTATTATGATTGTAAATGTATTGTATGACAATAAATAATGTACTTAATAAACGATTTATTAATCATAACAAGTGGACCAGTTACATTCGTTAAGACCAAGTATTGCACAACAGTAAACACCATTTTGAATATCAATCCTAAATTAATAGATATAATTAGCCGTTCCGTTTATTAAATCATTTTCTTAATTCCTAAACTGTAGAAATACTATCAATATCCAAATGAAAATAGCTGGAGGTTTGATTACATTCATTTATGGTATAACATATGAACCTTCAAAGGTTATGTTTACACATAAAGGGCCGGAAAGGTACAAATGTGCGTTGTTTGCGAAGCGGACAAATTCAAACTGATACTGCGAAGTTTCCCCAAATTGGGCGATTCCATATTTTAGGGGTGGAAGGTTATGGGTAAATATCGGTATATATTTTACATTAAATACATAGAGCGTAAATAGGTTATAAATGAATTCTTTTCTGTCTATTTTAATAATCTAGAATGCATCTATACTACAATTAAGTCCTGATTATTTTATTTTCGGACAAATACAGAACAGTACACCCCTAAAATCGGGATTGTTCTACATAGTACTATATATACGACACAGAGAAGCCCTTTTCAACAAGAATTTGAGAAAGTATAAAATCTGGATTCACGTGAGGATATTATAAAAAGGATATCAAGGTAAGTTCTTAAATATATACGTATTTCTATATGTAGTAAAATATGAGTTCAGCGTAAACGGTATAGGGCGATATCGATGGCGGCTTCAATAGAGAAGTTGTGTATACATGGATATGTCATGTCCCCCGCTATTACTTGTGAATTCTCTCTGGCTCATAACTCATATGGGCTTCCAAAGTGGAAGTGCCAGCCAAAGATTCTGGTAAGAGAATGCTTGATGGGGGCATGGAAAACCATTAGTCAGACTTTAACGTGTATTTTCATAATATTTGTTTATGTATATACAGGTGTGGACACAGAAATGTGCTGTCCAAAAGGTGTGGATGTCATTATTTCATATTATTAACTTTAAGAAAAAGAACAAAAATCATGAACACAGGGGTCCTGGATTTTTTTAATAAAATACTAATCATGGATTGTTATTTTTGCTTAAAGTCCGGTCCTGTTTTTTTATTTCAAATTTTCATCATAGCCCCGCTCCCCCTCCCAAGGGATATAAAATTGTATCATTAATAATAAATTAATAAATAATAAATTCAGATTTTCTATTTAAAATAAATCTCATTTAGAAAACCACTGAAATTTGTTCAATTTTTAACGCTGGTTTAAGCTTTAGTCGCAACAAATTTTTATTTTTCTCTTTAAACTGTCGAAACATATAACATTTATTTAACTGTAAAATTCACACCCCCCCCTTTTTTTCCCCTTTTTTCTTGTTTGAATCAATGATCAACAATATTCCAGAATCAAACAAATGAATAAATATAACATAGATTTCTTTTACATGCAGTGTCAGTGTGTTTTAAATCGGTCATCCAATCAGGACGCTCATTATTCTTGTCCAAGATAAAAAAAAAAACACATCGCTAAGATTACCTGTGGGTGTTTCCCCACTTCAACTCGTAAATTTACGTAGAAATCGGAGATATTTCGTCATAAAACTTCACACATGGTATTGTCTGTCATATTTCTTGAAGACAAGCATAACATTTTATTGCATTTATCAATATTTTATGAGTATCAAGAGTTTTTTCAACACCGTATCTGTTTCCCGATTACAGTGACCCTTGACCCAGATTAGCGCGTTCCAGCAGTTTTTTCTAAATATGTTGTTGAACTAGTAATTTGTTTCATTTCGGCTACCATAGATTTTGATGCATAAAATGGGAGGTGGGGTGGAGGAATGATAACAATCAAATAATTTCTACCATTTTTTGATAACCCAAACTCTTTTGTGGGAAGACAAAATGATGATATATATGTTGTTAAATTAAAGAAATTAAAACAAAAATATCTACCATTTTTATTAAAACATAGCATATATATCAATGAAATTTACATACAGTTTAATTTTTAAATGTTTTCCATGTCACTGGCTTGCACCCACGAATTGAACTTTCTTGGCCAATACAACCATTTAATCAAGTATTGTTTGTTTTGTCCTTTGCCCCTGGTTCGTACAAATTGTTCCACTTCCCATAATTAATTTTCTTGTATGTTAATTTTCTGCAATTCTGACTGGTAAAAGGTTCCTTTTATTTCTTCGTCATGGTAATCCTTGACCTTGTATATAGGAACTCCACTTCTCCAAAATCCTTGTGATACGTTGAAGACTTCTCCAGTCAAATTTTCGTCGTACCCTCGTGAGAAAATATTTGTCAATTGTGTTATACGTACTTTATCTCCAATTTTAAATTTGAACGTCTTTTTTTTAGCACCTTTACTGGCATTTGGTTTTGTAAAATAAGTTGACAATCGTACTAGTTTTTCATTTCTCTTTGTTTCTTTAGCTGGTTTCATATCAATAGTGCTACGAGTCGTATGATAGTATCCTTCAGCAAAACTCTGGAGTTTGTCAATATATCTATAAAACTGCTTGAATGTAAAATATCTGGAGATTTTTGTTTTTATAGTTTTAATCACTCGTTCGGCGACGGATGCTTTCACTTCATACTGAGCATAGAAATGTTTAATTCCTGCCTCTGTGAACACAGACTGAACATCTCTTGCAAGGAATTCTTGTCCTTTATCTGTACGAATTTTATAAGGCTTACCACCTTCCTTGAATATAGTTTCAAACGCATTTGCAACGGATTCGCCTTTCTTGTCTTTTAATTTTCGAAGCCACAAATATTTGGAAAACACGTCAATCACAACGAAAATATATCTGTATCCATCATTATATTTAGCAAATTTAACTAAATCCATTAAATCAGCTGACCATTGGTCATCGATACCTGCAACCACAATACTAGTTCTATAAAGACGTTGTAGGCTGTATGGTCTTGACTGGAAAGCCATTTTCTTAATTTATATTTACTAAGATTGTACTTTCCATCTTTTTGTACAAAATGAAACAGTTTATCTGGTACCGACAAACTAGCAGGATTGGCAGGGTTGTGATAGATGTCCTTCAAATATTTCTGCCATGTAGACATGTTAACGACCTGTAGAGTGTATGGTCGTAAAAACATTGTTTTGTCTTTTTATATACATTAATCTTCCTCGTGTTCATCATCAGAATATTCTTCTTGGTCATTATTCTCATCGTTGCTTATTTCAAAGTAGTCGTCATCAAATAAAATATCAAACTGATGGCGACTTCTTTTCAAAACACGTTGAATGGCAGTTTCTTCGTTGATGGCATCATCAATTAAATCCTCAATTTGCCGTACATTGTCTCTGTGTATACTGCTTTTATTCAGATGTACGATAAGTTTAAGTACATCGCCATAACGTTTTAAAAACTGACGTTGAACCAATGGGGTTATCTTTTCATTGCTCTGTTGCATGGCATCCTCTTCATCCATGCCCTTTTCAAGGTACTTTTTATATTTTGCATCCCATATTTTTTCTGTACTATCAACAGATTCATTAATTAAAGCTTTATATCCTTCATTTTCGTCGATATCGACATCTTCGAATTCACTACTATCATCTGAATTATCGTCTTCAATCCATTCGGCTCTTGACCTTTTAGATGTATTCTCTTCACTTATATCTTCGTCTTCTCTTTTCCTTTTCAAAGATTCGCTTTCAGGACACCACGTCTTGATATGTCTCTGTAAATCATGCATACTGTCGAGCACCACTCCACAATCATCACAGGAAGGCATAAATTCGCGCGTCTGTTCACTCGATTTATCTTCAAAAGAATGAACGTTATCCTCTTGTTCTTTTATTCGTATACCATTTGCCATTGGTATTACATCATCTTCTTGTTTTTTATCCAGAACATTCGAACGCAATCGATTTGATTCTGAAGTAGTTGGTTTCAAATCCAAAAGTAAGTGTCCATAGTCTCTGGCAGTTGCTACTTCAAATATTTGTAGAAAATATTGCACTTTTCCAGGATACATCTGTCTACCTAAAGTACTTATTTGTTGCTTGTCGACAGGATTGTTAAATAAAACCAGATACTGACAATTTCTTCTTTGTGTAGGATCTTTACTCTAATATAAATTTTGATTTAATACGACCACAGATAAATTTTTGTGATGACTTCCTTCTGTAAAGAGGTCGGTTATTCTAGGATCTTTTGCCGCTGTCGCCATCAAATCGTCTAAAACTATCAAATTTCTTACTGGTGGATCAATGTAGCTATCTGTCTCCAAATCAATAGGTATCCCTTGTACAAATTCAACTCGTGGAGTAACAGTCCTTTGTATTTCATCATAGAGTGGCTGCCAACGTTTGTATAACCAAATGATCCTTTGTAGTGTTGGTTGAATAAATTTATGGGAGCTTTGAAGAAGTTACTTTACAAAATAAGTCTTCCCACAAGATGTAACTCCGCTGACTGTCATCGTAAAGGGATGTTTAAGCACAAAATGATCTTCCTTTCTCTGCGGCGGCGGCGGTGGTGGCGGCGTTATCTCCTGTGGCAGCGGTGGTATAATTAATGTTGGCGGTGCATTCTGCTGCTTTGTCAGTTTTAATCCATGTTTGTTTCTCCTGTGTCTCAACATCACGTCTTTCCTACTAAATTCCTTGTGGCAATCTGGACAGCTTTTATCCATCCTCCCACGTGTAAGGTTGTTGTCAAACTATGAAAATCGAAAAAACATCTCTTATATTGCTTTGCAAAGTATAATGAGTATATCAAATCTGTTTTCTATTGATAGGGAGTCATTTCATGACAAACAGCAAGAAATGAAACATACTTGTCAACAGTGCGGAAATAAATTTTCCTAGAAGAGTTTACTTCTTAAACATCAGCGAGATTTAGGACATCATGAGAGTTATGACTCCGAGATATGTCGGAAAAAAATTGGAAGAAAGTACAATATTGATCGGCATATGGTTAGACATAGAGATGAATCTTTACATCAGTGCAGTGAATGTGGGTTTCTCTTGCGTCGTTACCACAACCAAGTAGGACGAGGTTTAAAACGAAAAGGTGAGAACGTCAATGAAACTCCAGTTAAACGATGTTTGACAAAGAAAAGACTCGCCAAATAGATTTTATGATCTACGTGTAGTTACGAAGCGCAATATCCTAAAATTTAGAACAAAATCAACCACTTATAAAGTGGCATTTAAAGAATTAGAAGTACGCAATTTAACGAAAACGCTTAGATTGTTGTTTCAATCATTGATAAAAGATTTAACAGAGTTTATGAAATCTGAGGATCTAATTAGAATGTCCATTTCGTGTCCAGAGCTGGATTTTCCTATAACAATACCGTTTATGAAAGTTTCACAGTTGTCAACAGAAACCTTGTTGAAGGAGATTGAGCGCGTTCTACAGTCGTACGAACAATTTGTACTTGATAGTTCACTAGAAATAGATATCACGCATGTTAACATGCCAAGCGGTGCAGGCAGAAAACACACACTTAGATCGTTTTTTGTCGGAAAAGCAATGTATAATTCGAATTTAAAACAAGGACGATCTGTGTTGTGCCAGAGTTCTTATTACTGCAAATGCAAGAATTAGATAAACACACAAATTGGGAGGCTATACGTAAAGGGTGTAAAATTCAAGAACTGTTAGCACGTGCACTATATTGTAAAGCCGATGTTGCGGTGCGAAAATGTGGCATTGAGGACGTCAAGCTATTTCAGGCTGTTATGAATGATGTGCAAATTCATGTTGTTTCAAAAGAACACTTTAATAGTATTATTTACCAAGGCCCTGAAGCAGTAAGTAAGATATACCTTTACTTTCACGATGAACAGTACGATGTATTCACCAGTATGCCGGCCTTCTTGAATCGAAGCTATTACTGCCATTCCTGTCACAAGGGATATCAACATAGAGAGGAACACCGACGCAACAATATTTGTTCATCATGTCATAAGATACACGAACAATCAGAGGATGACTGGATATACTGCTTGGAATGCAATCGCTATTTCAAAGGCACAGACTGTTATCAACTGCACAGGATAATTACAAATAAAGGTATCTCAACTTGTAATTCGTATTACAGCGTGCCATCAATAAGAAAATGCATAAGAAAGAGCAAAAATGTGGTGAAGTGTACTGTAAGACGTGTAAAGATTATTTCGATCCAGATCATCTCTGTTACATGCTTCCTGTGTGCAATGCAGCAGATCGAAAGACAGACCCAGGAAAAAAAGCAAAGAACGACGAAAGACAGGTTTATATCTTTTTCGATTTCGAGTGTACACAGGACGATTTAATTCAATGCGAGGCTGGATATCAAAGCGGGCAGGACAGTATAAAATGTGTCAACTGCAAAAAATCTAATTGTGTTACTTACGAACACAAACCAAATTATGCGTTGCACATAAAGTGTGTTCGGACTGTTTTGACAGAGAGTTAACCCATAACAGTACATGCCATTATTGTGGACAGAACGAACAGGTGTTTACTGGAATCAACACTGTCGACGAATTTTGTAAATGGTTATTTTCCGGAGAAAATAATGATGCAACCGTTTTGTGTCACAATTTCAAAGGGTATGATTCCTTCCCGATTCTGCAATACCTGTTCAAAAATGCAATTATTCCAAAAATAATCCCATGGGGAGCTAACAATATGTCCGTTGAAGTCCCGGCATGCAACATTCGCATGATTGACTCAATGAACTTTCTACCATCTGCATTATCGGAACTACCAAAAATGTTTGGCTTGAAAGAGATGGCTAAGGGATTTTTCCCACATCTTTATTATAAGAAAGAAAACCAAGGGATTAGATTTTACAATTCAGATTCAATGACAACGGATCCAAACAAAGCAAATAACCGCAAATCGTTCCTGCAATGGTATGACACACATCAAAATGATGCTTTCGATTTTAATGTTGAGCTGCTGAAATATTGTCGATCGGATGTAGACATTCTCAGACGATGTTGTTTGAAGTTTAGATATCTTTTCATGGATATTACGTCTGATGGCTGTGACGATAGAATCGATCCATTTGCCAGTTGCATTACGATAGCTTCGGCATGTAATTTAGTGTTCAGGAAAAACTTTCTAGAACATCAGACGATCGGCATCATTCCAGTCCATGGTTATCGACCAGAGGAAAAGCATTCCATAAAAGCGCTAAAATGGATCCGATATATGGCAAATACTAAAGAGATACATATTCAGCATGCTCGAAATGGTGGAGAAAAGAAGATAGGAGAGTACGTGTAGACCGTTATCATGAATGCGAAAATGGAGTTAAAACTGTGTTCGAATACCATGATTGTTTTTGGCACGGTTGCATAAAATGTTTCTCTCGGCACACAGTCAATCCGGTAAACCAAATGACAATGGCTGACCTGTATCAGCGGACACTAGAAAAGAAACATTACTTAGAAAGTCTGGGCTATTATTACATATCGACATGAGAATGTGAATTTGACCGTGAAATATTGGACAATATCGATATTTTTGGGAAGAAGAACAATAGCGTTCAAACTCTATCACGAGGCTAAAAGGAACGAGGCTATCAATTATTACGATGTGACATTCCTCTACCCTTATATCAATAAAACGAGTAAATCCGTATTGGGACACCCCACGGTGATTACAGAGAACTTTGGAAATGCTTCCGAATACGAAAGTCTTATCAAATGTAAAGTTTATCCTCAGAGAAAACTTCATATCCCTGTTTTACCAACAAAAATAAACAACAAACTATTATTTGCGTTATGCAGGACATGTGCCGAATCTCAGCAACAGACTGCATGCCTTCATTCACAGGACGAAAGAGCACTTACAGGTACGTGGGAGACAGACGAGTTAAAAATGCCAATTAAGAAAGGATATATAATAGACAGGATCTATGAAGTATGGCACTTTGACAATGTCGAGCAATACGACCCGAAATCAAAAACGGGAGGTATTTTCACAGAATATATAAATACGTTTCTACAGATGAAACAAGAGGCGAGTGGTTGGCCTTCTTGGTGTAAGACCGAGGATGACAAACAAAGATACATCGACAACTATTTCGAGAAGGAAGGTATCCGATTAGATTACGAGAAAATAGTGAAAAATCCTGGACTTCGAGCATTAGCAAAGCTGATGTTGAACAGCTTCTGGGGTAAATTTGGACAGCGATCTAATTTACCTCAAATAGAATACGTATCCGACCCATCCGTCTATTTCGATCTGCTGACGAGCGATCAACAAGAAGTTTCCGGAGTGAATTTTGTGACTGATGAAGTTGTTGAAATGAGATGGAAAAATAAAAACGAATTTGTAGAAGCTTCGGGACGAACCAATGTTGTATTGGCTGCTTACACCACTGCTCAAGCCAGGTTAAAACTGTATAGCTATTTGGAAAAATTAGAAAAGCGGGCCTTATACGCTGATACGGACTCAATTGTTTTCGCTACAGACGAAAACGAATGGAAACCTTCTTTAGGGGACTACTTGTGCGATCTGACCGACGAGGTACCAGCGAAATAAAATAACACATTTTGTGACTGGTGGTCCGAAGAACTATGGCTATAAACTTGATAAACCGGACACCAATAGTATTCAAACCTTTTGCAAAGTTCGCGGGATCACACTTAATTATAAAAATGCACTTGACATTAACTTTGATACCGTTCTCGAATTAGTAACTACTGATGGCGACAAGAAAATCACTGTAACTGATGAGCATAAAATTTCAAGAGATCAAAAGCATAGTAGAGTAGTGACAAAAACTGAAAGTAAGGACTACAAAATTGTATTTGACAAGAGAATTATCACTGCTGACCTTAATACCATTCCATATGGATATTGATTTCATTGCATAATAAAATATTTGTAAATAGTGTAGTTTTTCTCTGTTTGAACCACATATCTATATATCCATATCTATGGTTGTAAATACTCACAGAAAAAGTATTATCCCACGAAAGAAGCAAATGAATTTAGTACATATATCACTGACTTATATATCTATATTTACGGACACAGCCACAACTAATTCCCCTCACAGGAGCGAGTTCCTATTACAATATCAAATATATATGATTAGCATTCATTAAGATGATTAAAACATGTTGAGTGGGCATGTCGTTCTTTGATAGATCATTAGCCATTAACCAATGTACATAAAATAATATAAATAATTTTTAAAAATACAATTTACAGGTACATAAAATAAATAATTAATTACAATTTACAGGGCTAATTTTAAATATTATAATTGTCAATAATTAACATTAATTAAGATGATTAAACAGATTAATTAGTTCAATTACTGATGACGTCATCATTCAATTTTTACTAAAAAAAATTCCCTAGTCTAACAGGGATGACTACTATTATGTATCCAACTGCTTTGTTATTTAACCTAATATTGTTAAGGAACAGATGACGGAATCTGGGTAAAAGTCTAAATATATCATTATCAGTTGTATATTTCATATATAACTAGTGTTGTTAATTGACAAATCATCATATAAATGTGGGGCCGTCGTCATATGGTAGTTGGATTTACAACTACCTGTGTAATCAGTGCCTATCACCACTAAAGTTGTGAGTTCGAATCCCACTCAGTTGAGGTGTACTCGATACAACATTATGTGATAACGTTTGTCAGTGACTTGCAACGGGTCGATGAATTTCTCCGGGTACTTCGGTTTCCTCCACCAATAAAACTGACAGCCACGATATAGCTGAAATATTGTTGAAAGTGGCGTTAAACACCATAAACTCTAGCCTTAACCCATATAAAATTAGTGTTGTTATCTTCCTTAACAACTAAATGAATCTGTGATATAAGTTGCTTATGCAGACAAGTGCAATCCTGGCATCAACTCCAGTGAATTCAAGTTATTTCTCCCTTATTTCCGTTTTCAGGAACAGACTTGAAGAATAGTTGATAATTTCATCCACGACCATATGTAGGATTACCAGTTACATTTATTATTCTGGTTTTTTTTTCAAAGACAATCAAAGTTATGTGTCTTGCAGGCAAATACAGTACATTGTTATTGGATGCTTGTCAGCTGAGAAAACAACAAATATGGCATGATACATGCTACTTCTTTTAAATATCATTATGGTCTGAGGTACAGAATTCAATTTCCATAAAATGAGAAAAGAGCTCTACAATTTGAAAAAGCTATAATTATCGGGATGGTAAATACAATTATATATTCAACATATGTTTCTTGAATATAATTAGTAATATGAACATCCATACTGTTCCAAATAATGTATTGATTATTCTTAGAATTCTATTGCTACTGTATATGTTATCACATTACAAAGCACAGAAATAATGTCTACAGATAATATTATACACATGTATGGCACAGAGAATAGTGTTAGCATTCTCTATAGAGCTGCAAATATAGTTACGTATATTTTGACATAAGAAACTACATGTTTGCTTATTCGCATGTGATGCCTTGAATGTTGGGATCTCGCACATACTGGTATATCCTTCTATAAATCCGAATGACAATGTATTACACACAAGCTCACAATGTCGTGGCTTTAGTCCATCTATATAATAGGGATCACATTGGTTACCACCATCTCCTTGATCCATGGTATGATGTGTACACAGTAAAACAACGAGGAAACAATCTGAAATAATAAAACAACAGACAGAATGAAAACAAAACACAATCAACGAAATGACAATGACACTAAACCATGAAATTAAACTTGATCAACTCAATTTTCTTCATATTATTATTGTATGTTAAGCACGAGGACATATATAAGGAATACTGCAAAACAATATTATATTTGCAATTTAAAAAGCTCGAAAATGCGGTCTGTGCTTAGCAATATATATTCAAGGACTTTGGTTATTGTTTATATATTAAGTAATGCCAATGATTATAAAACAGATGATGAGGTAATAAAATGATAAATTATTACGATCCTTATTCGTAGTAAAGGTTCAATTTGTCAAATGTAGAACAAAAAGTCTTTCCCAGCAATTTGTTGAATGGAGCAAACCTTGCCTAACATGGTCTATTACGTATCATTTACAGGAATAAAATTAATATCAAAAATTAAAAATAAATAATTTAAGAAAAAATTATTTAGAGCTTACAAATTATGAAATTTCATATTTATAAACATTATGTATTATTTTTGCTTGCATAAGCTTCATGGTTGTTGGAAAAGTTGCAAATGGGTGTCATTAAACAAAGCATCAACTTAAAAAAAAAGTATATCTTAAAGATAACAATATGTAATATCAATTAAGTTGCCTTTGATAAATATAAAAATTTTAAAAAATTAAACTGTTAACAGGATTTTGTCAAAATTGGATTTTGTTGTCCATTAATTCAAAGTTTAATTTGCTATGCATTGTATTTACACAGCTACATAATTTCTTTTAAATACATGGCTGTCAAATTATTTTTAGTTGCTGAAGTATTAAGATATTTTTAATTATTTATTCAAAATTCCGTTCATTAATTTTCTAATTTTACTGTGCTTGTCGTATGTTCTATTTTAACTATTTCTATGTACATTTCCCAATACTTTTGACAGATGACTGTATCTTTATGATTTCCGTCAATTTTATTGAAAAAAAAATAAGTAAGACAACAATAATTATTGATGGTCCGAGTAGTCTTTTCATACGGACCGAGTTGTCCTAGCATACGTGCCGACTTGTCCTCGCTTATGGGCCAACTTGTCTCGGTCCGAGTTGTCCGCAGGCCGAGTTGTCTGGTACCCAATCCGAGTACCCATTTTGGAGTTATTGTCATTTTTTCATCAAATTTTCTAAATTTTAATACTTTTCATCCTTTATTTCAAAAACTATAAGAGATAGATGTTAAGTTTAAACTGCAAACATGTTCAGCATGTCAAGATCTACCTACCCCATTTTGAAGTAAATCCCATTACCCATTTTGGAGTTATTGCTCTTTTTTCATCAAAAGTTCAAAATTTTAATACTTTCATCTTATATATCTCAAAAACTATTAGAGATAGAGGGAAAGTTGAAACTGCAAAAATGTTCAGCATGTCAAGATCTACAAAACATTTCTCACAGTTGAAAATAACCGACAACTGTGTGAAGAGTTATTCCTCTTATAATGCATTTCTTTGGTGACTTTCACTGCTTTTGGTTACTCAAATAATCAAAGGGAAGCAACTCTATTACAAAATGTGAAGTAGCAAAAGGTAAATTTTGAGAATCATTGACATTTATGTTTTTTACAGCAATGTTGATAACTTACATTAAAGGGAGAACCCCTGTCCAAATTTTTCTGGAGAGGGGGTCTGAAATGACGAGGGTTACATTTGTTATTTTTGACCGAAGTTAGCAAGTTTTATTGACTGATGTTATTATACCCAGGTGAGCTATACAGGCTCATGGGAGCCTCTAGTTACATAGACTCTTAAGATCAGATAAAGGTTAGATGCATCCGATTTTCATTTTGTCCACGAACCTCGAACATTTGATTTTTATTTCATTTATTAATTCAGCTTGATTTAAGCCAAAGGTATCATTTTCAAGTTCAGAAAATAACATGCATGCAATTAGAAATTATATCTTTAATCAAATAATGTAGATCATATGAAAATTGCAGACTTCCTCATGATGTCCCCATCTTAGATATGCAATTTATCAAATGGCACCTCATTTCTGGCTATGCTTAGGAGGCAGCCCTGGGGCAGTAGCCTCTTTTTTTTATTGTTAAGTCAGTATGATGATATATATCAATGAGACTATGAATAAAAGAACTTAAATTTCTTCATTATAATTTCAGAGCTGGTTCATTTTTGTAAAAGTGGTAAACAAGTACAATTGGATTTGAGGTTATATCTGTTATACATGTAGGCACATAACTGATCCTGTGACTTTTCAACAGAGCAAACCAGTCGAAATAATTCCTGCCCCAATGTAAATATTGGAAGCCAAAGACGTCACCTGCTTCATGTCCTGTAATGTCAGACCGATCAACACATAGCTACATTTTGCATAGCTAGACAACAGCAAATTTCACCATCATCTAATCAGAGGTAATCAATTTCATGTTCTTCTAACTACATGTATTGGCCAAAAAGTCAACAACATTATATTTTGCTATCAACTAATCTAGTCCTTAGACAATTTTATAGGGATTAAACTCTATCAGATCATGAAAGCTACCATGATGAACCAGAAATTAGACTTCATGCACAAAAGCCATATAGATATATATAAAACTAATGAAAGTAAGTTAATGATACATTCATACACTTATACCAATAGCGTTCCTCCCACATTTACAGTGTGTGGCTATCACAGAAACAAAGGGTTCTTTAGATGAACTTGTTACATTTAATTACATGTACATTGTATATACAATCTACTTCAAATACAGAACATTTCTTAAGAAGAGATTTATGTTGGATTTCATGAGTTACAGTTGACTATAAAATCAAAATAAACAAATTTTAAAAAGGTCAACCTATCTGATAGAGATCCCACCCCAAAGACAAATTAACTGTACCTGTAATGAAATTTTGAGAAATCAATTAATAAGGAATATAGTTATGTAAAAAAAAATGCACAAAAAATGCCTAAAATTCCCAAGAGTAAATAATTATAATATGATCCTTTGTCAGAGCTTTGTAACTTGGACTTAATTTTTTGGTTCATTTCTTCTTTTCTTTTTAAAGTTTTCTATATTAAGTGTAGAAATAATAAAAGTATAATAAATGAAGATAATATTGGTCAGTAGAGAAGTACTGGGCATGGGTAATGTTATTTAATTAGATCACACCACTGATTGATCGATATAAATCGATATAAATCTCCTCCCCACTGATATGTGCTTTTGTAATTTTCGTAATTTCTCATTAATGAAATTAGATCATGGAAAACATTTTACGGGATATGTTTATATTAACAACACATATCAAAAACTGCAAGATAAGTGCTGTCTTAAATCAATTTTTAATCTAGAGATATAAGTTTTTGCATATTAAGTGTAAGTTCTTCTCCGTGTCTAATGTTTTACATACTGTAAATGCTTCTTTTAAAATTAAGTTTTAATTTTGATAATATTGTAGTCTTGCAATAGATCTAAATGTTTGAACTGTACTTATTTGTACTATATCTCTTCTAATTCTCCTCTGTTCCCATGGTTTGTTGTTTTTTTTTACATAAATGGAGATTTTCTAGATTTGTCCTGTCAATAAAATTTAACGTATATGTTTGGTCACTGTTTTTGGAGTTCTTTCTTAAACTCTGTAATATATATCCATGCAATATATTTCTGAGTTATAATCAATTAATTATAGGTTTTACAATGTGTCTTCACTTACAGTCGTAAATATCTGTTTACCTACATGTAGCTAATTTCAAGCTTCTGATCATGATCAAAATAGTTACTAAAAATACGTTCACCCCTAAAGTTGTTCGACTTAGCTGAACATATTACTATCATATTATTTTTTTCAGAACCAATCCACCAATGAAGGGAGCTTTCCAGATGCTTGATGGAGAAAAAAAACTTTATAGTTGAAGGAAATCTTTCATTGTTCATTTAACTTTGTTGCTTTTTATATCTTGCATTTTTTTGCTGACCAAATGTTAGAATTTGTATGTGTTTTTTTTTCTGTATGCAAGTTTTGTGATTTATATCAGTATCAGTATGGTTGAGATAATGTGGGTTAGAGTTAATAATAAGGTTATGAGTGTTTAACACCACTTTCAACAATATTTCAGTTATATCGTGTTGGTCAATTTATAATGGTAGAGGAAACCGGAGTACCCAGGATAGTATTATATAATATAATGTTGAATGAAAGTTGAATGAAAATCATGATTTGTATGCCAGTATATAAATTGAAATTTAACATTTAAAGTTACTTTAAAAAACTTAGTATTTGATTTTTTTTTCAGATATGATTGTGTGTATTTATATGAGTTTCATGTTTTTCTTATTGGATTTATCTTGTTAAATGCATATTTAATAGATAGAGTTAGGGTTATGCCATGTGGTGTTTAACACCACTTTCGACGATATTTAATTTATATCATGGCGGTCAGTTTTATTGGTTGAGGAAACCGGAGTACCCAGAGAAAATCACTGACCTGCCGTAAGTCACTGACAAACTTTATCACATAATGTTGTATCAAGTACACCTCGTCTAAGTGGATTCGAACTCACAACATTAGTGGTGAAGTGCACTGATTGCATAGGTAGTTATAAATCCAACTACCATACGATCACGACTGCCCCCATATTTAATAATATCTATTTTTTCTTTAAGAAAGAAAGAAAAATTAGGGTTATATTTTTTCTCTGTAGGGGATGTGATATATTGGTTTTGATATTTTTATTTTGAATTGCTATAAAGCTTAAAAGATTATTGTTTTCTTTTATTTTTATATACAATTAACAAGAATATTTTGGGGTTACAGCTTTCTCAGATTGGGATGTGTACACTGGTAGATCTTACTATGAAACTAAAAAAAGCGTACGCTTCAGAACCCCTTATATCCCGGAAACAACTTTTTTAGTGAACTAACTTTTCAACAAAATTAATGGAGTTTTATTTTAAGTCTTTGTTATTAAAATAAGGCTATTTTAGTAATAGAATCATAAGTCAACGGGTTAATGTACTTAATATTGACCTTAGAATATGCTCCAATTCCAATTTCATATGGCCTCAAAATGTCCCTGTAATTAGTAAAATTTCCAAAATTGGGGTGTTGCAGCACCTGAATCCCAAGCTGTATGGGCTCCTTGACGTAGCCAGAATCTATTCATAGCCTACATTTTGGCAGTTGGATCCTTGAATTCTTCGTTGGTGCACAGCTTAATAGTTTGACAGCTCAGTCCTTATGTTAGAACCAATCGGAACCACAAACAGACATATGGATTCTTATTTCAGGCCGCACTTCACTGGCTTGTGCATTCAAACACCAAAAATCAAGACTATCACCTCTTTATTCTAACGATCCCCCTCTAATGACCTTCCTCTCTAGTAATTTAAAGAATGAACAAATTCTTTTTTCTTTGCATTGATGTTGGGTGGTGTGATCTTGGTTCCTACAAATGTTTCTTCGTTTTTGGTAATTTTCGATTATATCTTTTTTAGTGTTTTAATGTTAAACTAAAGAATAGATGTATAGGTCAAGTTGTTCTTATAAGTTTGGTCCATAGTTAGCAGGGTGATATTTTTATATGTACAACTGTATACATGTATTTCTGCTGTTTCCTTAGCCAGCAACTAGTGCTTCAGTTCCCATATTATTGAAATATTTCTGTTTTCTAGCATAAAATGCTTATATCCCAGTACAGCAATTTTAATAAACATCTGAGATATAGTGGTTGAATTAAAAAAAAACAATTATCAGGATCTCCCATGGAACAACACCATTGAAAAAGATACCATCCGTTACCCAGATCTCCTTGCTGGTGGGAAAGGGATCAATGTTTGGCCCATTGTCAAGGACTCCATCCCAACACCCTGTTCATGGCCTTTTTGACCTTGTTGGTTATTCTTGCTGGCTGCAAAAGGGCCCACATAATAGTTCAGGAAGCTTATGGATGTGTACCTATTCATTACTTCTAGACATGTTATCTATATACATCTTTAATTTTGTCAAATGCAACTTTCACAAGATTAAGATTGTTAGTACATTTATTTTACATGTTTTTTAATCTGATATATTTATTATTACCCTATTTATATTACTATAATAATTACATCTAGATTATGATGGGAGGAGTCTGAGAGTAGAAAGAGTGTTTCATCATCTGTAAAAATTGCAATAATTTGGATTAATAAATGTTTAGAATTTTATATTTTATTAGTTAACTCAAAAAAATTAAGAACATGGGATGGAAATAAGAACATCACAAAAGGTCCTTAAATACACAAAAAATAATGTAGTTGGTAGTTGCATGGTGTAACGGTCTTAATGTGATTATAGTTACCCTGCTATCCAAATTAGGTTGTCACAATGCTTCGACAACGCATAGTAATTTGGCTATAAAAGTCCTTTTAGGGTTGTTCATTATTTGTAGTCGTCAAAAGGTCTTTAGGTGGTCGTAGTTACGTTGTGTAAAGGTCCCTAGGTGGTCGTAGTTACGTTGTGTAAAGGTCCCTATGTGGTCGTAGTTACGTTGTGTAAAGGTCCCTAGGTGGTTGTAGTTATGTTGTCTAAAGGACCCTATGTGGTTGTAATTACGTCATGTAAAGGTCATTTGGTGGTTGTAATTATGTCGTATAAAGGCCCTATGATGGTTGGTAGTTACGTTGTGTAAACGTCCTTAATTAGTTGTAATTACCTCGTATAAAGGTCCTGTGATGGTTGGTGGGTACGTTGTGTAAACGTCTTTACATGGTCATGGTTGTCGTTTGGTTGTAGAAAGGTCTTTCACTACGTAGTACCACTACGTGGTATTTACGTCTAGGGGAGTCTACAAATCGGCGTAGTCAAAACGTAAAATTCTTACGTTGTAACAACGAAAAGGTTACGTTGTCATAACGTTTTGACAACGTAATTTGGCTAGTAAGGCACTTAGCCAAATGATCCGAAACTTGCTAGGAAGCATCTATGGAATGTCCTCTATAAAGACTGCTCATTCCGTCCTGATCCGTTAACAAACATGGCCACCACAGGCGATTCTTGTTTCTGATTGGCTGATTTTTTAGATTCTTCTCCTCTGAAACCGTTTGGCCAAATGAACCGAAACTTGGTAGGAAGCATCTATGGCAAGTCCATTGTTACGATTGCTCATTTCGTCCCGATTCATTAACAAACATGGCCGTCACAGACAATTCTTGTTTCTGATTGGTTGATTTCTTAAAAATCTTCTCCTCTGAAACCGCTTAGTCAAATGAACCGAAACTTGGTAGGAAGCATCTATGGAAGGTTCTCTATGAAGATTGCTCATTTTGTCCCGATCCATTAACAAACATGGCCACCACAGACAATTATTATTTCTGATAGGTCGATTTCTAAAAATCTTCTCCTCTGAAACAGCTTGGCCAAATGGACCGAAACGTGGTAGGAAGCATCTATGGAAGGTTCTATATGGGAATTGCTCATTCCGTTTTGATCCGTTAACAAACATGACCGTCATAGGCAATGCTTGTTTCTTATTGGTCGATTTCTAAAACAGCTTATCCTCTGAAACCGTTTGGCCAAATGCTATGAAACTTGGTAACAAGCACCTATGGCAGGTCCTCTATAGAATTTGCTCATTTCGTTTTGATCCATTAACAAACATGGCTGCCACAGGCAATTCTTGTTTTAGATTGCTCGATTTCTAAAAATCTTCTTCTCTGAAACTGCTTTGCCAAAATGAACCGAAATTTGGTGGGAAGCACCTATGGAAGGTTCTATAATAAGTTTCCTCAAAGCAGAATGAAAGGTGAGCGACACAGGCTCAGCTCAGTGCTGAGCCTCTAGTTTCAATACCTGTTACTGAAGACAGAAATGGTCGACGATTACACAAAATTAAAATCGGTGGTAAGCGTGCCATATATTTAGATATACTCTATTGTCCAGTAAAAGTACAAAGTCTTAATGGAAATCAAATTGTGTATTCAGTTATACTGTTTTACTTCAAAAGTACACATTTGTACTTTGTAATGCATGAAAATAAAAAATAGTATCCATTTAATATAAATTATGTTTATTATTGCAAACAGAATTCTTTTAAAATACACCCAAAAAATGGAGCATATGTAACATAGCATTTTTGAGTAAAACAGTATAACTGAATACACAATTTGATCTCCATGAAGACTTTGTACTTTTACTGCACAATAGAATGACAATGGGCTGACCTGAATGTTGGTCAAGGTAAATTGGCTGATGGTCAAGGCAAGTATAGGATACAGTACTAGTGAAACAAAAGACGTATTGGATATAATGGGTTTCTTTTTCCGCATGAGTACTCAGGTGACGGCAGAATTGTTGTCTTATATGGCTTTCTAAACATTAAAAGTGTAAAAATATGCCATACCATATATTTTTGCAACAACACTATTATTGTACAAGTTAGATACATTATTATTGAAACAAAAGAATTTGCCCGTATTAGATATAACGGGTTTCTTTTTCCGCATGAGGACTCGGGTGAAGGTCGAGGTGCGTAGCAAATTCTTTTGTTTCAATAATAATGTATCAAACTTGTACAATAATAGTGTTGTTGCAAAACTATATTTTTACACTTTTAAGGTTTAGAAAGACAAATAAGACAACAATTAACAAAAATAAAACGACAATTTTTTATCGGTCAACGTCCTTTCGATTCTCGTTCATATTTAAATATTTCAAGGTCTTTCAAGTGTCCCAAATCTTCACCTGTGGTCTGTCTGATTTGTTATTACTTGCGGTCGGTTCGTTAGTTGTTTTTGTATTGCGAGAATACATTTTAAAAGTTCACATACTCGTCAGTTCTGAACATAAATTATGCCAGATCTGAAATACTTGTACCGTATCTTGTATATTGCTTTTTTAAACAAATTGCTGATATTTTTTTTTTACAAATCTTACTATCAAGAGTCAAATATACTAATAATAGCGTAGTCCGTTTGACCAGCCTAAAACAGGACTAACAAATTAATTAAAAATCAACAGTTCAATTTATTGATTTTTTGTCTTCACACATTTACTCATATATCATCTACCTACTCTGACAAATAATTTCAGAATTTTGACACTATTTTCCAAAAGGTTGCCCATTAGGTCTCTCTGTTAAATATTTGTACTAAATGTGGATATGTGCAGAGGGAGTTAGTATGCTTGTTATTACCAACTTCCAGTGTAAACAATAACAACAACAGATGTGATTTTATTTACATTTCACTGTCGTGTGATTACCTAATTTGAATATGTCACCAGAACCCAAGCATGCATGAGATGTTCATTTCACTTTCACCAAGTGACAATTTTGATTCGGCTTCAAAATAATCAAACAATTTTAGTATTAAATCCTGTTTTTCATCTGAAGTTTTGAGAGGCATGACTATCCTTTCTATATAAGTATTGGTAGAGTTCTAAATAAGGGCAGATAATTTTTAATTTGTAAATATTAATTTATGAAAAGACAAAAAGAAATGTTGTTTTTTTCTACCTTTATTTTATATTTTTTCTATTATATTTAAAAATAAATATATATTAATTACTTGTGGGTTTTTTTATGCTTAAATAACATACATAAAACTTGTTTTCATTTTCTAAAAGTATACACAAAGCATGCAAAGCATGGGCTATTTACATGGTATATCTGGTCAATACACATGGGCTTACTTTATAGCCATGTTCTTTGAGTTCAAATACTGGGCTTTAGAAAACACCAAAACAAAAGTGATTTTATTTAGAATTTAAAGAAAAAGATTTAAAATTCAAAGGCTTGCATTTATACTTTTTACTTTTAAATTTCTAAAATAATTTCCAATAAAATGTAAAAAGTTAAACTTTAGGTGAAATGAACATCTCATGCATGCTTGGGTTCTGGTGACATTCAAATTAGGTAATCACATGACAGTGAAATGTAAATAAAATCACATGTGTTGTTGTTATTGTTTACACTGGAAGTTGGTAACAACAAGCATACTAACTCCCTCTGCACATATCCACATTTGGTACAAATATTTAACATAGAGACCTAATGGGCAACTTTTTGGAAAATTGTGTCAAAATTCTGAAATTATTTGTCAGAGTAGGTAGATGATATATGAGTAAATGTGTGAAAAAAAAAATCAATAAGTTGAACTGTTGATTTTTAATTAACTTTTTAGTCCTGTTTTAGGCTGGTCAAACGGACTTTTTTACCTGTAAATTCCGAAACGAAACGCGAAGCGAAATATACCGAAACGAAACCAAACCAAACCAAACGAAACGAAATTCATCGAAACGAAACGAAATTTACCGAAACAAAACGAAATCGATGCGGAACGAAATTGACCGAAACGAAACGAAACAGTATAATACAAAATGAAATAAAACCTATTTTAACGAAACAATTTCTTGGGGAAAGATAAGACAAAAATTAAATGAAAAAAATAGAGAAAGTATCATTTAAGCGTAGAAAAAGATAGTTCATTGTTTTCCAGGTTATATAAAAAAAAAATAGTTCTTCATCTAGCAATGAAGAAAAGATTGATTCATCGATTGTTGACTTCTAAACGCCACATCAGTGATATTCTAGCTATACTGTGCCGAATGACGAAATGAAAACGACTGTTACGTGAGGGGGTAACTTCCTATATATACATGGTGATATTCTGACAATCGGAATCCTATTTTTGATTTTATGTTTGGCATGGGGCATACTTTTGGTCACAACTGTCTGAAAAGGGGTATAGGTTTTTGCTTGGATTATTCTTAAAAAATTGGGGCTTAACGAGGACTAAGTTAGACAACAGTCTGAGATGGGGTCTAAAATTGGCATCATAATCAGTATGTAAAGGAGTCGGGGTTCAGCGGCACCAGAAGAACACGTACCTCATCATTGTGTAAGGTAGGCCAGTACTTTTACTTGAGAATGATTAATAGTACCGTTTCGAAATAATTGCAAAATTACCGTTGTTGTTTAATTATTCAATTATTTATTACATGTATTTTTTCAGTTTTTGCCTGTGGATTTTTTTTCGTTGTTTTTATTCGTTATTATAAGAAAGACTGTCGAGATAAAAAAGAAATTTTAAACCAAAGTGACCAATCTGGCAAAAAGTAAACAGTATACTGCAGAACACGGTACACTCGTCTTGCAAATTTACATGTTAAATTTCTTTTTTAAGACTTAGGAACCGACCATATAAGGCAACAACCATTTTCTTATCTGGAGGGGGAGAGGGGGAGGGGGGGGGGGGGGGGGAGGCTGGGATTTTTTTGATAAGAAAATGGTTGTTGCCTAACTTGAAGAGGGTAGTAGAAATGCACATAGGAAGGAGCTGCGAGGAGTGCGAGCTCCCCCTCCCCCTTAATTTTGGGAAGAAGTAAAAAAAGAATCAAGTTCAGACACAATACTTGGGAATTTTACGTCTATTTGAACTGGAAACCTAACCAGCGTGAAATGAGAAGTAAGTTATATTTGTTTCTAGCATATACCCAGCCAAATTAATAACAATTGATTATTTTTAATTAATTAATTTTTTCTTCCAAGCTTCTGAATCGGAAAATATGCCTCCCCCTTCAAGTTAAATGGTCGGTCCCTAAGTCTTACACAAAATGGTGGGGGGTGTTCTTCGGGGCCGCTAAACCCCGACCCCTTTACAGACTGTTTATGATGCCAATTTTAGACCCTATCTCAGACTCTTGTCTAACTTAAGCCTCTATAAGACCCAATTTTTGAAGAATAATCCAAGCAAAAACCTATATCCCTTTTCAGACAGTTGTGATAAAAAGTATATTCCATATGTCAGACAGATAATCAAAAATAGGGCCCTGATTGTCAGAACATCACCATGTGTATAGAAAGTTATCCCCCACACAACATTTTCATTTCGTCATTCGGCACAGTATAGCTGGAATATCACTGATGTGCCACAGTGGTGTTTTGCAGTCAAAAATCGATGAATCAATCATTTCGTCATTGTTAGATGAAGAACGATTTTTTTTATATAACCTGGAAAGCAATGAACTATCTTTTTCTACGCTTAAATGATACTTTCTCTATTTTGTTCATTTAATTTTTGTCTTGTCTTTCCCCAAGAAATTGTTTCGTTAAAATATGTTTTATTTCATTTTGTATTATACCGTTTCGTTTCGTTTCGGTCAATTTCGTTTCGATTTATTTCGTTTCGCATCGATTTCGTTTCGTTTCGATGAATTTCGTTTGGTTTGGTTTCGTTTCGTTTCGTTTCGGTATATTTCGTTTCGCGTTTCGTTTTGTAGTTTACATGTACCCGTTTATTAGTGTGGTCCGTAGCCGAGTGGATAGATGGAAGCTTTGAAAGTCAAAATAGACTTTGAAAAGCCCAACAGTGGTTCGAGACACGAAAGCCCAAAAATAAGTTAAACGCGTGTTAAGCCTAAAACAGTAAACGGTTAAAGTTCATATATTCAAGAACAAAAGAATAAACTAGATTCTTAAAAATAATCAACTGTTCGAACAAAGTGTGACGTCAGAGAAATGCAGTACGTAAACGATATCAACCTTGTCCCAAAAATGGGTCAAATTATTAAAGTACAGCGGCCCGTTTCATCGGTCCCTATTAACGGCCTGTATGTGATATTAGAGGCCGCATTTACAATAGCTTTGCCGGGGGTATTATTGTACAAGTATGAATAGGAAAGAATCATCTTTGTAAATTCAAGGTCAGATGACTAGTTAGAACATAATCACCTCTCCTCGACCAATCAGAAGCTTGGATTTTTTACTCTTATTTTCATAAAACATGGTTTTCTATGTTTTATGAAATGTCACGATTGACTGGATTTGCATTTTTCTCTTATTAGGTATAGAATGACTCAATAAAGTTCACACTAAGTCTGATTAGAGAACAATGAAAATCTGCCTGGATTACAATAAATTATCAAACATAGAAAACCATTTTCTGTAAACAAAACAAAAAATAATCAAAAAAGAAAATAGAGCAAAGCAAAAGCTAAAAATATAACTGAAATTTCACATTTTCAATATATCGATATCGTTTATGGAAAAAATGCATCTTTTCTTGGTACACAAATAAAATAGATATATGACAGTTGCTGAGTCCGAATTAAATCTAAATCTTCTAAATGCCAATCTTGATTTACTTCAGAAAAAAGATTAAAGCAAGGAACATTTCCATCCATCTTTCTAACTATAACCTATAGATAATTACTAGTATGGGGGGTGAGCATTTTTAACACATGGTTCACTTATTTAAGAAACAGTTTTAATCATGATCACATTAAAAAGAAGTCTTAAGGGTACATTTTCATTTTATTTGTTTGGACTTTTTAAGTAAATACATTTTTCTCTGTACAGATACTGAAAGTTCATTATATGACTAATTATTGCTAATTATTGTTTCTTTTATTTTTCTCGGATAGGTTTATGTTCTAAATTGGTCAAACACTAGTTTTTTTCCGACTGTATCATACAGCCTCGAGCTTTAAAGTTCATAAAACATGGAAAACTATTGTTTAACCTATACTTACCTATATTAGAACATAGTAAAGTATTCTCGACAATAGAATGTTGCCTTACTTAATCATTAAGACCATGAATGTTCCTCATTGTTCTGACTGTCTGGCGGGTGTGCGAGGAAAATTCTTGTCTGCGTTACAATCTTTATATGACAATGTGTCGTGCACAGTTCGAGTAAATGACCAATTTACTCCATGGTTCAAAGTTAATGCAGGTGTAAAACAGGGGTGTTTAATCTCCCCTAGCTTGTTTGCAGTTTATATAAACGACTTGGCGCAGCGGATTAACGATCTCCAGTGTGGAATTAAAATAGACGATCTTTTCTTAAGTATTCTACTATACGCAGATGACATTGCGCTTATAGCACCAGACGAATTGAAACTTCAACAAATGCTAGACGTAGTGACATCTTGGTGTTCTGAATGGAAACTGCACATTAATGCTAGCAAAACACAAATTGTTCATTTTAGGAATCCTTCAGTTCAACGTAGAAACTTTATATTTACATGTTCAAATTCCAACATTGAGTACGTCGAATCTTACAAGTACCTCGGTCTCTGGTTTGATTAACATATGAACATGAACAAAGCCGTTAGAGAATTGGCAAAATCAGCAAGTCGTGCACTAGGCGCGCTTTACGGAACATTTGTGAGTTGTGGAGGTATGACTTATTCTGTTTTCATTAAACTGTATGAACCTACAGTCGAACCTATCTTGTTCTATGGAAGTGGTATATGGGGAACTAAACAATGTAGTGCTATTAATAACGTCCAGAATAAAGCAGGGAAACTATTTTTAGCTGTAGGAAAACGGTGATCTAGGATTGATGACGTGTTTTAGCAAACAAAAACTTTCATGCATCCGGCTAATAAGTAGATTGAAACGCACCTCAGGCGACAGACTTATAACAACTGTGTCGAACTGGGCTTCAAGACGTCGAAAAGGATGGCATGAAACTGTGTCCGGATTTATTAACTCTATTGAATGTGCTGATGTAGTTAACAACACTCAAATAACAGTAAAAACAGTAATGCGTCTAATCAAAGATAAAATGACGGAACAGGATAATGATGAGTTTGCTACTGAACTTTTTAACGACAGAAATCAACCTAATGGCAACAAATTAAGAACTTATCGTTTGTACAAAGAAAATGTAAATGCAGAACAATTTGTACTATCTAACATACCACGTTCAGTGAGACGAACAATGGCACTTTTTAGAACTGGGGCGTTACCGTTAGCTATTGAGACGGGTCGGTATTCCAAACCGCAAGTACATTTGAATGACAGACTCTGTAAACTGTGTGATAACTCAGTCGTTGAAGATGAACAGCATTTCATGATGAACTGTCCACTCTATTCAGACATCTGGTTTGAATTGATACAAAACGCTAAACGTTTGATTGTCAATTTTGATTGTTTATCCATGGAACAGAAATTTATATCTATATTGAAATGTAATGAAATCCAGCCACTGCATAAATTTTTTTTAAGACGTAAAATATTTTTATGATATTTTTATGTGTTAACTATTTAATTTATTAAGTTCCAATTTAAAGGTTTTAAAACTAGATTTTTATTGAACTTCTTTAATTTCTTTAATTATTTTTTTACGATTTTTAATGTAATTTATTATGTATACTTTTTTGTAATATTGTCCTTTAGTTTAAATTTTAAAGTTTGTATTTGTATATACAGTGTCTCATAAGTCTATAAAGGCTGGATATTGATCTTTGTTTTATGATGTAGTTTTGTACATATTTATATATTGTTGATCAATATGTGACACTATAATAAACTATCATTTATCTTTATCTTATCTACAGCTGGAAAATATTGCCTTGGGCCATCTGACAACAATATACAATAGATTAAATGGTGTTAACAATTGTTGTGAAATGCCCCAAAGCATTATCAGCTGAATAAAAGATTAAATGTTGAATTAAATTTAATACTGTCAAGAAATAATAACTTTTATTAATAGCATCTATATTTCCAAGCAATATCTCTTTCCATTCTTGAAAATCACCACATTTTTAATTGCATTAGGCACTTCATCAGTTGCACAATTTTCCTTGTTTTCATTGCCATTTTTTTTCACTGAGGTTGCTGTATTATCAATATCACATGCCGTGATAGTCGGTTTTGGAGGCTGTAGTGCGTGACTGACACTATCATGTAACGCTTCAAGTGGTCGTTTATACGTTTCCACTGCACCAGACCTGTGCCCGCGCCTGTACTTCACACTTGAATAAGGTGTCATTGTTCCCGTAATGTACATGTATGATTTATTTTTTTCACAAACCTACATTGCCTTGACTCTTGAATATGGCTGAAATATTGCTTGCTAGACGGTTTAGGTCAATCAATCAATCACATTTCTTCACATACAATTAATATATATATATATATATATATATATATATATATATTATGATTTTAAAAAGGGGGCTTTGTATCTCAGTAGATACATGTACATGTGTAAGTTCATGAATAAAGTGTCATTGTTCCCGTAATGTACATGTACATGTATGATTTTTTCAATCACAATCATACATACTGAAATATTGCTTGCTAGACGTTATAAATCAATCAATCAACATTTCAACACATACAATGTATTATGATTTAAAAAAAGGGGGGGCTAGTGATGTTAATTTTGTATCTCCATATCCAGAAATTGATGGTACTTTCCTCATAAATATTCATCATATTTAAATTAGATTTTGATCACGTGACTGCAGTTTCAAGCTTGATGGATCGTTTATTAGATTTGTCAAAAAATAGCATACAGTACGGAAATTCAATGTGTCCGTCAATGATTCGAAAATTAAAAGTTATTGTTTATTTCCGCAAAGTTTTTCTTCTGTCAAAATTCAAATATTTTTGTTTTGTAACAATTTTAGACATGTCTTTGATATCGCGATCATGCAAAAATGATCATATTATATTTATTGTGGGAACCTCGAGTTTAGAAGCGAGAAATATAAGGTTAGTCAATATAATTACATATATTATTGAGGAATCTAAATTAATTTCAGAAAATATGTCTCCAAATGTCATTCATTGCTAAATTGTGTGTCACACGCCACCAGTTTAATGTATTTCAGACATTTTTACATAGACTCTTAAGGCCAAATAAGGGTTCGTCGTCTCGGATTTTCATTTAGTCCAGGAACCTCGAATATTTAATTGTTTTCATTAATTTTTATTTCATTTAATTCAGCTTGATTCAATGTATCATTTTCAAGTTCAGAAAATGACACACATGCAATTATGAATGATATCGTCTATATAGATCATAAGAAAATTGCAGACGTCCTGGCGTCGCCATCTTAGAATAGATATGCAAATGAGCAAAGTATCCATCATTTCTGGCTATGCAGTAGATACAACTAAATTGGATTGTTGAATAGTGGAATAATTTTGGGAGGAAGTTTGTATAGAAGATAGTTAAAATATTGCTTACTGGGTATAAATCAATCAATCAAAGAAAGTTGTTTTTCTTTAATACTACATGTATGATATTAGGAAAAATAATTACATGAATACAAGTATATTATATGAAAATAGTTACCTTTGGATGCCTGATGTTATCTGGACCAATGTATTAGGAGGGTACGGAGTGCTATCACCTCGACGACATTCCTGAATAAAGTGTGCCATCCAGTATTTTAATAGCTCATTTGTCAGCATATTTGGATCACTTGGTATAGCTCTGCCACCATCTGCATATGTCTCAGGACATAGATTTCTTTCTAGGGTCCAATCCACCCATACACCAACAGCCCATTTATTATTACTTCTGGTCTTGCGTGGAATTGCATTCTGTATCTTCTTGTTCAACTCCACATTTGACATTGGAGTAGAAAATCTTCGCTTGGTACTACATGTAGTATCATCCTTCTTTACATCAATTAGATTTTGCGTAGGCATAAGCATCAAATCAGACAATGATATTTCTTCTTTCAACTCAAAATTACCAAGATCAAAGTTGGAAGCCATGATTGAGTGAGTGAGTAAGTTACTGACAGTCAGACTGACTAACTACATGTAGCAATATGGATTTTTACAGTGTTGTATATGTAAGAAAAGTACAGTTCGCAAACTGCTTATAATGCATGACCCATGAACATTTCATGTACTAGTTTATAATGGTTCACTTGTACATTTTTTACTTACAAATAGTGTTCACTAAATGTATAGAAATAACTTGACAGATAACTGTGTTTATAAAGTTTATTTAACAATCAATGATGATATTATATTGTCTTGATTACTTTATAATGTTCTAAGTTTGTAAGAACAATGATAATCCCTGTCTTCATGAATAAGTACGAGCGAGAACATGAAGATTATCATGTTCTTACATATACTAAAAGTCTACCTGTAATTTAACTTCATCTGCTATGGATGTTTTTCAATTTGCAATAAGCGGTGAGTATTATATTGACAAGACACGGTGACCTCTACAAAATATCACATTGACAATGCATGAAAACGTCATTTGTTTGTGAAACATCACCTTCACTAATGTTCGCTACTAGGTTTCTATGTTTCATAAACGAAGATATATTGCTGCGTACGTTATAGATGAATTATTATAACACCAACTACATTCTGAAATATAAAATAACGCTGAAATAAATTATTCACTGGTTTCTACGCCCATAGATCACGAGTGTAAGAAATAGTCAGCATATAGCTAACTGAAAGAAGGAAGCAATGACTTTCTCGTACTTTGTACATAAATTTGTATTGTTTGCATAACAATAGTTTAGATACACAGTCAAAACGTAGATATCTAGTTTAGTGTGCACACACGACGCGTTTCTAGAATAACTTTCATCAGGTGCGTTCACTCAAAGTCAAAAGCTTGGTAAGTCAAATATGTTAAATGTCATTAAAAGCAAGAAAGCTAAAGGGCCTAAACAGAATAGGCAAAAACAGTTAAGATCACCTATGGCTATTTCTGATGGAGAAGAGTTTGAAGATATCAAAGGGGTAATCAGAATCCGTAAATCGAAGAACAGACAGCACAAAAGAAAGAAAAGGGACAAAAGGACAAACAACGATCTACAAAACATACACATAAAACTAAAGACCATGTAACACGAACCCCACTATATCGGGGGTGAACTCATGTGCTCTGGATTGGTAAGCAGAGAACCATAGTTTTAGTAATAATTACATGAGTCAGGAGCTGTAAATTGCGATATAAATCTAATAAACAATGTCAGTGCCGAAGAACTGACTACTGGGCGGGTCTTCTGTTCGATGCAATAAGTGCTATTAAAAATAAACTAAGATGGCTAAAAATAACACTGATATTCGTGTTCCGACGTTTTCACAAAAAATAAATAAACTACTGTAATGAAATATTAGATAGTACTACTGTACTACTACTTTACTACTTCAGAAAAATTGAAACTCAAAAAATTATTTTTTCAGACAATAGAAAGTTGACTCATGTATTCTAGATCATTAATATTTATTTAAAAAAAGAAAGAGATCAGTTCGTGCCAGTCTGTCAAATTGTAGATTGTAGCAGCTTTTATCAAGCTACGTCTTGATGCGAGTCGTCGTTGATGGTCATATCCGTTTTCTATGTGGTAAGCAAAACTTCATCGATGAGTACCACATTTGGAGCAAGAACTGTTCAACCTTCCGGAGTACATGTGTAAACCCCCGATTTTTTGTGGGTTCGTGTTGCTCGATCTTTGGTTTTCTGTGTAATGTTTTGTAGATAGTTGTTTGTCTCTTTTCTTTTGGCCATTGTATTGTCTGTCCTTCTTCGATTTACGGTTTCTGATTACCCCCTTTGGCATCTTCAAACTTTTCTTCATCCAACAGATATATTCCAGTGTCACCCCCGATTTTTTTGTGGGTTCGTGTTGCTCGATCTTTAGTTTTCTGTGTGATGTTTTGTAGATCGTTGTTTGTCCTTTTTCCTTTGGCCATTATATTGTCTGTCCTTGTTCGATTTATGGCTTCTGATTATTCCATTTGACATCTTCAAACATTTCTTCATCCTTGCCACTTTTTATCCGAAATACATATTCATATTTGTAAACCTATTCGTTTGTTGGATACATTTCTGAGATACTACTCACTGGCGACCTTTCTGTAGTACCTAACTTCATCCCTTTTTTAGTTGGGTTCGTGATGCTCAATCTTAGATCTTTGTGTAGTATTATGTTGACTAGTATTTGTCTCTTTGTCCATTTTTGTTTTACCATTGTACTACTGTCCTACATATTAGAGCTTCTGATTATCCCATTGGTATTCAAACCCTTTCTTGACGTTAATACGTATTCTTTCAAATGTTTTCATTTGAAACAGATCATGTACAATACTAAATATTCTGTTAAAGTAAAGTATCCAATGAATTCCTACAATCTGATTGGCTAATCAAGACGGGGATATCAGACTGTATTCCCTGTGTAAGGACGGGAATATTGAAAACAGTTTCAAAATGGCGTCTACTTATCGCTTCATATATTTGTTTTAACATAAAAATATTAAAACATAAATAAAAAAATCTTGAATAAAACCTTTTATAAAAAGATGCATTTTACGGAATCTTTCATCTCCGTCCCCATTTTGGCTTTGTACTCAACAAGGGAGATAACAAGTAATTTATCGTCTGCTAAAATGGCAACAAAAAGGTTTGTATCTCGCACGGAAAGTAAATTTGGTACAAAAAGACATTTAACAGAATAATATGAAACAGGCACGGGCATGAATGCTCGCGAATCTGAAAATTATCTGGCAATTTCATGCTCATCCAGTGCATCAGAAAGTGTCGAGATTTTTTGGGCCGAGATATATCGGAGACGACTTTTTTTTAGGGCCGAATCTAGTCTCATTCAATCGCAAACTCCGGACAGTTTTCGTATCCGCTACCGAACATGGTTCATCCGCTGGATACAAAATCTCAAAAATTAACTTCCGCGTAGAAACAAAAATTCGTGTCAGTGTATGTCAGAAGAGATTTAATAAATTAAAAAATATCAATATAAGTAAAACAAGCTAACAAAATGACTTTTAGTGGTATCATACGTACGAGAGAGGGTACGAGACTTCAGGATCACATTTGCGCTTTATGTTAAGAAGATCTTCATTAGTGGAGTGTGTTAGTGTGTTACACGGAACGTGTTTACAAAGCGTCGACATTTTTTTTATTCAACAGTATCGTGCAGCCATGTTTGTCAAAAAATCCTAAGTACACATTGTATACCATAAAGAGCTCGCTGACGCTCGCATATAATTGTTATTCGGGCTTCACAGGGGATACGGGTTTATATTCTCTGTCTGTGTTCTATATTCCCTTCGCCTTCCGCTCAGGGAATATAGAACACAGAGAGGGCGGAATATGAACCCGTATCCCCTGTGAAGATCCCGAATAACATATAATGTATTTTTGTCGAATGTTTTGTGTTTATTTTCTAACAAATTACCTTTATTATATAAAAGTAATTCATAACATGTGTAAACAGCTATTGTTTGGTATGTTATCCAATACAAAATATTTATCAGTAAAAAACAGCACATTAATTCTTAAGATATAGGCCTATTGTAAAAGCACTATCACCTGTTTGTTTTTTATTTGTTCATAACTCGATGAACTTTTGCGTTTTTGATCCGTTCATTTAAGGAATATTTGAAATTGTTGAACAGGCTATACGATATAACCTGGTTTGGGTCAGTTTACGCTTATGAATGATAATGTAATTTAATACCGCAATTGATACAATTGTTGGGTTTAAAGGATTCTGTACATTGATTAACCGGTCGATGTTGTATGATACAGTCGGAAAGCAAACCCATCATGATCAATGGCGTCTCTGGTAAAACCACGGGTCCCGTGATTCTATTTTGAAAATGTTGACATTTTCGTCGGTCATCAACATTGTAGAACAAAGACATCGTTTATTTATACCGTAGAAATAATCGAAACGTCTTATATTGTTTTCTTGATATTGTGTATAATATTACATCAGTGTGGCATTATTGTATTACCGGTAAGACTTGTCTTTATTATTATATGGGCTATAGTTATGCCACTTATGGGTTTTAACGCCCTTTTTAACAATATGTTGGCTATATCGTGGCGGTCAGTTTTATTGGTGGAGGAAACCGGAGTACCCAGAGAAAACCACCGACCTGTCGCAAATCACTGACAAACTTTAATATTTATATAATAATGTGGTCTTGTCCAGGTAATATGCCAAAATATTACCCAGGTCTGAAAGACATATTACCCGACCCGGAGAATAATATGTCTCTCAGACCTGGGTAATATTTTGGCATATTACCTGGACAAGACCACATTAATATCATTATTATACTGAGTGTCTAATTGTCCAGGTAATATGCCAAAATATTACAGTACCAAATATCACTACAGAAACTTACGCGAAGCATAATAATATTGCCAAAATATTACAGTACCAAATATCACTACAGAAACTTACACGAAGTATAAAAAAGCCAAAATATTACAGTTTGGCATATTACTTGGACAATTAGACACTCAGTATATAATAATGATATTAATGTGGTCTTGTCCAGGTAATATGCCAAAATATTACCCAGGTCTGAGAGACATATTACTCCCCGGGTCGGGTATTATGTCTCTCAGACCGGGTCGGGTAATATGTCTCTCAGACCTGGGTAATATTTTGGCATATTACCTGGACAAGACCACATTATTATATAAATATAGATTGAATATTAGATAAAAACAAAACATTATAATCATATTAACTTTCGGTACTAAGCAATTACACAATATTATAATTGGATTTTTTCGGAAACCAATGCGGGAATGACATGGACTTAAAGCATGAAATATTATTCTCATTAAACAACCAATGAAATTATTGGATTTAGAGAAACATTATGATACCAATCAGAGGCTCATTATGGACATGTAAAAGTCCAAGATAACCTCGTTTATTCGATACCCATCACGATTCGACCAAACAAAATGTTTAACATTATTTGGCGCCAATTATTTATTTTTTAATAAAAAAATATCACGTTGCTCAAACCAAGCCCAATATAGATCCCAGGGTCCATATGATTTATTGTTTGTAAACCTTTTCTTCTATATTGTTCCTGCCACGGCCAATATAGATCCCAGTACCAATATGTTTATAAACCTGTTCTTATCATGAATAGAGCAGAACTACTGCTGCTCATCTGACGGTTAGCAAAAATAAAAGGAATCAATTTTACAAACATCCGTTTTCTACAATTTAATTTCAATTAAGGGTTTTCATATTTGATTGCTATAGAGTCATCAATTCTTATTCCAATTATTAAAAGTGGACTATTTGAGGGGGGCATGGTTTTTAATGCCACTTTCAACAATATTTCAGTTATATTAAAATTTAATGTTGATGAAGTAAAGGATGTGAGATTTAAGAAATAATTCATGGAAGCCGTAGATTTGTGCTCATTTAACCATGGTTTGGGCATTTATATTCGATTATTTTTTCCCGAGCGCTGGCGAGGGATAAAATAAGAATATAAATATCCAACCCATGGTTAAATGTACACAAATCTACGCCTGCCATGAATTATTTCTTTTCTAATAGATGACAAATACGGTAATTTGTATGACCCTAGGCGACCTTAGAATCCGCCACACAACGGCTGTTCCGTTTTGCCCCCTTCACATATGATGATGGAATCAGCGCAATTTGAGCACATATATTGAATCAAACTCCTATTGTGTGAGTAATAATATATTCAAATATTTATTTCAATTACTTTAATGACACAAAACAGATTTAATAAGTTATTAATTTTTTGTTGTTGTTTCCAATCGATAATTTGAGTGCGCAGGTGCTAAAGGTAGATATATACCAACATATACTGGTTGACGATATATAAGCCGTCATATTAGAAATCACAATCAACCCACTAGTTAGTTATTTATCATGTCATTAAATTATTGACATCATCAACTAAAGACAAGTCATGTGTCATTTATGTAATTACTAATCTTTCAAGTTGATTTTCTTATTCAATGATTTTTCAGGTCTCACGGAGATTGCATTACCTGCCTGCGTTACCTGTATAATATTTATTGACTACTGGTCTATTACATGGTTAATGATTTCCCTATACAATACCAAGAGGATATAATAGATAGACAAGTTACTTCCTGATTGCCTATCAATGAAGTCGACCATACTTATCGTATACACAACAGTTGTGATATCCATACATGGTAAGTTTAAATAGCATGCTTGATTTAGTTTTATTTATTTACAATGTACCACAACAAGTTATAGACCGTGTTCACATATAGACCGATTGCGATCAGTTTAGGTTAGTTCGATTCAGTTTGAAACCGCTTTGTGTTCAGATAGGATCGATCTCGAACCGATTGCAATCGTTTCCGGTAATAACCACTGTTCACACTGCTCATCTGATTCGATCTCGAATCGATTCAATTTTCTGTTGTCTTCCGGGGACGTGCCATCAGCAGACTGTTGCTAGGATATAATCATGGCTGATCTTGCAAACAGAGTGTTGTTTATGCTTATTTGCATTTTAAATGCAATGATAGTTGACTTTATGACCAGAAGACTGCTTCAAAGGAAGATCTACAGACTTTATATTCAACGCATGCCTAATGAACACGTTTTGAACCGATCTCGAATCGATTTAATTGTTCTCATATAACTGAAGCGCTCTAGTTTAGAGCGATCTAATTTAGACCACATATTTTATGGGTCTCAAATTAGACCGATTGCGATCGATCTTTCTTTGGTGTGAACATTGAAATCGATCTCGAAGCGATCGCGATCGATCTAAATACGCTTAGTGTGAACAGGGTCTTATATTTATCATATATACCTCCATTTTGTTTGTATTATATTTTGATTGTAACAAAGAATGATGTCTTCCTGTTGTAGATTTCTGTCACGTTTGGTGCATTCGTACTTACTATGTCACGTGTTATAGGAAAGTAGAAATGTTTTCTGAAATATGGATTTTGTGATTTGTAAAAAAAAATTAACAGAACAACTTCATATATTTAAATAAAGTATTTGCAACCATGTGGTTGTCTCAAAAGAAGCACACCATTCCAATATTATTTCAGTGATAAACAAACACATGACCACACACGACCACACATTTACCGTGTACTTTGTTAGTATTGTATTACCGGAAATGTCACATAGTAGTAATGTTTTCTATAGCCATCGCTTTTATAAAAAAAATTTTAAACTCAGAATATTGATGAAAAACGTTCATTCCCTTTTTTGAAAAATAACTATAACGCATACTGGTGATCATTTTCATTCTTAGCCAGTTTGAAGAGTTTTGCATGCCATACACATTTTTTGTAATCATTTTTTAGCTCACCTGACCCAAAAGTCAAAAGTCAGGTGAGCTATTGCCATCACTTGGCGACTTGGCGTTCATCGTCCGTCCGTCCGTCCGTAAACATTTCAATCTTCTTCTATAGAACCACAGAAGCAAATGGGACCAAACGTGGCAGGAATGTTCATTTGCGTGGTCTAACCAAGAGTTGTTACGATCGGTTATCCAACATGGCTGCCAGGGGCCATAAAAGCCTCTGATTGGCTGAAATTTTTAATGATCTTCTTCTCCGATACTACATGGAGGATGGAACTGAAAATTGTCATGAATGATCATTGCAAGCTGCTAACTAAGTGTTGTTACTTTTTGGACCGATTGAAAATCCAAGATGGCCGCCAACGGGGGACATAATTTAACGTAACGACCCTATGGGAAATATGTAAAACAAACTTCTTCTCAAGAACCACTGGATGGATTGGAACCATACTTGGCAGAAATGTTCCTGACAAGGTTCTGATCAATTGTTGTTACTTTTTGTTCCGATCGGTTATCCAATATGGCTGCCAGGGGCCATAATAGGCCCTGATTGGCTGAAATTTCAAAGATCTTCTTCTCCGATACTACATGGAGGATGGAATTGAAAATTGTCATGAATGATCATTGCAATCTGCTATCCAAGTGTTGTTACTTTTTGGATCGATTGAAAATCCAAGATGGCCACCAACGGGGGACATAATTTAACATAGCGACCCTATGGGAAATAGGTACAACAAACTTCTTCTCAAGAACCACTGGATGGATTGGAACCATACTTGGCAGAAATGTTCCTTGCAAGGTCCTTATCAAGTGTTGTTACTTTTTGTTCCGATCTACCTTCGTTCAAGATGGCTGCTGTTACTAAAAATAGCAATTTCTTCAATTGTCCATTGCTGCTTTAGTATAAGTCAAATTGAGCTCAAATTTTAACTGCAGCTATATAGCAAGGAGTAGTTTAACATATATTCCGGTTTTTTTCTGTGAAATTTTTCTTTCAGCCAATTTATATCGATTATGCAAATTAGGCATATTTTGATAAAAGATCACATTTAAATCGTCTCCTCAGAAACCACTGAACTAAATTAAACCAAACCTGGCAGGGGTGGTCCCTGGGTGGGCCCCTTTCAAAATTGTGTCCGTCAGCCCGCCCTCCATTCAAGATGGCTGCTGTTACTAAAAATAAAAATTTCTTCAATTGTCTATTGCTGCTTTAGTATAAGTCGAAATGAGCTAAAATTTTAACTACAGCTACATGGCAAGGAGTAGTTTAACATATATTCCATGTTTTTCTGTGAAATGTTTCTTTCAGCCGATTTATACCGATTATGCAAATTAGGCATATTTTGATAAAAGATCACATTTAAATCGTCTCCTCAGAAACCACTGAACTAAATTAAACCAAACCTGGCAGGGGTGGTCCCTGGGTGGTTCCCTTTCAAAATTGTGTCCGACAGCCCGCCCTCCATTCAAGATGGCTGCTGTTACTAAAAATAGAAATTTCTTCAATTGTCTATTGCTGCTTTAGTATAAGTCGAAATGAACTAAAATTTTAACTGCAGCTACATGGCAAGGAGTAGTTTAACATATATTCCATGTTTTTCTGTGAAATGTTTCTTTCAGCCGATTTATACCATGGCAAGGAGTAGTTTAACACATTTCTTTCAGCCGATTTATACCGATTATGCAAATTAGGCATATTTTGATAAAAGATCACATTTAAATCTTCTCTGAAACCGCTGAACCAAATTAAAGCAAATGTGGCTGGGATGGTCCTTGGGTGGTCCCTTTTCAATATTGTGTCCGACAGCACCGCTCTCCATTCAAAATGGCTGCTATTACCAAAAATTAAAATTTCTTTAGTTGTCAATTTCTGCTTTATTACAAATCAAAATGAGCTCAAATTTTAACTGCAGCTACATGGCAATGAGTAGTTTAACATATATTCTGGGTTTTTTTGTGAGATTTTTTCAGCCAGTTTATTCCGTTTAGGAATATAAGATAACAATCATCAAAATCTTTTGCTCAGAAATTTGAGTTAAAATGATCTTTGGGTGGCCCAATTTCAAAATTATGTGTAACACCCCCATTTTCTATCAACTTTCGATGTCAAATTTAAAACCAGGTGAGCGAATACAGGTTCCTGGGAGCCTCTAGTTTTTATTTGACAGAGTATCAAGAAATATTTTTCCATTTTGAGTAATTAATATTATGGATACTGCTCTCTTACTTATATAATATATTCTTTAAGAGAATTATAGACATATTTTGTATTTAAATTTTCAGATAAAGATGCGTTTCTATAGGTTTTAGAAAAATATAAAGGTTTACGTATGATAATATAATCATTTTTCTACGAAATCTCAAATGATCCACATTCACTATTCAATATCAGTATTCCAGGAGGGCTCATGTCTTATTTATGTTGTGTTTGTTTGAGTATAGTGGTGTCCAAGTTACACATATTGTGTTTTGTTTGTCTTCTTCTTGTGTAGCCTGTATTGCCAGTTTCTATGGAGTGTCCCTTTTTGATTGCTTCTTCGGTATTCTCTAACATGTATTTATAGACAAAAGTCAAGAAAACACAGGTAGAATACACCGTATCAATATGAAAAATTAATTAACCAGCCAGACACTTGATTTTGAAGTTGTGTTTAATTATTCAATGTTCAATTATTAAAGGAATCTATGTGTCTTAAGTGTATATTTTTATTACTATCACTGACCCGTGAACCCCCAGATATGATAAGGTGTCGGACACCTTAACACTTGAAATGGGTATCTGGGCCCGAACTCCCGTCAGTGTGGCTAGACTTGATGTCGGAAAGTCAACAAACTTCACCACTCATCCGCCCTTGCCCTCTGAGCATCTTTATATTTAGTAATGAATCGTTTTATTACTTCATATCTCTTATTCATAGTGTGATGATAATGATAAGTATAATTTGGACTCTAAAATGAGGAGGAAGGGGTATGATGTTTAGCGCCACTTTCAACAATATTTCAGATATATCGTGGCGGTGAATTTTATTGGTAGAGTACCCAGAGAAAACCACATACCTGCCGCAAATCCCTGACAAATTTTATCAAGTAATGGCGTATCTCTGAAATGAGTGAAGCAACTCGTATGGACATATCCTAGAGCTGAATGATATTGTACATTTAAACAGATCAATACTACATCTAGCTATATAGTTTAACACATGTTTTGATTATTACTCTCATTAAATATCATGTGCAGAGCTTATCATTTAATGGGTCTGTTGATGAAAAGTCAATATTATTAAACAACATTATTAAGAAAAAACTGCTGCAACGTGCTAATCTGGGTCACGGGTCACTGTAATCGGGCGGCTGTATCGAGAAACAGATACGGTGTTGAAAAAAACTGTTGATACTCATAAAATATTGATAAATGCAATAAAATGTTATGTTTGTCTTCAAGAAATATGATAGAAAAAACCATGTGTGAAGTTTTATGACGAAATATCTCCGATTTCTATGTAAATTTACGAGTTGAAGTTGCGGCTGTATTGAGAAACAGATAGGTGTTGAAAAAACTGTTGATACTCATAAAATATTGATAAATGCAATAGCATTTTATGTTTGTCTTCAAGAAATATAATAGACAAAACCGTGTGTGAAGTTTTATGACGAAATATCTCCGATTTCTATGTAAATTTACGAGTTGAAGTGGGGAAACACCCACAGGTAATTTTAGCGATGTATTTTTATCTTGGACAAGAATAATGAGCGTCCTGATTGGATGACCGATTTAAAACACACTGACCCCGCATGGTAAAAAGATGCATGTACAAGAAATCTATGTTATATTTATTCATTTGTTTGATTCTGGAATATTGTTGATCATTGATTTAAACAAAAAAAAAGGAAAAAGGGGGGGGGGGTGAATTTTATTTGTGAATTTTACAGTTAAATAAATGTTTAAGGAGAAAAATAAAAATTTGTTGCGACTAAAGCTTAATCAGCATTAAAAATTGAGCAAATATCAGTGGTTTTGTAAATGAGATTTATTTTGAATAGAAAATCTGAGTTTATTATTTATTAATTGATTATTAATGATACAATTTTATATCCCATGGGAAGGGGAGGGGGGCTATGATGAAAATTTGAAATAAAAACACAGGACCGGACTTTAAGCAAAAATAAAAATCCAGGATTAATTTTTTATTAAAAAAATCCAGGACCCCTGTGTCCATGAATTATTTTTTTTAAAGTTAATAATATGAAATATTGACATCCACACTTGCCTTTTGGACAGCACATTTCTGTGTCCACACTTGTAAATATTGTAAAATAATTAATGAAATCCATCTGATTGCACAACGCCCATATCGAAATTCATCTGTATTCACCAGACTGTTTTTTTAAATACAATGAAAAATCTTTAAAAAATTTTTTTTTTAATGTCATGGTAGTTATGCAACATTGTTTTCCTTAATGAATTTAGATTGATTAATTTATTGTTATTTAATGTAAAATGATCAATATTTCAGCTATATTCAAATTACAAACATAGCTAAACAGGTTTGAAGATACCATATGGTTAACCAGAAACCATAAATCGAAGAAGAACAGGCAAAACAATGGCCAGAAGAAATGATGAATGGTACTGTGAAAAGGAAAACAATGTTGCATAACTACCATGACATTAAAATAAAAAAAGATTTTAAAGATTTTTCATTGTATTTTTCATTGTATTTTTCATTAAATGTCACAGGTGAAAATGGTATTGAATAATGGCGGAACCGTCAGCCTTGTAACGAGTCGCCAAATATCACTCATAACAAGCTATTGCAGAATAGAAATATGTTGGAAGTTGTAACGTGCAAAAGAGTGGCATTCTCTATACATTATACACTCTATAATGAAATTAGGTGTTGTCCTTTATAAATGTTTTTCATGCAACAATTTTTTGAAAAGGGTACAGTTGGTTCTTGTATAGAATACATACCAGGAACTGTAACTAATAATATGAAGTGTTGTATTTTTTAACCGTAAGCAGGATTGATGATTATTAAATATGTATTTTTCTTGGACCCATCACTTTGTGCTACATGCAATAAAGAGTCCTTAAAATCGGCTTCCCTGAGCCTCTTGGGGCATTGTTAAAACCAGGTGCTGTTGAAAAAATATACATGTATAGTAAAAAAAATGTTAAACAAGTGTTACTATTTGAGTTTTGTCCATTTTCAAACATAAATATTTTTGAATTTTGTTTCAGTGTCGGTGGCAGTTACAACGATTAATGCAATTCTGGGTTCAACGGTTACTCTAGAATGTGAAGATTCACAGAACCAAAAAATAACATGGCGGGGACCATACAAAGGAAATACGATATATGCCGAAACAAACAACATCAATACCAACTTACCAGAAGATCTACATTCCCGGGTGTTCATTACTATAGACGATGACACAAAAAAGTCATATTTACGGATCGTTGACGTTCGTATAAGTGACCAAGGAAATTATACGTGTTCAAATGATACGACAGGAACAAACCAGATTGAAGAATTTAATTTTGTAATGCCGGGTAAGTGAAGCTACAAACCAGATTGGAACATTTAATTTGGTATTGCCGGGTAAGTTAAGCTACAAACCAGATTGGAGCATTTAATTTGGTATTGCCGGGTAAGTGAAGCTACAAACCAGATTGGAGCATTTAATTTGGTATTGCCGGGTAAGTTAAGCTACAAACCAGATTGGAGCATTTGATTTGGTATTGCCGGGTAAGTGAAGCTACAAACCAGATTGGAGCATTTAATTTGGTATTGCCGGGTAAGTTAAGCTACAAACCAGATTGGAGCATTTAATTTGGTATTGCCGGGTAAGCTAAGCTACAAACCAAATTGGAGCATTTAATTTGGTATTGCCGGGTAAGTGAAGCTACAAACCAGATTGAAGAATTTAATTTGGTATTGCCGGGTAAGCTAAGCTACTAACCAGATTGAAGCATTTAATTTGGTATTGCCGGGTAAGTTAAGCTACAAACCAGATTGGAGCATTTAATTTGGTATTGCCGGGTAAGCTAAGCTACAAACCAGATTGGAGCATTTAATTTGGTATTGCCGGGTAAGTGAAGCTACAAACCAGATTGGAGCATTTAATTTGGTATTGCCGGGTAAGTTAAGCTACAAACCAGATTGGAGCATTTAATTTGGTATTGCCGGGTAAGCTAAGCTGCAAACCAGATTGGAGCATTTAATTTTGTATTGCCGGGTAAGCTAAACTACAAACCAGATTGAAGAATTTAATTTGGTATTGCCGGGTAAGTGAAGCTACAAACCAGATTGGAGCATTTAATTTGGTATTGCCGGGTAAGTTAAGCTACAAACCAGATTGGAGCATTTAATTTGGTATTGCCGGGTAAGCTAAGCTACAAACCAGATTGGAGCATTTAATTTGGTATTGCCGGGTAAGTTAAGCTACAAACCAGATTGGAGCATTTAATTTGGTATTGCCGGGTAAGTTAAGCTACAAACCAGATTGGAGCATTTAATTTGGTATTGCCGGGTAAGCTAAGCTACAAACCAGATTGGAGCATTTAATTTTGTATTGCCGGGTAAGCTAAACTACAAACCAGATTGAAGAATTTAATTTGGTATTGCCGGGTAAGTGAAGCTACAAACCAGATTGGAGCATTTAATTTGGTATTGCCGGGTAAGTTAAGCTACAAACCAGATTGGAGCATTTAATTTGGTATTGCCGGGTAAGCTAAGCTACAAACCAGATTGGAGCATTTAATTTGGTATTGCCGGGTAAGCTAAGCTACAAACCAAATTGGAGCATTTAATTTGGTATTGCCGGGTAAGTTAAGCTACAAACCAGATTGGAGCATTTAATTTGGTATTGCCGGGTAAGTTAAGCTACAAACCAGATTGGAGCATTTAATTTGGTATTGCCGGGTAAGCTAGGCTACAAACCAGATTGGAGCATTTAATTTGGTATTGCCGGGTAAGCTAAGCTACAAACCAAATTGGAGCATTTAATTTGGTATTGTCGGGTAAGTTAAGCTGCAAACCAGATTGGAGCATTTAATTTGGTATTGCCAGGTAAGTTAAGCTACAAACCAGATTGGAGCATTTAATTTGGTATTGCCGGGTAAGCTAAGCTACAAACCAGATTGGAACATTTAATTTGGTATTGCCGGGTAAGCTAAGCTACAAACCAAATTGGAGCATTTAATTTGGTATTGCCGGGTAAGTTAAGCTACAAACCAGATTGGAGCATTTAATTTGGTATTGCCAGGTAAGCTAAGCTACAAACCAGATTGGAGCATTTAAATTGGTATTGTCGGGTAAGTTAAGCTACAAACCAAATTGGAGCATTTAATTTGGTATTGCCGGGTAAGTTAAGCTACAAACCAGATTGAAGAATTTAATTTGGTATTGCCGGGTAAGCTAAGCTACAAACCAGATTGGAGCATTTAATTTGGTTTTGCATGGTAAGTTAACCTACAGAACAGATTGTTCAGTATTAAATTGATCATTACCCGTCAAGAGCAAGCAATAGCGTCATTTCCATCGTTTTCAATAGTGTCCTCTATTCCGTCCGCACTATGTTGTTATCGTGTCTTATTTTTATCTCTGCATTTATCAGATACCCAGAGACTGTTATTTGTGTCTTAGATACCTTTATTGCACAGTAAATGTAACAATTGTAGGATAATACATGCATGTCTAGGTGTCAAACCACCAATTAATTTCTTTAAGGTTTTCTACTAAATTTGTGTTTTTTCGAGCCTACCTGGTCATTTTATCTTAAGTTTAACCTTTCGAAGACCATATATTTTCTGAAACGTACATGATTCCTCTACGTTCTGTCAAAATATCAGGGCATGTTTAAAATCTTGCAGTGAAATGCCATGCTACGGAAAGCACCTACTCTAAAAATAGCTCGGTCATCCCCAAGAAATCCACTATTTATAGGTCATGCATCAAATCCTCCATAGAGGTATTAAAATTCAACTAAATCCATCAAATTTGGGCTCAAAATAATCCCTATTTATTTAACTTCAATTATCAATTTTAATTAGTCCATTCCATTCAGTAGTTTTCACAATACTACAAAGTGAAAGGAACTTTTTTCTTGAAAAGGGACTACTTTCGTATATGTTCCAAGCTCTGATTGGTGAATTAGTGGTTTGACACCTAAAGAGCATAAAAACTTGCTTCTTTCACCATTTGTTGGCCTAATTTCGATTCCTTAGCCAATATCAACCCAAGAAAACCTCATAAGGTATGTGGCTGTCTGATATTTGCAAGTATAAGTGTTCAAATGCAAAGGTACCCCCTTGAAGATTTTTAATGAAAATATCTCCATTTACAGCTGTTGAGTTCAGATTGTGTAATATACCAAAACTTACCTATTCTCTTATATATTACAGTTATTAAGCTAGTTTCTAACATAATAAGCAATCTTAGCACATATATATGCCTCAGTTGTATATTCAATAGCTAAATACTATGAAATGTTTGCATTTAGCCCCCCCTTTTTTCGTCCCATAAAATGAGCTCATATCATTCTTAATTTTGTTAATTCATGCTTTTATCCCATAAATTATGTGGTTTAAGACATAAAATATGTTTTTGTATATACATCTTTAGTTGAAATTCCTTCTAATTCCATCAAATTTGCAAAAATATGATTTATTGATATTCAAGTCTTGGAATTTCTGATGGTGCACAACTATAATTTGCCCCAAAACTCAATAAATATATGCTTCCACATCATTTTTGTCCACTGTTTAAGTAAGCTGGATGTTCAAATGTACTGTTACAGCCAAATAATACTCTAAAACATGAAATTCAAATTGACAATTTGAAAAATTAACAGAAAATGCTAAGCAGTAAAAATAATTTTTCTGGGATCACTTAAATTACCAGGTTTTTACTACATGATTTTCAATTAAAACTGCTTTCTATAGCCTTATATTATTTTGTAAGTACATTGTACATGTATTCTAACTGAAACTATCAAAATTTACCAGGAAAAATGTGTAGGATTGAAAAAAATCCAATCATGATATCACCATATCCTATATTTGAAGTCAACAAACTGCCGCATGATGAAATTTTTTAAATTCTTAATATCAACCATATTTTCAATATTATATGCCCTTCTACTGCAAAAACACATTCAATAACATATTCCCAACAATTATAAAGTCATAAAGAAAAAGAAAATGAGTTGCAATACCTGGTGTCCATGTATATCCAGTGTTTGGGAGCAATATTCCAAAATATTACATAACATGCATTTTGACCATGTAATCTGACACCACAATGCGTTTTGTAACATTTTTGTATGAAAAATGTCACTCTGGGTCTGTTGTGACATGCTTAGGCTAATTTGAACATGATAGCAACAAAAGATAATTTTGACGTTTTTGTCTTAAGGTGTCAAACCACCAATTAATTTCTTTAAGGTTTTCTACTAAATTTGTGTTTTTTCGAGCCTACCTGGTCATTTTATCTTAAGTTTAACCTTTCGAAGACCATATATTTTCTGAAACGTACATGATTCCTCTACGTTCTGTCAAAATATCAGGGCATGTTTAAAATCTTGCAGTGAAATGCCATGCTACGGAAAGCACCTACTCTAAAAATAGCTCGGTCATCCCCAAGAAATCCACTATTTATAGGTCATGCATCAAATCCTCCATAGAGGTATTAAAATTCAACTAAATCCATCAAATTTGGGCTCAAAATAATCCCTATTTATTTAACTTCAATTATCAATTTTAATTAGTCCATTCCATTCAGTAGTTTTCACAATACTACAAAGTGAAAGGAACTTTTTTCTTGAAAAGGGACTACTTTCGTATATGTTCCAAGCTCTGATTGGTGAATTAGTGGTTTGACACCTCTAAGGTAACTTGGTAAATAATCAAATGATATACAATAGACTGAATTTCATATATATATTAAATACATGTAGGTTAATTGTTAGATGGATACAAATATTTTAAATATCCGCTATACGATTTTTGGTAATAAGTCATACTCCTATATTCATAGCCAAATATCTTTTCACCGGAAGCATGAAATTATAGAACAAAGTGGTATTTAAAAACAAAATAAAAATTATTTCATTAAGAAATTCGCAAATCTGTAACCATTTCAATTCTTCTCAATTGAAATAAACTTAAAAGAAAATTATAATATCAAAATCACGTGCTACAACAAATGATCCTTTACAGTGTACATATATGACCGTATGACGTCATTTTCTAGTGTGCAATACACATATTGCATTTCAACTGCTTCGGAGAGGAAAGAAACATGAAATTGCATGCACTTCTTGGTCACCCTGTCTCTGAAAACTTTGTGAGCTGGTGTCAAACATTGAAAAACAACTCTGCATCGTTTTTATGTATACAGGAAACCTATTATTCCTATATCAAATACAAATATTTTATTGTCAATTAAGACACTCCGAAGAGCAGAATAATTACAGTTAATTTCATACAATAATTCAATATTGATTTATATACGATTATAACATAAAACAATAAAATAGTTCCACAAACATAAAATACGGGTTTGTTCAGTGGCCCAGAGTTAAATAATGCATTGTTCTCTGGGTCAGCACACATATTTATATATTTTTCAAATACAAATCCCTTTCTGATGTAAGCTCTATGATTAAATTGCTTAAGGTTCTTAGAGCCTCTGGATTCTCACATCCCATAATCCAAGTAAAGATATTTTCATTATTGCATGTTTTTAAGTTTGGACATAATGTATAGATAGTTTCTAAATAAGGTTTTCTAATATTTTCAAAGTTTTTACCTTTGACGAGGAAGTGAGTTTCATCTTCCACTCCATCTTTACATATTTTGCATATTCGGTCTGCTGCTTTAATATTTTTATGCCTTCCCAATTCAATTTCTAAACGATGATTTCCGATTCTTAATTTGGTAAGGGCTTGGCGTTGTTTAAAATTAAGTATATTTAAATATGGTTCGAAATTAAAATTTTGTTTAAATAATCGATATGTTCTTAGTTAATTTTTTGGTTACCTTCTCTTCTATCATCATTAAACAGTTCTGTTCTCCATGCTTTAAAATATAACTCTTTAAGTTTTCCTATGACAATTTTATCATCTCCACGATCTCGCAACACAGGCACTTGTTTCATTCAAAAAATATATGCCCCCTCCTCTTCCTCTTCCTGAAGAGGAGGGGACATATATTTTTTGAATGAAACAAGTGCCTGTCTGAAGAGGAGGAGCATATATTTTTTGAATGAAACAAGTGCCTGTGTCTCGCAATTTGAAAGTGATTAAAAAAATGTGTACATTTGAAGTGCATTTGTGTATGATGTCTGGAAAACTGATTTTGTCAGGTAAACCTTTTAGCACATTTTCCATGGCAAGGTTAAAAATATTGCAATTGCATCTGACCCTCACTCCCCTTTTCACTGCCACGCATGCATTTTCTCTCTCTCTCTCTCTCACCGTTTTCCCCCCATAATCTGTGATTGAGGTATTTTTTTTTATTCTCGAGACCCTCGATTTATGTCTCTTATTGATTCACCGTGATTTGTGAAATTCTCAAAAATGGCAAATTTTAATTTCCGTGAATCGTGATTTGGATTTTTTTTATTTTCTGAGATTCGTGACCAGAACCCCCCCCCCCCTGTATTTTAGGAGGCATTTGCCTCTCATGCCTCCCTCTTAATTGTCATTATCATCAAATAGGCTTCGCCTTTAAACAGATTGTGCTTCTCTCATATTAACCTAGTATCTGAAGTAACCTTGAAAAATTTAGTCTGAGAGATATATCATGTGGTTGTCACTTGTGTTTTTTAAAATATACTTTATTTTTCTTGTGACTGCATGATGAATCATCATATACAATATCTTGATTTTTTCTCTCTTAAGATTGCTGTCATTAAAGGATAATATACCTGATGAAGGTTATTCCAGAAACGCGTCGTGAGCACGAAATTGGATATCTACGTTTTTATATATGTATATCTCGTATCTTGCATCTACACATGTATATCTCGTATCTTGTATCTACACATGTATATCTCGCATCTTGCATCTACGCACCCTTAAACACACGTTTGGTGGCACGTTTTTATATATGTATATCTCGCATCTTACATCTACACATGTATATCTCGTATCTTGTATCTACACATGTATATCTCGCATCTTGCATCTACGCACCCTTAAACACACGTTTGGTGGCACGTTTTTATATATGTATATCTCGTATCTTGCATCTACACATGTATATCTCGCATCTTGCATCTACGCACCCTTAAACACACGTTTGGTGGCACGTTTTTATATATGTATATCTCGCATCTTACATCTACACATGTATATCTCGCATCTTGCATCTACGCACCCTTAAACACACGTTTGGTGGCACGTTTTTATATATGTATATCTCGCATCTTACATCTACACATGTATATCTCGTATCTTGCTTCTACACACTCTTAAACACATGTTTGGTGGCACGTTTTTATATATGTATATCTCGCATCTTACATCTACACATGTATATCTCGTATCTTGTATCTACACATGTATATCTCGCATCTTACATCTACACATGTATATCTCGTATCTTGCTTCTACACACTCTTAAACACATTGTTTGATATCTAGCACTAGGTCCGTCTTACGTGATAAGGTAGCACTTCGACTGTTGAAGCTATATTTTATGTAGTGGGGTGTTGCCCAGTAGGCATAATTCTAAACAATTGATGTTGTAGTGTAATTTTTATTTCCTGTGACCGTATCGTATGAAAAATTATCCTGTGCCGTGTATGATTTTAAATGCTGAGTTAGATTGCTGTTAAATTCATAAAAATACATGAGTATATCCAATCGCCACATGCCTAACACACAGGTATAATCACCACAATTAATTTCATTAAATGTGACAAAGTAGGTATCGCCTCGATTAATGTATCTATTTTTTACAGTGGATTTTGATCCTCGGTAGGTGGTTAAATAGTTTGTCATAACGCAAAGGGAATCATTGCTACGGGGTAACAATGGTGTTGGTTCGAATCTTGTTGAGTGAAGAAAAAAATATAGAAAATTGTCAGCTGAAAATCTACCTCTTGCACTGTTGGGTTGAATGTAAATGCGTGATTTTGATTTCATAGTACATTTACACGTTGATATGCTTAATTAACAACACAAATTGTATACCTTTCCAAGAAGAAGTTCGTTAAACTATTTAAATACGTTAGTTTAATTATATTTTCAGCTCTGTTGAATTCTAATGACCCGTCATATTATCGGTATCTGCTTGTTGATTCTATTTCCAAGAAACTTATTGTTGGTTTTATGTAAGTATCATTAATACAGCGTACTAATATATGATGGGTAATGAGTATTGTGTTTAACTCCACTTTCAACAATATTTCAGCCATATCGTGGCGGTCAGTATTATTGGTGGAGGAAACCAGAGTACTCAGAGAAAACCGCCGACCTACCACAAATCACTGGCAAACTTTATCACATAATGTTGTATAGAGTACCTCCTAATGTGATATTGAATATCAACATTTACAGATAGGAATGAATACTTATCTACCGCATGCATAATTTAATTGGTTAACTATATATAACCTGACACATGGACCTCCTTGGTTTTTTTTCTCCTTTTATCAATATGTTTAAAGCAAGGATTTATAAATCCTTGTTTAAAGAAATATGAAAGGCAAATATAGTGGAATTTTGGATTAAATATTTTCACTTAATGTGTCACTTAATTTTAAGTAAAATCAACTGCATAACATTAAAAATCCGCTCAAAAGAAGATTTTAAGAGCAAATCGCAAAATATTTGACAGCAGATAATTCTGTGTTCGCGCACAGTAATGCAAAGGATATGCGTGTGACCCAAGATTTGAAATCTTTCGGGGAGATTATCGCTCATGCGCACTGTTCAGTTGATGAAAAAAAATATATATACACAAAAAAAATGTATATTTCGTGTGTACCACATACGAATAATTGCAACAACAAAAATTGGTTCACACGACATGAAACAGAGAGATTCCTCAATAATCATTGTCAGGAATGTGTGCGTGCTTACATCAGGATCCATGATTGATCTTTTCTTCACGAGGTCATGATCGGCAATCATCGGAACAAAACAACCGAAAGTTAATCAGTCTCCACAACGCAATGGCGAGGACGATAAACATGCACACGGATTTGCAGATTTCTAGTTGTTGAGAACATATTTCGACTTGAAACATGCATGAATAGCTTAGTAAAGGTACCGCCGTATTCCAAATTAAATTTTCAGGGAAAAATGTTCTTCACTCAAATCTGGTGTAATATTACTTTAATGTTAACGGTGAAGATGGTTGTAAAATTTATTAGTTTTATAGAGAGGATACAAGTGACTAAATAGGGGGTATAATCAAAATTTATTAATGCTTATTTGTTTAATTTTAACCGTTACTGAGTATCTCTGCCACAAATAACCACGGATATGTTCCATTTGTTTCCTTATTAATTACTTATCACTGTTGTAACAAGAGTATCACGACGGCTTCCACATGTGATGCAGGAACTGCCTACCTGTCCAGAGCACCAAAGTTCACCCCTGGTTTTTAGTAGGGTTCGTGTTCCTCGATCTCTTGTTTTCTGTGTAATGTCTTGTAGACCACTGTTTGCTCTTTTGTCCATTTTCGTTTGGACATTGTGTTATCTGCCCTTCCTTTTGTCGTAGCATTTTGTTCTTAACCAGATCTCACTGTCAATTTCGAGGTGTAGGTCAAGGTATGAAGCAGACCTAGCTGTACCTGTGGTATCCTTTATTTCAAGCTCATTGGGATAGATGGATCAAGGAAATCACCTAATTTAGAATTATTTAGTGAAAGTACATCTTCTGTATAGCGGAACGTGAAATTAAAGGATTGGGATTGCTGCTTTTCATTTTTCTTGAGAAGCCCTGTAAGAGTAAAGGAAAACGTTGGCTAGAAGTGGAGCACAGTTGGTACCAATGATAATGCCGACTGTCTGTTGAAAAATATATCCACCAAGCATAGCAAATATGTTGTCAATAAAACATTCTAACATTTTGATAATATCAGTTTCAGAGAACCTTTTGGTAGAACCAGAAAGTCTCTTTGCATAATAACATTTGTCTCTTCTTAAGACCAGGTATTTGTATCTATGTTGGCCATTTTTGTTTTTTTATGAAACAAGAGTTGGACTAATTCTTTCAATCTGTCTTTTAGTTTGAATGGGAAATAATTTTGTAGAGTGTAGATTGTATGTACTCTAACAGAATTTCTAAGGAAAAACAAACAAATAACAACAGTCATGTTAGTTTAATTATATTGTTATTCAATAAACATTTATGAAGTTGTAGCATTTTTTCGTTTGGTGTGTGTGTGTGTGTGTTGAGAAGGGGGGGGGGGGGGGGGGGGGGAGGTGGCAAGGTATTATGCATACAAATGTGATGATAGTAGCCAAACATTCTTATGTCGATGTACAACTCATTTCCAATATGTCTAAATTTTACAGGAATAGGGTCAGTTTCATAGACATACCAGATACAACAAATTACCCGGTTCAATCGGTGAGTAATAAAACTTAAACTCCCGGTATAATCGGTGAATTTAAAACAGAAACTCCAGGTACAATCGGTGAGTAGCAAAACATAAACTCCAGGTACAATCGGTGAGTAACAAAACATAAACCCCCGGTATAATCGGTGAGAAACAAAACATAAACTCTGGGTACAATTTGTGAGTAACAAAACATAAACTCTAGGTACAATCTGTGAGTAACAAAACATAAACTCCAGGTACAATCGGTTTGTAATAAAACATAAGCTCCAGGTACAATCTGAGTAACAAAACATAAACTCCATGTACAATTGGTTTGTAACAAAACATAAACTCCCGGTACAATCGGTGAGTAACAAAACATAAACTCCAGGTACAATCGGTTAGTAACAAAATTTAATCTCGCGGTACAATCTGTGAGTAACAAAACATAAACTCCTGGTACAATCGGTAAATAACAAAACATAAACTCCAGGTACAATCTGTGAGTAACAAAACATAAACTCCAGGTACAATCTGTGAGTAACAAAACATAAACTCCAGGTACAATCTGTAAATAACAAAACATAGACTCCAGGTACAATCGGTTAGCAACAAAACATAAACTCACGATACAATCGGTAAATAACAAAACATAAACTCCCAGTACAATCTGTGAGTAACAAAACATAAACTCTTGGTACAATCGGTGAGTAACAAAACATAAACTCCAGGTACAATGGGTGAGTAACAAAACATAAACTCTGGGTACAATCGTTTAGTAACAAAACATAAACTAATGATACAATCGATGAGTAACAAAACATAGACTCCAGGTACAATAGGTGAGTAACAAAACATAAACTCCAGATACAATCGGTGAGTAACAAAACATAAACTCACGATATAATCGTGAGTAACAAAACATAAATTCCCAGTACAATTTGTGAGTAACAAAGCATAAACTCCAGGTCCAATCGGTGAGTAACAAAACATAAACTCACGATACAATCGGTGAGTAACAAAACATAAAATCCTGGTACAATCGGTGAGTAACAGAACATAAACTCACGATACAATCGGTGAGTAAAACATAAATTCCAGGTACAATCTGTGAGTAACAAAACATAAACTCCCGGTACAATCTGTGAGTAACAAAACATAAAATTCCGGTACAATCGGTGAGTAACAGAACATAAACTCCAGGTACAATATGTGAGTAACAGAACATAAAATCCCGGTACAATCTGAGTAACAAAACATAAACTCCAGGTAGAATCTGTGAGTAACAAAACATAAACGCCAGGTACAATCTGTGAGTAACAAAACATAAATTCCAGGTACAATCTGTGAGTAACAAAACATAAACTCCAGGTACAATCTGTGAGTAACAAAACATAAATTCCAGGTACAATCGGTTAGTAATAAAACATAGACTCCAGGTACAATCTGTGAGTAACAAAACATAAACTCCAGGTACAATATGTGAGTAACAGAACATAAACTCCAGGTACAATCAGTTAGTAATAAAACATAAACTCCAGGTTCAGTCTGTTGGTAACAAAACATAAATTTCAGGTGCAATCTGTGAGTAACAAAATAAAAACTCCAGGTACAATTGGTGAGTAATTAACGTGGCATAAACTCACGATACAATCGGTGAGTAACAAAACACAAATTGAATACTAATTTAATTTTCAACTATTAATATCTATTTCCCCATGTGTTCACACTCATATTTTACGGGTTTGTAACTAGAGTAAATCGAGGGGTGGCACTTGTGGAGCAGGAACTGCTTGCCCGTTCGGATCACTCGAGTTTACCCCTGCTCTATGTTTTTACTCCCCGTTTTATGTGTTATGATATGTCATACAATATGTGTAATCAATTGTACCGGCACAACTTATAAAAGTGCATGTGTAAATTGGGGTTATGGTGTTTAATGCCACTTTCAACAATATTTTAGGTACAATCAGTGAGTAACAAAACAAACTCCAGGTACAATCGGTAAGTAACAAAATATAAACTAATGATACAATCGGTGAGTAACAAAACATAGACTCCAGGTACAATAGGTGAGTAACAAAACATAAACTCCAGGTACAATCGTTGAGTAACAAAACATAAACTCACAATATAATCTGTGAGTAACAAAGCATAAACTCCCAGTACAATCTGTGAGTAACAAAACATAAACTCCAGGTACAATCGGTGAGTAACAAAACATAAACTGACGATGCAATCGGTGAGTAACAAAACATATACTCCCAGTACAATCTGTGAGTAACAAAACATAAACTCCAGGTACAATCGGTGAGTAACAAAACATAAACTCACGATGCAATCGGTGAGTAGCAAAACATAAATTCCAGGTACAATCTGTGACTAACAAAATATAAACTCCCGGTACAATCGGTGAGTAATAAAACATAAACTCTAGGTACAATCGGTGAGTAATAAAACATAAACTCCAGGTACAATCGGTGAGTAATAAAACATAAACTCCAGGTACAATCGGTGAGTAACAAAACATAAACTCCAGGTACAATCGGTTAGTAATAAAAATATAAATTCCAGGTACAATCGGTGAGTAATAAAACATAAACTCCAGGTACAATCTGTGAGTAACAAAACATAAACTCCAGGTACAATCAGTTAGTAATAAAACATAAACTTCAGGTACAATCGGTGAGTAATAAAGCATAAACTCCAGGTACCATCGGTGAGTAACAAAACATAAACTCCAGGTACAGTTGGTGAGTAATAAAACATAAATTCCAGGTACAATCTGTGAGTAATAAAACATAAACTCCTGGTACAATCTGTGAGTAATAAAACATAAACTCCAGGTACAATCAGTTAGTAATAAAACATAAACTTCAGGTACAATCGGTGAGTAATAAAGCATAAACTCCAGGTACCATCGGTGAGTAACAAAACATAAACTCCAGGTACAGTCGGTGAGTAATAAAACATAAATTCCAGGTACAATCTGTGAGTAATAAAACATAAACTCCTGGTACAATCTGTGAGTAATAAAACATAAACTCCAGGTACAATCAGTGAGTAATAAAACATAAACTCCAGGTACAGTCGATGAGTAACAAAACATAAACTCCAGGTACAATCGGTGAGTAATAAAACATAAACTCCAGATACAATTGGTGAGTAATAAAACATAAACTCCAGGTACAATCAGTTAGTAATAAAACATAAACTCCGGGTACAATCGGTGAGTAACAAAACATAAACTCTGGGTACAATTGTGAGTAACAAAACATAAACTACAGGTACAGTCGGTGAATAATAAAACATAAAATCCAGGTACAATCGGTGAGTAATAAAACATAAACTCCTGGTACAATCGGTGAGTAATAAAACATAAACTCCAGGTACAATCGGTGAGTAACAAAGCATAAACTCTAGGTACAATCGGTTAGTTATAAAACATAAACTACAGGTACAATCAGTTAGTAACAAAACATAAACTCCAGGTACAATCGATAAGTAACAAAACATAAACTCCAGGTACAATCGGTGAGTAACAAAACATAAACTCCAGGTACAATCTGTGAGTAACAAAACATAAACTCACCATACAATCGGTGAGTAACAAAACATAAACTCCAGGTACAATCAGTAAATAACAAAACATAAACTAATGATACAATCGATGAGTAACAAAACATAGACTCCAGGTACAATAGGTGAGTAACAAAACATAAACTCCAGATACAATCGGTGAGTAACAAAACATAAACTCACGATATAATCGTGAGTAACAAAACATAAACTCCCAGTACAATTTGTGAGTAACAAAGCATAAACTCCAGGTCCAATCGGTGAGTAACAAAACATAAACTCACGATACAATCGGTGAGTAACAAAACATAAAATCCTGGTACAATCGGTGAGTAACAGAACATAAACTCACGGTACAATCGGTGAGTAAAACATAAATTCCAGGTACAATCTGTGAGTAACAAAACATAAACTCCTGGTACAATCTGTGAGTAACAAAACATAAAATCCCGGTACAATCGGTGAGTAACAGAACATAAACTCCAGGTACAATATGTGAGTAACAGAGCATAAAATCCCGGTACAATCTGAGTAACAAAACATAAACTCCAGGTACAATCTGTGAGTAACAAAACATAAATGCCAGGTACAATCTGTGAGTAACAAAACATAAATTCCAGGTACAATCTGTGAGTAACAAAACATAAACTCCAGGTACAATCGGTTAGTAATAAAACATAGACTCCAGGTACAATCTGTGAGTAACAAAACATAAACTCCAGGTACAATCTGTGAGTGACAAAACATAAACTCCAGGTACAATCAGTTAGTAATAAAACATAAACTCCAGGTTCAGTCTGTTAGTAACAAAACATAAATTTCAGGTGCAATCTGTGAGTAACAAAATAAAAACTCCAGGTACAATTGGTGAGTAATTAACGTGGCATAAACTCACGATACAATCGGTGAGTAACAAAACACAAATTGAATACTAATTTAATTTTCAACTATTAATATCTATTTCCCCATGTGTTCACACTCATATTTTACGGGTTTGTAACTAGAGTAAATCGAGGGGTGGCACTTGTGGAGCAGGAACTGCTTGCCCGTCCGGATCACTCGAGTTTACCCCTGCTCTATGTTTTTACTCCCCGTTTTATGTGTTATGATATGTCATACAATATGTGTAATCAATTGTACCGGCACAACTTATAAAAGTGCATGTGTAAATTGGGGTTATGGTGTTTAATGCCACTTTCAACAATATTTTAGGTACAATCGGTGAGTAACAAAACAAACTCCAGGTACAATCGGTGAGTAACAAAATATAAACTAATGATACAATCGGTGAGTAACAAAACATAGACTCCAGGTACAATAGGTGAGTAACAAAACATAAACTCCAGGTACAATCGTTGAGTAACAAAACATAAACTCACAATATAATCTGTGAGTAACAAAGCATAAACTCCCAGTACAATCTGTGAGTAACAAAACATAAACTCCAGGTACAATCGGTGAGTAACAAAACATAAACTGACGATGCAATCGGTGAGTAACAAAACATATACTCCCAGTACAATCTGTGAGTAACAAAACATAAACTCCAGGTACAATCGGTGAGTAACAAAACATAAACTCACGATGCAATCGGTGAGTAACAAAACATAAATTCCAGGTACAATCTGTGACTAACAAAATATAAACCCCCGGTACAATCGGTGAGTAATAAAACATAAACGCTAGGTACAATCGGTGAGTAATAAAACATAAACTCCAGGTACAATCGGTGAGTAATAAAACATAAACTCCAGGTACAATCGGTGAGTAACAAAACATAAACTCCAGGTACAATCGGTTAGTAATAAAAATATAAATTCCAGGTACAATCGGTGAGTAATAAAACATAAACTCCAGGTACAATCTGTGAGTAACAAAACATAAACTCCAGGTACAATCGGTGAGTAATAAAACATAAACTCCAGGTACAATCGGTGAGTAATAAAACATAAACTCCAGGTACAATCAGTTAGTAATAAAACATAAACTTCAGGTACAATCGGTGAGTAATAAAGCATAAACTCCAGGTACAATCAGTGAGTAACAAAACATAAACTCCAGGTACAGTAGGTGAGTAATAAAACATAAATTCCAGGTACAATCTGTGAGTAATAAAACATAAACTCCTCGTACAATCTGTGAGTAATAAAACATAAACTCCAGGTACAATCAGTGAGTAATAAAACATAAACTCCAGGTACAATCGATGAGTAACAAAACATAAACTCCAGGTACAATCGGTGAGTAATAAAACATAAACACCAGATACAATCGGTGAGTAATAAAACATAAACTCCAGGTACAATCAGTTAGTAATAAAACATAAACTCCGGGTACAATCGGTGAGTAACAAAACATAAACTCTGGGTACAATTGTGAGTAACAAAACATAAACTACAGGTACAGTCGGTGAATAATAAAACATAGAATCCAGATACAATCGGTGAGTAATAAAACATAAATTCCTGGTACAATCGGTGAGTAATAAAACATAAACTCCAGGTACAATCGGTGAGTAACAAAACATAAACTCTAGGTACAATCGGTTAGTTATAAAACATAAACTACAGGTACAATCAGTTAGTAACAAAACATAAACTCCAGGTACAATCGATAAATAACAAAACATAAACTCCAGGTACAATCGGTGAGTAACAAAACATAAACTCCAGGTACAATCAGTAAATAACAAAACATAAACTCCAGGTACAATCGGTGAGTAACAAAACATAAACTCACGATGCAATCGGTGAGTAACAAAACATAAATTCCAGGTACAATCTGTGACTAAGAAAACAAACTCCCGGTACAATCGGTGAGTAATAAAACATAAACTCCAGGTACAATCGGTGAATAATAAAACATAAACTCCAGGTACAATCGGTGAGTAATAAAACATAAACTCCAGGTACAATCGGTGAGTAATAAAACATAAACTCCAGGTACAATCGGTGAGTAATAAAACACAAACTCCAGGTACAATCGGTGAGTAACAAAACATAAACTCCAGGTACAATCGGTTAGTAATAAAATATAAACTCCAGGTACAATCGGTGAGTAATAAAACATAAACTCCAGGTACAATCAGTTAGTAACAAAACATAAACTCCAGGTACAATCGGTGAGTAATAAAACATAAACTCCAGGTACAATCTGAGTAACAAAACATAAACTCCAGGTACAGTCGGTGAGTAATAAAACATAAATTCCAGGTACAATCGGTGAGTAATAAAACAAAAACTCCTGGTACAAGCCGTGAGTAATAAAACATAAACTCCAGGTACAATCGGTGAGTAATAAAACATAAACTCCAGGTACAATCGATGAGTAACAAAACATAAACTCCAGGTACAATCGGTGAGTAATAAAACATAAACTCCAGATACAATCGGTGAGTAACAAAACATAAACTCCAGGTACAATCGGTTAGTAATAAAAATATAAATTCCAGGTACAATCGGTGAGTAATAAAACATAAACTCCAGGTACAATCTGTGAGTAACAAAACATAAACTCCAGGTATAATCGGTGAGTAATAAAACATAAACTCCAGGTACAATCGGTGAGTAACAAAACATAAACTCCAGGTACAATCGGTTAGTAATAAAACATAAATTTCAGGTACAATCGGTGAGTAATAAAGCATAAACTCCAGGTACAATCGGTGAGTAACAAAACATAAACTCCAGGTACAGTCGGAGAGTAATAAAACATAAATTCCAGGTACAATCTGTGAGTAATAAAACATAAACTCCTGGTACAATCTGTGAGTAATAAAACATAAACTCCAGGTACAATCAGTGAGTAATAAAACATAAACTCCAGGTACAATCGATGAGTAACAAAACATAAACTCCAGGTACAATCGGTTAGTAATAAAACATAAACTCCAGATACAATCGGTGAGTAATAAAACATAAACTCCAGGTACAATCAGTTAGTAATAAAACATAAACCCCGGGTACAATTGGTGAGTAACAAAACATAAACTCTGGGTACAATTGGTGAGTAACAAAACATAAACTACAGGTACAGTCGGTGAATAATAAAACATAAAATCCAGGTACAATCGGTGAGTAATAAAACATAAACTCCAGGTACAATCGGTGAGTAATAAAACATAAACTCCAAGTACAATCGGTGAGTAACAAAACATAAACTCTAAGTACAATCGGTTAGTTATAAAACATAAACTACAGGTACAATCGGTGAGTAACAAAACATAAACTCTAAGTACAATCGGTTAGTTATAAAACATAAACTACAGGTACAATCGGTGAGTAACAAAACATAAACTCCAGGTACAATCGAAAAGTAACAAAACATAAACTCCAGGTACAATCGGTGAGTAACAAAACATAAACTCCAGGTACAATCGGTGAGTAACAAAACATAAACTTACCATACAATCGGTGAGTAACAAAACATAAACTCCAGGTACAATCAGTAAATAACAAAACATAAACTCCAGGTACAATCGGTGAGTAACAAAACATAAACTCACGATGCAATCGGTGATTAAAAAAACATAAATTCCAGGTACAATCTGTGACTAACAAAACAAACTCCCGGTACAATCGGTGAGTAATAAAACATAAACTCCAGGTACAATCGGTGAGTAATAAAACATAAACTCCAGGTACAATCGGTGAGTAATAAAACATAAACTCCAGGTACAATCGGTGAGTAATATAACATAAACTCCAGGTACAATCGGTGAGTAATAAAACATAAACTCCAGGTACAATCGGTGAGTAATAAAACATAAACTCCAGGTACAATCGGTGAGTAACAAAACATAAACTCCAGGTACAATCGGTTAGTAATAAAATATAAACTCCAGGTACAATCGGTGAGTAATAAAACGTAAACTCCAGGTACAATCAGTTAGTAACAAAACATAAACTCCAGGTACAATCGGTGAGTAATAAAACATAAACTCCAGGTACAATCGGTGAGTAATAAAACATAAACTCCAGGTACAATCAGTTAGTAATAAAACATAAACTCCAGGTACAATCGGTGAGTAATAAAACATAAACTCCAGGTACAATCGGTGAGTAACAAAACATAAACTCCAGGTACAGTCGGTGAGTAATAAAACATAAATTCCAGGTACAATCGGTGAGTAATAAAACAAAAACTCCTGGTACAATCAGTGAGTAATAAAACATAAACTCCAGGTACAATCGATGAGTAACAAAACATAAACTCCAGGTCCAATCGGTGAGTAATAAAACATAAACTCCAGATACCATCGGTGAGTAATAAAACATAAACTCCAGGTACAATCAGTTAGTAATAAAACATAAACTCCGGGTACAATCGGTGAGTAATAAAACATAAACTCTGGGTACAATTGGTGAGTAACAAAACATAAACTACAGGTAGTCGGTGAGTAATAAAACATAAAATTCAGGTGCAATCGGTGAATAATAAAACATAAACTCCTGGTACAATCGGTGAGTAATAAAACATAAACTCCAGGTACAATCGGTGAGTAACAAAACATAAACTAGGTACAATCGGTTAGTTATAAAAGATAAACTCCAGATACAATCAGTTAGTAACAAAACATAAACTCCAGGTACAATCGATGAGTAACAAAACATAAATTCCAGGTACAATCGGTTAGGAACAAAACATAAACTCCAGGTACAATCTGAGTAACAAAACATAAACTCACGATGCAATCGGTGAGTAACAAAACATAAACTCCAGGTACAATCAGTAAATAACAAAACATAAACTCCAGGAACAATGTGTGAGTAATAAAACATAAACTCCAGGTACAATCGGTTAGAAACAAAACATAAACTAAATGATACAATCGGTGAGTAACAAAACATAGACTCCAGGCACAATAGGTGAGTAACAAAATATAAACTCCGGGTACCATCGGTGAGTAACAAAACATAAACTCCCAGTACAATCGGTGAGTAACAAAGCATAAACTCCAGGTACAATTGGTGAGTATCTAAACATAAACTCCCAGTACAATCTGTGAGTAACAAAACATAAACTGCAGGTACAATCGGTGAGTAACAAAACATAAGTTCATGATACAATTGGTGAGTAACAAAACATAAATTCCAGGTACAATCGGTGAGTAACAAAACATAAACTCCTGGTACAATCGGTGAGTAGCAGAACATAAACTCCAGGTACCATATGTGAGTAACAGAACATAAAGTCCCGGTACAATCTGAGTAACAAAACATAAACTCCAGGTACAATATGTGAGTAACAGAGCATAAACTCCTGGTACAATCGGTGAGTAACAAAACATAAATTCTAGGTGCAATCTGTGAGTAACAAAACATAAACTCCCGGTACAATCGGTGAGTAATAAAACATAAACTCCAGGTACAATCGGTGAGTAATAAAACATAAACTCCAGGTACAATATGTGAGTAACAGAGCATAAACTCCAGGTACAATCGGTGAGTAACAAAACATAAATTCCATGTGCAATCTGTGAGTAACAAAACATAAACTCCCGGTACAATCGGTGAGTAATAAAACATAAACTTCAGGTACAATCTGTGAGTAATAAAACATAAACTCCATGTACAATCGGTGAGTAATAAAACATAAACACCAGGTACAATCGGTGAGTAACAAAACATAAACTCAAGGTACAATCGGTTAGTAATAAAACATAAACTCCAGGTACAATCGGTGAGTAATAAAACATAAACTCCAGGTACAATCGGTGAGTAACAAAACATAAACTCCCTGTACAATCGGTGAGTAATAAAATGTAAACTCCAGGTACAATCGATGAGTAATAAAACATAAACTCCTGGTACAATCGGTGAGTAGCAGAACATAAACTCCAGGTACCATATGTGAGTAACAGAACATAAAGTCCCGGTACAATCTGAGTAACAAAACATAAACTCCAGGTACAATATGTGAGTAACAGAGCATAAACTCCTGGTACAATCGGTGAGTAACAAAACATAAATTCTAGGTGCAATCTGTGAGTAACAAAACATAAACTCCCGGTACAATCGGTGAGTAATAAAACATAAACTCCAGGTACAATCGGTGAGTAATAAAACATAAACTCCAGGTACAATATGTGAGTAACAGAGCATAAACTCCAGGTACAATCGGTGAGTAACAAAACATAAATTCCATGTGCAATCTGTGAGTAACAAAACATAAACTCCTGGTACAATCGGTGAGTAATAAAACATAAACTTCAGGTACAATCTGTGAGTAATAAAACATAAACTCCAGGTACAATCAGTGAGTAATAAAACATAAACACCAGGTACAATCGGTGAGTAACAAAGCATAAACTCCAGGTACAATTGGTGAGTATCTAAACATAAACTCCCAGTACAATCTGTGAGTAACAAAACATAAATTGCAGGTACAATCGGTGAGTAACAAAACATAAATTCACGATACAATTGGTGAGTAACAAAACATAAATTCCAGGTACAATCGGTGAGTAACAAAACATAAACTCCTGGTACAATCGGTGAGTAGCAGAACAAACTCCAGGTACCATATGTGAGTAACAGAACATAAAGTCCCGGTACAATCTGAGTAACAAAACATAAACTCCAGGTACAATATGTGAGTAACAGAGCATAAACTCCTGGTACAATCGGTGAGTAACAAAACATAAATTCTAGGTGCAATCTGTGAGTAACAAAACATAAACTCCCGGTACAATCGGTGAGTAATAAAACATAAACTCCAGGTACAATCGGTGAGTAATAAAACATAAACTCCAGGTACAATCGGTGAGTAACAAAACATAAACTCCCTGTACAATCGGTGAGTAATAAAATGTAAACTCCAGGTACAATCGATGAGTAATAAAACATAAACTCCAGGTACAATCGGTGAGTAATAAAACATAAACAGCAGATACAATCGGTGAGTAATAAAACATAAACTCCAGGTACAATCAGTTAGTAATAAAACATAAACTCAGGGTACAATTGGTGAGTAACAAAACATAAACTCTGGGTACAATTGGTGAGTAACAAAACATAAACTACAGGTACAGTCGGTGAATAATAAAACATAAAATCCAGGTACAATCGGTGAGTAATAAAACATAAACTCCTGGTACAATCGGTGAGTAATAAAACATAAACTCCAGGTACAATCGGTGAGTAACAAAACATAAACTCTAGGTACAATCGGTTAGTTATAAAACATAAACTACAGGTACAATCAGTAACAAAACATAAACTCCAGGTACAATCGATAAGTAACAAAACATAAACTCCAGGTACAATCGGTGAGTAACAAAACATAAACTCCAGGTACAATCGGTGGGAAACAAAACATAAACTCACCATACAATCGGTGAGTAACAAAACATAAACTCCAGGTACAATCAGTAAATAACAAAACATAAACTCCAGGTACAATCGGTGAGTAACAAAACATAAACTCACGATGCAATCGGTGAGTAACAAAACATAAATTCCAGGTACAATCTGTGACTAACAAAACAAACTCCCGGTACAATCGGTGAGTAATAAAACATAAACTCCAGGTACAATCGGTGAGTAATAAAACATAAACTCCAGGTACAATCGGTGAGTAATAAAACATAAACTCCAGGTACAATCGGTGAGTAATAAAACATAAACTCCAGGTACAATCGGTGAGTAATAAAACATAAACTCCAGGTACAATCGGTGAGTAACAAAACATAAACTCCAGGTACAATCGGTTAGTAATAAAATATAAACTCCAGGTACAATCGGTGAGTAATAAAACATAAACTCCAGGTACAATCAGTTAGTAACAAAACATAAACTCCAGGTACAATCGGTGAGTAATAAAACATAAACTCCAGGTACAATCGGTGAGTAATAAAACAAACTCCAGGTACAATCAGTTAGTAATAAAACATAAACTTCAGGTACAATCGGTGAGTAATAAAACATAAACTCTGGGTACAATTGGTGAGTAACAAAACATAAACTACAGGTACAGTCGGTGAATAATAAAACATAAAATCCAGGTACAATCAGTGAGTAATAAAACATAAACTCCTGGTACAATCGGTGAGTAATAAAACATAAACTCCAGGTACAATCGGTGAGTAATAAAACATAAACTCCAGGTACAATCGGTGAGTAATAAAACATAAACTCCAGGTACAATCAGTTAGTAATAAAACATAAACTCCAGGTACAATTGGTGAGTAACAAAACATAAACTCTGGGTACAATTGGTGAGTAACAAAACATAAACTACAGGTACAGTCGGTGAATAATAAAACATAAAATCCAGGTACAATCAGTGAGTAATAAAACATAAACTCCTGGTACAATCGGTGAGTAATAAAACATAAACTCCAGGTACAATCGGTGAGTAACAAAACATAAACTCTAGGTACAATCGGTTAGTTATAAAACATAAACTACAGGTACAATCAGTAACAAAACATAAACTCCAGGTACAATCGATAAGTAACAAAACATAAACTCCAGGTACAATCGGTGAGTAACAAAACATAAACTCCAGGTACAATCGGTGGGAAACAAAACATAAACTCACCATACAATCGGTGAGTAACAAAACATAAATTCCAGGTACAATCTGTGACTAACAAAACAAACTCCCGGTACAATCGATGAGTAATAAAACATAAACTCCAGGTACAATCGGTGAGTAATAAAACATAAACTCCAGGTACAATCGGTGAGTAATAAAACATAAACTCCAGGTACAATCGGTGAGTAATAAAACATAAACTCCAGGTACAATCGGTGAGTAATAAAACATAAACTCCAGGTACAATCGGTGAGTAACAAAACATAAACTCCAGGTACAATCGGTTAGTAATAAAACATAAACTTCAGGTACAATCGGTGAGTAATAAAACATAAACTCCAGGTACAATCGGTGAGTAACAAAACATAAACTCCAGGTACAGTCGGTGAGTAATAAAACATAAATTCCAGGTACAATCGGTGAGTAATAAAACAAAAACTCCTGGTACAATCGGTGAGTAATAAAACATAAACTCCAGGTACAATCAGTGAGTAATAAAGCATAAACTCCAGGTACAATCGATGAGTAACAAAACATAAACTCCAGGTACAATCGGTGAGTAATAAAACATAAACTCCAGATACCATCGGTGAGTAATAAAACATAAACTCCAGGTACAATCAGTTAGTAATAAAACATAAACTCCGGGTACAATCGGTGAGTAATAAAACATAAACTCTGGGTACAATTGGTGAGTAACAAAACATAAACTACAGGTAGTCGGTGAGTAATGAAACATATTTTAAATCCAGGTGCAATCGGTGAATAATAAAACATAAACTCCTGGTACAATCGGTGAGTAATAAAACATAAACTCCAGGTACAATCGGTGAGTAACAAAACATAAACTCTAGGTACAATCGGTTAGTTATAAAACATAAACTCCAGATACAATCAGTTAGTAACAAAACATAAATTCCAGGTACAATCGGTTAGTAACAAAACATAAACTCCAGGTACAATCTGAGTAACAAAACATAAACTCGCGATACAATCGGTGAGTAACAAAACATGAACTCCAGGTACAATCAGTAAATAACAAAACATAAACTCCAGGAACAATGTGTGAGTAATAAAACATAAACTCCAGGTACAATCGGTTAGTAACAAAACATAAGCTAAATGATACAATCGGTGAGTAACAAAACATAGACTCCAGGCACAATAGGTGAGTAACAAAATATAAACTCCGGGTACCATCGGTGAGTAACAAAACATAAACTCCCAGTACAATCGGTGAGTAACAAAGCATAAACTCCAGGTACAATTGGTGAGTATCTAAACATAAACTCCCAGTACAATCTGTGAGTAACAAAACATAAACTGCAGGTAGAATCGGTGAGTAACAAAACATAAATTCACGATACAATTGGTGAGTAACAAAACATAAATTCAAGGTACAATCGGTGAGTAACAAAACATAAACTCCTGGTACAATGGGTGAGTAGCAGAACATAAACTCCAGGTACCATATGTGAGTAACAGAACATAAAGTCCCGGTACAATCTGAGTAACAAAACATAAACTCCAGGTACAGTATGTGAGTAACAGAGCATAAACTCCTGGTACAATCGGTGAGTAACAAAGCATAAATTCTAGGTGCAATCTGTGAGTAACAAAACATAAACTCCCGGTACAATCGGTGAGTAATAAAACATAAACTCCAGGTACAATCGGTGAGTAATAAAACATAAACTCCAGGTACAATATGTGAGTAACAGAGCATAAACTCCAGGTACAATCGGTGAGTAACAAAACATAAATTCCATGTGCAATCTGTGAGTAACAAAACATAAACTCCCGGTACAATCGGTGAGTAATAAAACATAAACTTCAGGTACGATCTGTGAGTAATAAAACATAAACTCCAGGTACAATCGGTGAGTAATAAAACATAAACACCAGGTACAATCGGTGAGTAACAAAACATAAACTCAAGGTACAATCGGTTAGTAATAAAACATAAACTTCAGGTACAATCGGTGAGTAATAAAACATAAACTCCAGGTACAATCGGTGAGTAACAAAACATAAACTCCCTGTACAATCGGTGAGTAATAAAACGTAAACTCCAGGTACAATCGATGAGTAATAAAACATAAACTCCAGGTAGATTCAGTTAGTAATAAAACATAAACTCGAGGTACAATCGGTGAGTAATAAAACATATACTCCAGGTACAATCGGTGAGTAACAAAACATAAACTCCAGGTACAATCGGTGAGTAATAAAACGTAAACTCCAGGTACAATCGGTGAGTAATAAAACATAAACTCCAGGTACAATCGGTTAGTAACAAAACATAAACTCCAGGTACAATCGGTGAGTAATAAAACGTAAACTCCAGGTACAATCGGTGAGTAATAAAACATAAACTCCAGGTACAATCGGTGAGTAACAAAACATAAACTCCAGGTACAATCGGTGAGTAATAAAACATAAACTCCAGGTACAATATGTGAGTAACAGAGCATAAACTCCAGGTACAATCGGTGAGTAACAAAACATAAATTGCAGGTGTAATTTGTGAGTAACAAAACCTAAACTCCCGGTACAATCGGTGAGTAATAAAACATAAACTCCAGGTACAATCGGTGAGTAATAAAACATAAACTCCAGGTACAATCGGTGAGTAATAAAACATAAACTCCAGGTACAATCGGTGAGTAACAAAACATAAACTCCAGGTACAATCGGTTAGTAATAAAACAAACTCCAGGTACAATCAGTGAGTAATAAAACATAAACTCCAGGTACAATCGGTGAGTAGCAAAACATAAACTCCAGGTTCAATCGGTTAGTTATCAAACATAAACTCCAGGTACAATCAGTTAGTAACAAAACATAAACTCCAGGTACAATCGATGAGTAACAAAACATAAACTCCAGGTACAATTGGTTAGTAGCAAAACATAAACTCCAGGTACAATCTGTGAGCAACAAAACATAAACTAACGATACAATCGGTGAGTAACAAAACATAAACTCCAGGTACAATCGGTAAATAACAAAACATAAATTCCAGGTACAATGGGTGAGTAATAAAACATAAACTCCAGCTACAATCGGTGAGTAACAAAACATAAACTCCAGGTACAATCGGTGAGTAACAAAACATAAACTCCAGGTGCAATAGGTCAGTAACAAAATATAAACTCCAGGTACAATCGGTGAGTAACAAAACATAAACTCCCAGTACAAATTGTGAGTAACAAAACATAAACTGCAGGTACAATCTGTGAGTAATAAAACATAAACTCCCAGCACAATCTTAGAATAACAAAACATAAACTCCAGGTACAATCGGTGAGTAACAAAAGATAAACTCACGATACAATTGGTGAGTAACAAAACATAAATTCCAGGCACAATCTGTGAGTAACAAAACATAATCTCCCGGTACAATCTGTGAGTAACAAAACATAAACTCCCGGTACAATCGGTGAGTAGCAGAACATAAACTCGAGGTACAATAAGTGAGTAACAGAACATAAAGTCCCGGTACAATCTGAGTAACAAAAGATAAACTCCAGGTACAATATGTGAGTAACAGAGCATAAACTCCCGGTACAATCGGTGAGTAACAAAACATAAATTCCAGGTGCAATCTGTGAGTAACAAAACAAACTGCCGGTACAATCGGTGAGTAATAAAACATAAACTCCAGGTACAATCAGTTAGTAATAAAACATAAACTCCAGGTACAATCGGTGAGTAATAAAACATACTCCAGGTACAATCGGTGAGTAACAAAACATAAACTCCAGGTACAATCGGTGAGTAATAAAACGTAAACTCCAGGTACAATCGGTGAGTAATAAAACATAAAATCCAGGTGCAATCGGTGAGTAATAAAACATATACTCCTGGTACAATCGGTGAGTAATAAAAACATAAACTCCAGGTACAATCTGTGAGTAATAAAAACATAAACTCCAGGTACAATCTGTGAGCAACAAAACATAAACTAATGATAAAATCGGTGAGTAACAAAACATAAACTCCAGGTACAATCGGTAAATAACAAAACATAAATTCCAGGTACAATGGGTGAGTAATAAAACATAAACTCCAGGTACAATCGGTGAGTAACAAAACATAAACTAAAGATACAATCGGTGAGTAACAAAACATAAACTCCCGGTACAATCGGTGAGTAGCAGAACATAAACTCCAGGTACAATATGTGAGTAACAGAACATAAAGTCCCGGTACAATCTGAGTAACAAAGCATAAACTCCAGGTACAATATGTGAGTAACAGAACATAAACTCCCGGTACAATCAGTGAGTAATAAAACATAAACTCCAGGTACAATCGATGAGTAATAAAACATAAACTCCAGGTACAATCGGTGAGTAACAAAACCTAAGCTCCAGGTACAATCGGTGAGTAATAAAACATAAACTCCAGGTACAATCAGTTAGTAATAAAACATAAACTCCAGGTACAATCGATGAGTAATATAACATAAACTCCAGGTACAATATATGAGTAACAGAACATAAACTCCAGGTACAATCGGTGAGTAACAAAACATAAATTCCAGGTGCAATCTGTGAGTAACAAAACATAAACTCCCGTTACAATCGGTGAGTAATAAAACATAAACTCCAGGTACAATCGATGAGTAATAAAACATAAACTCCAGGTACAATCGGTGAGTAATAAAACATAAACTCCAGGTACAATCGGTGAGTAACAAAACATAAACTCCTGGTACAATCGGTTAGTAATAAAACATAAACTCCAGATACAATTGGTGAGTAATAAAACATAAACTCCAAGTACAATTGCTGAGTAACAAAACCTAAACTCCAGGTACAATCGGTGAGTAATAAAACATAAACTCCAGGTACAATCAGTTAGTAATAAAACATAAACTCCAGGTACAATCAGTTAGTAATAAAACATAAACTCCAGGTACAATCGGTGAGTAATAAAACATATACTCCAGGTACAATCAGTTAGTAACAAAACATAAACTCCAGGTACAATCGATGAGTAGCAAAACATAAACTCCAGGTACAATCGGTGAGTAACAAAACATAAACTCCAGGTACAATCTGAGTAACAAAACATAAACTCACGATACAATCGGTGAGTAACAAAACATAAACTCCAGGTACAATCAGTAAATAACAAAACATAAACTCCTGGTACAATGGGTGAGTAATAAAGCATAAACTCCAGGTACAATTGGTTAGTAACAAAACATAAACTAATGATACAATCGGTGAGTAACAAAACATAGACTCCAGGCACAATAGGTGAGTAACAAAATATAAACTCCAGGTACAATCGGTGAGTAACAAAACATAAACTCCCAGTACAATCGGTGAGTAACAAAGCATAAACTCCAGGTACAATTGGTGAGTATCTAAACATAAACTCCCAATACAGTCTGTGAGTAACAAAGCATAAACTGTAGGTACAATCGGTGAGTAACAAAACATAAATTCACGATACAATTGGTGAGTAACAAAACATAAATTCCAGGTACAATCGGAGAGTAACAAAACATAAACTCCTGGTACAATCGGTGAGTAGCAGAACATAAACTCCAGGTACAATATGTGAGTAACAGAACATAAAGTCCCGGTACAATCTGAGTAACAAAACATAAACTCCAGGTACAATATGTGAGTAACAGCATAAACTCCCGGTACAATCGGTGAGTAACAAAACATAAATTCTAGGTGCAATCTGTGAGTAACAAAACATAAACTCCCGGTGCAATCGGCGAGTAATAAAACATAAACTCCAGGTACAATCGGTGAGTAATAAAACATAAACTCCAGGTACAATATGTGAGTAACAGAGCATAAACTCCCGGTACAATCGGTGAGTAACAAAACATAAACTCCAGGTGCAATAGGTCAGTAACAAAATATAAACTCCAGGTACAATCGGTGAGTAACAAAACATAAACTCCCAGTACAAATTGTGAGTAACAAAACATAAACTGCAGGTACAATCTGTGAGTAATAAAACATAAACTCCCAGCACAATCTTAGAATAACAAAACATAAACTCCAGGTACAATCGGTGAGTAACAAAAGATAAACTCACGATACAATTGGTGAGTAACAAAACATAAATTCCAGGCACAATCTGTGAGTAACAAAACATAATCTCCCGGTACAATCTGTGAGTAACAAAACATAAACTCCCGGTACAATCGGTGAGTAGCAGAACATAAACTCGAGGTACAATAAGTGAGTAACAGAACATAAAGTCCCGGTACAATCTGAGTAACAAAAGATAAACTCCAGGTACAATATGTGAGTAACAGAGCATAAACTCCCGGTACAATCGGTGAGTAACAAAACATAAATTCCAGGTGCAATCTGTGAGTAACAAAACAAACTGCCGGTACAATCGGTGAGTAATAAAACATAAACTCCAGGTACAATCAGTTAGTAATAAAACATAAACTCCAGGTACAATCGGTGAGTAATAAAACATACTCCAGGTACAATCGGTGAGTAACAAAACATAAACTCCAGGTACAATCGGTGAGTAATAAAACGTAAACTCCAGGTACAATCGGTGAGTAATAAAACATAAAATCCAGGTGCAATCGGTGAGTAATAAAACATATACTCCTGGTACAATCGGTGAGTAATAAAAACATAAACTCCAGGTACAATCTGTGAGTAATAAAAACATAAACTCCAGGTACAATCTGTGAGCAACAAAACATAAACTAATGATAAAATCGGTGAGTAACAAAACATAAACTCCAGGTACAATCGGTAAATAACAAAACATAAATTCCAGGTACAATGGGTGAGTAATAAAACATAAACTCCAGGTACAATCGGTGAGTAACAAAACATAAACTAAAGATACAATCGGTGAGTAACAAAACATAAACTCCCGGTACAATCGGTGAGTAGCAGAACATAAACTCCAGGTACAATATGTGAGTAACAGAACATAAAGTCCCGGTACAATCTGAGTAACAAAGCATAAACTCCAGGTACAATATGTGAGTAACAGAACATAAACTCCCGGTACAATCAGTGAGTAATAAAACATAAACTCCAGGTACAATCGATGAGTAATAAAACATAAACTCCAGGTACAATCGGTGAGTAACAAAACCTAAGCTCCAGGTACAATCGGTGAGTAATAAAACATAAACTCCAGGTACAATCAGTTAGTAATAAAACATAAACTCCAGGTACAATCGATGAGTAATAAAACATAAACTCCAGGTACAATATGTGAGTAACAGAACATAAACTCCAGGTACAATCGGTGAGTAACAAAACATAAATTCCAGGTGCAATCTGTGAGTAACAAAACATAAACTCCCGTTACAATCGGTGAGTAATAAAACATAAACTCCAGGTACAATCGATGAGTAATAAAACATAAACTCCAGGTACAATCGGTGAGTAATAAAACATAAACTCCAGGTACAATCGGTGAGTAACAAAACATAAACTCCTGGTACAATCGGTTAGTAATAAAACATAAACTCCAGATACAATTGGTGAGTAATAAAACATAAACTCCAAGTACAATTGCTGAGTAACAAAACCTAAACTCCAGGTACAATCGGTGAGTAATAAAACATAAACTCCAGGTACAATCAGTTAGTAATAAAACATAAACTCCAGGTACAATCAGTTAGTAATAAAACATAAACTCCAGGTACAATCGGTGAGTAATAAAACATATACTCCAGGTACAATCAGTTAGTAACAAAACATAAACTCCAGGTACAATCGATGAGTAGCAAAACATAAACTCCAGGTACAATCGGTGAGTAACAAAACATAAACTCCAGGTACAATCTGAGTAACAAAACATAAACTCACGATACAATCGGTGAGTAACAAAACATAAACTCCAGGTACAATCAGTAAATAACAAAACATAAACTCCTGGTACAATGGGTGAGTAATAAAGCATAAACTCCAGGTACAATTGGTTAGTAACAAAACATAAACTAATGATACAATCGGTGAGTAACAAAACATAGACTCCAGGCACAATAGGTGAGTAACAAAATATAAACTCCAGGTACAATCGGTGAGTAACAAAACATAAACTCCCAGTACAATCGGTGAGTAACAAAGCATAAACTCCAGGTACAATTGGTGAGTATCTAAACATAAACTCCCAATAGTCTGTGAGTAACAAAGCATAAACTGCAGGTACAATCGGTGAGTAACAAAACATAAATTCACGATACAATTGGTGAGTAACAAAACATAAATTCCAGGTACAATCGGAGAGTAACAAAACATAAACTCCTGGTACAATCGGTGAGTAGCAGAACATAAACTCCAGGTACAATATGTGAGTAACAGAACATAAAGTCCCGGTACAATCTGAGTAACAAAACATAAACTCCAGGTACAATATGTGAGTAACAGCATAAACTCCCGGTACAATCGGTGAGTAACAAAACATAAATTCTAGGTGCAATCTGTGAGTAACAAAACATAAACTCCCGGTGCAATCGGCGAGTAATAAAACATAAACTCCAGGTACAATCGGTGAGTAATAAAACATAAACTCCAGGTACAATATGTGAGTAACAGAGCATAAACTCCCGGTACAATCGGTGAGTAACAAAACATAAATTCCAGGTGTAATCTGTGAGTAACAAAACATAAATCCCGGTACAATCGGTGAGTAATAAAACATAAACTCCAGGTACAATCGGTGAGTAATAAAACATAAACTCCAGGTACAATCGGTGAGTAATAAAACATAAACTCCAGGTACAATCGGTGAGTAACAAAACATAAACTCCAGGTACAATCGGTTAGTAATAAAACAAACTCCAGGTACAATCAGTGAGTAATAAAACATAAACTCCAGGTACAATCGGTGAGTAACAAAACATAAACTCCCGGTACAATTGGTGAGTAATAAAACATAAACTCCAAGTACAATTGCTGAGTAACAAAACCTAAACTCCAGGTACAATCGGTGAGTAATAAAACATAAACTCCAGGTACAATCAGTTAGTAATAAAACATAAACTCCAGGTACAATCAGTTAGTAATAAAACATAAACTCCAGGTACAATCGGTGAGTAATAAAACATATACTCCAGGTACTATCAGTTAGTAACAAAACATAAACTCCAGGTACAATCGATGAGTAGCAAAACATAAACTCCAGGTACAATCGGTGAGTAACAAAACATAAACTCCAGGTACAATCTGAGTAACAAAACATAAACTCACGATACAATCGGTGAGTAACAAAACATAAACTCCAGGTACAATCAGTAAATAACAAAACATAAACTCCTGGTACAATGGGTGAGTAATAAAGCATAAACTCCAGGTACAATTGGTTAGTAACAAAACATAAACTAATGATACAATCGGTGAGTAACAAAACATAGACTCCAGGCACAATAGGTGAGTAACAAAATATAAACTCCAGGTACAATCGGTGAGTAACAAAACATAAACTCCCAGTACAATCGGTGAGTAACAAAGCATAAACTCCAGGTACAATTGGTGAGTATCTAAACATAAACTCCCAATACAGTCTGTGAGTAACAAAGCATAAACTGCAGGTACAATCGGTGAGTAACAAAACATAAATTCACGATACAATTGGTGAGTAACAAAACATAAATTCCAGGTACAATCGGAGAGTAACAAAACATAAACTCCTGGTACAATCGGTGAGTAGCAGAACATAAACTCCAGGTACAATATGTGAGTAACAGAACATAAAGTCCCGGTACAATCTGAGTAACAAAACATAAACTCCAGGTACAATATGTGAGTAACAGCATAAACTCCCGGTACAATCGGTGAGTAACAAAACATAAATTCTAGGTGCAATCTGTGAGTAACAAAACATAAACTCCCGGTGCAATCGGCGAGTAATAAAACATAAACTCCAGGTACAATCGGTGAGTAATAAAACATAAACTCCAGGTACAATATGTGAGTAACAGAGCATAAACTCCCGGTATAATCGGTGAGTAACAAAACATAAATTCCAGGTGTAATCTGTGAGTAACAAAACATAAATCCCGGTACAATCGGTGAGTAATAAAACATAAACTCCAGGTACAATCGGTGAGTAATAAAACATAAACTCCAGGTACAATCGGTGAGTAATAAAACATAAACTCCAGGTACAATCGGTGAGTAACAAAACATAAACTCCAGGTACAATCGGTTAGTAATAAAACAAACTCCAGGTACAATCAGTGAGTAATAAAACATAAACTCCAGGTACAATCGGTGAGTAACAAAACATAAACTCCCGGTACAATCGGTGAGTAATAAAACGTAAACTCCAGGTACAATCGGTGAGTAATAAAACATAAAGTCCAGGTACAATCGGTGAGTAATAAAACATAAACTCCAGGTACAATCGGTGAGTAACAAAACATAAACTCCAGGTAGAGTCGGTGAGTAATAAAACATAAAATCCAGGTACAATTGGTGAGTAATAAAACATAAACTCCTGGTACAATCTGTGAGTAATAAAAACATAAACTCCAGGTACAATCGGTGAGTAGCAAAACATAAACTCCAGGTTCAATCGGTTAGTTATCAAACATAAACTCCAGGTACAATCGGTGAGTAATAAAACATAAACTCCAGGTACAATCGGTGAGTAACAAAACATAAACTCCAGGTACAATCGGTTAGTAATAAAACAAACTCCAGGTACAATCAGTGAGTAATAAAACATAAACTCCAGGTACAATCGGTGAGTAACAAAACATAAACTCCCGGTACAATCGGTGAGTAATAAAACGTAAACTCCAGGTACAATCGGTGAGTAATAAAACATAAAGTCCAGGTACAATCGGTGAGTAATAAAACATAAACTCCAGGTACAATCGGTGAGTAACAAAACATAAACTCCAGGTAGAGTCGGTGAGTAATAAAACATAAAATCCAGGTACAATTGGTGAGTAATAAAACATAAACTCCTGGTACAATCTGTGAGTAATAAAAACATAAACTCCAGGTACAATCGGTGAGTAGCAAAACATAAACTCCAGGTTCAATCGGTTAGTTATCAAACATAAACTCCAGGTACAATCAGTTAGTAACAAAACATAAACTCCAGGTACAATCGATGAGTAACAAAACATAAACTCCAGGTACAATCGGTTAGTAGCAAAACATAAACTCCAGGTACAATCTGTGAGCAACAAAACATAAACTAACGATACAATCGGTGAGTAACAAAACATAAACTCCAGGTACAATCGGTAAATAACAAAACATAAATTCCAGGTACAATGGGTGAGTAATAAAACATAAAATCCAGGTACAATCGGTGAGTAATAAAACATATACTCCTGGTACAATCTGTGAGTAATAAAAACATAAACTCCAGGTACAATCTGTCAGTAATAAAAACATAAACTCCAGGTACAATCTGTGAGCAACAAAACATAAACTAATGATACAATCGGTGAGTAACAAAACATAAACTCCAGGTACAATCGGTAAATAACAAAAACATAAATTCCAGGTACAATGGGTGAGTAATAAAACATAAACTCCAGGTACAATCGGTTAGTAACAAAACATAAACTAAAGATACAATCGGTGAGTAACAAAACATAAACTCCCGGTACAATCGGTGAGTAGCAGAACATAAACTCCAGGTACAATATGTGAGTAACAGAACATAAAGTCCCGGTACAATCTGAGTAACAAAGCATAAACTCCAGGTACAATATGTGAGTAACAGAACATAAACTCCCGGTACAATCGGTGAGTAACAAAACATAAACTCCCAGCACAATCTTAGAATAACAAAACATAAACTCCAGGTACAATCGTTGAGTAACAAAAGATAAACTCACGATACAATTGGTGAGTAACAAAACAAAAATTCCAGGCACAATCTGTGAGTAACAAAAGATAAACTCCCGGTACAATCTGTGAGTAACAAAACATAAACTCCCGGTACAATCGGTGAGTAGCAGAACATAAACTCCAGGTACAATATGTGAGTAACAGAACATAAAATCCCTGTACAATCTGAGTAACAAAACATAAACTCCAGGTACAATATGTGAGTAACAGAGCATAAACTCCCGGTACAATCGGTGAGTAACAAAACATAAATTCCAGGTGCAATCTGTGAGTAACAAAACATAAACTGCAGGTACAATCGGTGAGTAATCAAACATAAACTCCAGGTACAATCGGTGAGTAATAAAACATAAACTCCAGGTACAATCAGTTAGTAATAAAACATAAACTCCAGGTACAATCGGTGAGTAATAAAACATACTCCAGGTACAATCGGTGAGTAACAAAACATAAACTCCAGGTACAATCGGTGAGTAATAAAACGTAAACTCCAGGTACAATCGGTGAGTAATAAAACATAAAATCCAGGTACAATCGGTGAGTAATAAAACATATACTCCTGGTACAATCTGTGAGTAATAAAAACAAACTCCAGGTACAATCTGTGAGTAATAAAAACATAAACTCCAGGTACAATCGGTAAATAACAAAACATAAACTCCAGGTACAATCGATGAGTAACAAGACATAAACTCCAGGTACAATCGGTTAGTAGCAAAACATAAACTCCAGGTACAATCTGTGAGCAACAAAACATAAACTAACGATACAATCGGTGAGTAACAAAACATAAACTCCAGGTACAATCGGTAAATAACAAAACATAAATTCCAGGTACAATGGGTGAGTAATAAAATATAAAATCCAGGTACAATCGGTGAGTAATAAAACATATACTCCTGGTACAATCTGTGAGTAATAAAAACATAAACTCCAGGTACAATCTGAGTAATAAAAACATAAACTCCAGGTACAATCTGTGAGCAACAAAACATAAACTAATGATACAATCGGTGAGTAACAAAACATAAACTCCAGGTACAATCGGTAAATAACAAAACATAAATTCCAGGTACAATGGGTGAGTAATAAAACATAAACTCCAGGTACAATCGGTTAGTAACAAAACATAAACTAAAGATACAATCGCTGAGTAACAAAACATAAACTCCCGGTACAATCAGTGAGTAGCAGAACATAAACTCCAGGTACAATATGTGAGTAACAGAACATAAAGTCCTGGTACAATCTGAGTAACAAAGCATAAACTCCAGGTACAATATGTGAGTAACAGAACATAAACTCCCGGTACAATCGGTGAGTAACAAAACATAAATTCCAGGTGCAATCTGTGAGTAACACAACATAAACTCCCGGTACAATCAGTGAGTAATAAAACATAAACTCCAGGTACAATCGATGAGTAATAAAACATAAACTCCAGGTACAATCGGTGAGTAATAAAACATAAACTCCAGGTACAATCGGTGAGTAAAAAAACATAAACTCCTGGTACAATCGGTTAGTAATAAAACATAAACTCCAGGTACAATCGGTGAGTAACAAAACCTAAGCTCCAGGTACAATCGGTGAGTAATAAAACATAAACTCCAGGTACAATCAGTTAGTAATAAAACATAAACTCCAGGTACAATCGGTGAGTAATAAAACATATACTCCAGGTACAATCAGTTAGTAACAAAACATAAACTCCAGGTACAATCGATGAGTAGCAAAACATAAACTCCAGGTACAATTGGTGAGTAACAAAACATAAATTCCAGGCACAATCTGTGAGTAACAAAAGATAAACTCCCGGTACAATCTGTGAGTAACAAAACATAAACTCCCTGTACAATCGGTGAGTAGCAGAACATAAACTCCAGGTACAATATGTGAGTAACAGAACATAAAGTCCCGGTACAATCTGAGTAACAAAACATAAATTCCAGGTGCAATCTGTGAGTAACAAAACATAAACTGCAGGTACAATCGGTGAGTAATAAAACATAAACTCCAGGTACAATCGGTGAGTAATAAAACATAAACTCCAGGTACAATCAGTTAGTAATAAAACATAAACTCCAGGTACAATCGGTGAGTAATAAAACATACTCCAGGTACAATCGGTGAGTAACAAAACATAAACTCCAGGTACAATCGGTGAGTAATAAAACGTAAACTCCAGGTACAATCGGTGAGTAATAAAACATAAAATCCAGGTACAATTGGTGAGTAATAAAACATAAACTCCTGGTACAATCTGTGAGTAATAAAAACATAAACTCCAGGTACAATCGGTGAGTAGCAAAACATAAACTCCAGGTTCAATCGGTTAGTTATCAAACATAAACTCCAGGTACAATCAGTTAGTAACAAAACATAAACTCCAGGTACAATCGATGAGTAACAAAACATAAACTCCAGGTACAATCGGTTAGTAGCAAAACATAAACTCCAGGTACAATCTGTGAGCAACAAAACATAAACTAACGATACAATCGGTGAGTAACAAAACATAAACTCCAGGTACAATCGGTAAATAACAAAACATAAATTCCAGGTACAATGGGTGAGTAATAAAACATAAAATCCAGGTACAATCGGTGAGTAATAAAACATATACTCCTGGTACAATCTGTGAGTAATAAAAACATAAACTCCAGGTACAATCTGTGAGTAATAAAAACATAAACTCCAGGTACAATCTGTGAGCAACAAAACATAAACTAATGATACAATCGGTGAGTAACAAAACATAAACTCCAGGTACAATCGGTAAATAACAAAAACATAAATTCCAGGTACAATGGGTGAGTAATAAAACATAAACTCCAGGTACAATCGGTTAGTAACAAAACATAAACTAAAGATACAATCGGTGAGTAACAAAACATAAACTCCCGGTACAATCGGTGAGTAGCAGAACATAAACTCCAGGTACAATATGTGAGTAACAGAACATAAAGTCCCGGTACAATCTGAGTAACAAAGCATAAACTCCAGGTACAATATGTGAGTAACAGAACATAAACTCCCGGTACAATCGGTGAGTAACAAAACATAAACTCCCAGCACAATCTTAGAATAACAAAACATAAACTCCAGGTACAATCGTTGAGTAACAAAAGATAAACTCACGATACAATTGGTGAGTAACAAAACAAAAATTCCAGGCACAATCTGTGAGTAACAAAAGATAAACTCCCGGTACAATCTGTGAGTAACAAAACATAAACTCCCGGTACAATCGGTGAGTAGCAGAACATAAACTCCAGGTACAATATGTGAGTAACAGAACATAAAATCCCGGTACAATCTGAGTAACAAAACATAAACTCCAGGTACAATATGTGAGTAACAGAGCATAAACTCCCGGTACAATCGGTGAGTAACAAAACATAAATTCCAGGTGCAATCTGTGAGTAACAAAACATAAACTGCAGGTACAATCGGTGAGTAATCAAACATAAACTCCAGGTACAATCGGTGAGTAATAAAACATAAACTCCAGGTACAATCAGTTAGTAATAAAACATAAACTCCAGGTACAATCGGTGAGTAATAAAACATACTCCAGGTACAATCGGTGAGTAACAAAACATAAACTCCAGGTACAATCGGTGAGTAATAAAACGTAAACTCCAGGTACAATCGGTGAGTAATAAAACATAAAATCCAGGTACAATCGGTGAGTAATAAAACATATACTCCTGGTACAATCTGTGAGTAATAAAAACAAACTCCAGGTACAATCTGTGAGTAATAAAAACATAAACTCCAGGTACAATCGGTAAATAACAAAACATAAACTCCAGGTACAATCGATGAGTAACAAGACATAAACTCCAGGTACAATCGGTTAGTAGCAAAACATAAACTCCAGGTACAATCTGTGAGCAACAAAACATAAACTATCGATACAATCGGTGAGTAACAAAACATAAACTCCAGGTACAATCGGTAAATAACAAAACATAAATTCCAGGTACAATGGGTGAGTAATAAAATATAAAATCCAGGTACAATCGGTGAGTAATAAAACATATACTCCTGGTACAATCTGTGAGTAATAAAAACATAAACTCCAGGTACAATCTGAGTAATAAAAACATAAACTCCAGGTACAATCTGTGAGCAACAAAACATAAACTAATGATACAATCGGTGAGTAACAAAACATAAACTCCAGGTACAATCGGTAAATAACAAAACATAAATTCCAGGTACAATGGGTGAGTAATAAAACATAAACTCCAGGTACAATCGGTTAGTAACAAAACATAAACTAAAGATACAATCGCTGAGTAACAAAACATAAACTCCCGGTACAATCAGTGAGTAGCAGAACATAAACTCCAGGTACAATATGTGAGTAACAGAACATAAAGTCCTGGTACAATCTGAGTAACAAAGCATAAACTCCAGGTACAATATGTGAGTAACAGAACATAAACTCCCGGTACAATCGGTGAGTAACAAAACATAAATTCCAGGTGCAATCTGTGAGTAACACAACATAAACTCCCGGTACAATCAGTGAGTAATAAAACATAAACTCCAGGTACAATCGATGAGTAATAAAACATAAACTCCAGGTACAATCGGTGAGTAATAAAACATAAACTCCAGGTACAATCGGTGAGTAACAAAACATAAACTCCTGGTACAATCGGTTAGTAATAAAACATAAACTCCAGGTACAATCGGTGAGTAACAAAACCTAAGCTCCAGGTACAATCGGTGAGTAATAAAACATAAACTCCAGGTACAATCAGTTAGTAATAAAACATAAACTCCAGGTACAATCGGTGAGTAATAAAACATATACTCCAGGTACAATCAGTTAGTAACAAAACATAAACTCCAGGTACAATCGATGAGTAGCAAAACATAAACTCCAGGTACAATTGGTGAGTAACAAAACATAAATTCCAGGCACAATCTGTGAGTAACAAAAGATAAACTCCCGGTACAATCTGTGAGTAACAAAACATAAACTCCCTGTACAATCGGTGAGTAGCAGAACATAAACTCCAGGTACAATATGTGAGTAACAGAACATAAAGTCCCGGTACAATCTGAGTAACAAAACATAAATTCCAGGTGCAATCTGTGAGTAACAAAACATAAACTGCAGGTACAATCGGTGAGTAATAAAACATAAACTCCAGGTACAATCGGTGAGTAATAAAACATAAACTCCAGGTACAATCAGTTAGTAATAAAACATAAACTCCAGGTACAATCGGTGAGTAATAAAACATACTCCAGGTACAATCGGTGAGTAACAAAACATAAACTCCAGGTACAATCGGTGAGTAATAAAACGTAAACTCCAGGTACAATCGGTGAGTAATAAAACATAAAATCCAGGTACAATCGGTGAGTAATAAAACATATACTCCTGGTACAATCTGTGAGTAATAAAAACATAAACTCCAGGTACAATCTGTGAGTAATAAAAACATAAACTCCAGGTACAATCGGTAAATAACAAAACATAAACTCCAGGTACAATCGATGAGTAACAAGACATAAACTCCAGGTACAATCGGTTAGTAGCAAAACATAAACTCCAGGTACAATCTGTGAGCAACAAAACATAAACTAACGATACAATCGGTGAGTAACAAAACATAAACTCCAGGTACAATCGGTAAATAACAAAACATAAATTCCAGGTACAATGGGTGAGTAATAAAACATAAAATCCAGGTACAATCGGTGAGTAATAAAACATATACTCCTGGTACAATCTGTGAGTAATAAAAACATAAACTCCAGGTACAATCTGAGTAATAAAAACATAAACTCCAGGTACAATCTGTGAGCAACAACACATAAACTAATGATACAATAGGTGAGTAACAAAACATAAACTCCAGGTACAATCGGTAAATAACAAAACATAAATTCCAGGTACAATGGGTGAGTAATAAAACATAAACTCCAGGTACAATCGGTTAGTAACAAAACATAAACTAAAGATACAATCGCTGAGTAACAAAACATAAACTCCCGGTACAATCAGTGAGTAGCAGAACATAAACTCCAGGTACAATATGTGAGTAACAGAACATAAAGTCCTGGTACAATCTGAGTAACAAAGCATAAACTCCAGGTACAATATGTGAGTAACAGAACATAAACTCCCGGTACAATCGGTGAGTAACAAAACATAAATTCCAGGTGCAATCTGTGAGTAACACAACATAAACTCCCGGTACAATCAGTGAGTAATAAAACATAAACTCCAGGTACAATCGATGAGTAATAAAACATAAACTCCAGGTACAATCGGTGAGTAATAAAACATAAACTCCAGGTACAATCGGTGAGTAACAAAACATAAACTCCTGGTACAATCGGTTAGTAATAAAACATAAACTCCAGGTACAATCGGTGAGTAACAAAACCTAAGCTCCAGGTACAATCGGTGAGTAATAAAACATAAACTCCAGGTACAATCAGTTAGTAATAAAACATAAACTCCAGGTACAATCGATGAGTAATAAAACATAAACTCCAGGTACAATATGTGAGTAACAGAACATAAACTCCCGGTACAATCGGTGAGTAACAAAATATAAATTCCAGGTGCAATCTGTGAGTAACAAAACATAAACTCCCGTTACAATCGGTGAGTAATAAAACATAAACTCCAGGTACAATCGATGAGTAATAAAACATAAACTCCAGGTACAATCGGTGAGTAATAAAACATAAACTCCAGGTACAATCGGTGAGTAACAAAACATAAACTCCTGGTACAATCGGTTAGTAATAAAACATAAACTCCAGGTACAATCGGTGAGTAACAAAACCTAAGCTCCAGGTACAATCGGTGAGTAATAAAACATAAACTCCAGGTACAATCAGTTAGTAATAAAACATAAACTCCAGGTACAATCGATGAGTAATAAAACATAAACTCCAGGTACAATATGTGAGTAACAGAACATAAACTCCCGGTACAATCGGTGAGTAACAAAATATAAATTCCAGGTGCAATCTGTGAGTAACAAAACATAAACTCCCGTTACAATCGGTGAGTAATAAAACATAAACTCCAGGTACAATCGATGAGTAATAAAACATAAACTCCAGGTACAATCGGTGAGTAATAAAACATAAACTCCAGGTACAATCGGTGAGTAACAAAACATAAACTCCTGGTACAATCGGTTAGTAATAAAATATAAACTCCAGGTACAATTGGTGAATAATAAAACATAAACTCCAAGTACAATCGGTGAGTAACAAAACCTAAACTCCAGGTACAATCGGTGAGTAATAAAACATAAACTCCAGGTACAATCAGTTAGTAATAAAACATAAACTCCAGGTACAATCGGTGAGTAATAAAACATATACTCCAGGTACAATCAGTTAGTAACAAAACATAAACTCCAGGTACAATCGATGAGTAGCAAAACATAAACTCCAGGTACAATCGGTGAGTAACAAAACATAAACTCCAGGTACATTCTGAGTAACAAAACATAAACTCCAGGTACAATTGGTGAGTAACAAAACATAAATTCCAGGCACAATCTGTGAGTAACAAAAGATAAACTCCCGGTACAATCTGTGAGTAACAAAACATAAACTCCCTGTACAATCGGTGAGTAGCAGAACATAAACTCCAGGTACAATATGTGAGTAACAGAACATAAAGTCCCGGTACAATCTGAGTAACAAAACATAAATTCCAGGTGCAATCTGTGAGTAACAAAACATAAACTGCAGGTACAATCGGTGAGTAATAAAACATAAACTCCAGGTACAATCGGTGAGTAATAAAACATAAACTCCAGGTACAATCAGTTAGTAATAAAACATAAACTCCAGGTACAATCGGTGAGTAATAAAACATACTCCAGGTACAATCGGTGAGTAACAAAACATAAACTCCAGGTACAATCGGTGAGTAATAAAACGTAAACTCCAGGTACAATCGGTGAGTAATAAAACATAAAATCCAGGTACAATCGGTGAGTAATAAAACATATACTCCTGGTACAATCTGTGAGTAATAAAAACATAAACTCCAGGTACAATCTGTGAGTAATAAAAACATAAACTCCAGGTACAATCGGTAAATAACAAAACATAAACTCCAGGTACAATCGATGAGTAACAAGACATAAACTCCAGGTACAATCGGTTAGTAGCAAAACATAAACTCCAGGTACAATCTGTGAGCAACAAAACATAAACTAACGATACAATCGGTGAGTAACAAAACATAAACTCCAGGTACAATCGGTAAATAACAAAACATAAATTCCAGGTACAATGGGTGAGTAATAAAACATAAAATCCAGGTACAATCGGTGAGTAATAAAACATATACTCCTGGTACAATCTGTGAGTAATAAAAACATAAACTCCAGGTACAATCTGAGTAATAAAAACATAAACTCCAGGTACAATCTGTGAGCAACAACACATAAACTAATGATACAATCGGTGAGTAACAAAACATAAACTCCAGGTACAATCGGTAAATAACAAAACATAAATTCCAGGTACAATGGGTGAGTAATAAAACATAAACTCCAGGTACAATCGGTTAGTAACAAAACATAAACTAAAGATACAATCGCTGAGTAACAAAACATAAACTCCCGGTACAATCAGTGAGTAGCAGAACATAAACTCCAGGTACAATATGTGAGTAACAGAACATAAAGTCCTGGTACAATCTGAGTAACAAAGCATAAACTCCAGGTACAATATGTGAGTAACAGAACATAAACTCCCGGTACAATCGGTGAGTAACAAAACATAAATTCCAGGTGCAATCTGTGAGTAACACAACATAAACTCCCGGTACAATCAGTGAGTAATAAAACATAAACTCCAGGTACAATCGATGAGTAATAAAACATAAACTCCAGGTACAATCGGTGAGTAATAAAACATAAACTCCAGGTACAATCGGTGAGTAACAAAACATAAACTCCTGGTACAATCGGTTAGTAATAAAACATAAACTCCAGGTACAATCGGTGAGTAACAAAACCTAAGCTCCAGGTACAATCGGTGAGTAATAAAACATAAACTCCAGGTACAATCAGTTAGTAATAAAACATAAACTCCAGGTACAATCGATGAGTAATAAAACATAAACTCCAGGTACAATATGTGAGTAACAGAACATAAACTCCCGGTACAATCGGTGAGTAACAAAATATAAATTCCAGGTGCAATCTGTGAGTAACAAAACATAAACTCCCGTTACAATCGGTGAGTAATAAAACATAAACTCCAGGTACAATCGATGAGTAATAAAACATAAACTCCAGGTACAATCGGTGAGTAATAAAACATAAACTCCAGGTACAATCGGTGAGTAACAAAACATAAACTCCTGGTACAATCGGTTAGTAATAAAACATAAACTCCAGGTACAATTGGTGAGTAATAAAACATAAACTCCAGGTACAATCGGTGAGTAATAAAACATATACTCCAGGTACAATCTGTGAGCAACAAAACATAAACTAATGATACAATCGGTGAGTAACAAAACATAAACTCCAGGTACAATCGGTAAATAACAAAAACATAAATTCCAGGTACAATGGGTGAGTAATAAAACATAAACTCCAGGTACAATCGGTTAGTAACAAAACATAAACTAAAGATACAATCGGTGAGTAACAAAACATAAACTCCCGGTACAATCGGTGAGTAGCAGAACATAAACTCCAGGTACAATATGTGAGTAACAGAACATAAAGTCCCGGTACAATCTGAGTAACAAAGCATAAACTCCAGGTACAATATGTGAGTAACAGAACATAAACTCCCGGTACAATCGGTGAGTAACAAAACATAAACTCCCAGCACAATCTTAGAATAACAAAACATAAACTCCAGGTACAATCGTTGAGTAACAAAAGATAAACTCACGATACAATTGGTGAGTAACAAAACAAAAATTCCAGGCACAATCTGTGAGTAACAAAAGATAAACTCCCGGTACAATCTGTGAGTAACAAAACATAAACTCCCGGTACAATCGGTGAGTAGCAGAACATAAACTCCAGGTACAATATGTGAGTAACAGAACATAAAATCCCGGTACAATCTGAGTAACAAAACATAAACTCCAGGTACAATATGTGAGTAACAGAGCATAAACTCCCGGTACAATCGGTGAGTAACAAAACATAAATTCCAGGTGCAATCTGTGAGTAACAAAACATAAACTGCAGGTACAATCGGTGAGTAATCAAACATAAACTCCAGGTACAATCGGTGAGTAATAAAACATAAACTCCAGGTACAATCAGTTAGTAATAAAACATAAACTCCAGGTACAATCGGTGAGTAATAAAACATACTCCAGGTACAATCGGTGAGTAACAAAACATAAACTCCAGGTACAATCGGTGAGTAATAAAACGTAAACTCCAGGTACAATCGGTGAGTAATAAAACATAAAATCCAGGTACAATCGGTGAGTAATAAAACATATACTCCTGGTACAATCTGTGAGTAATAAAAACAAACTCCAGGTACAATCTGTGAGTAATAAAAACATAAACTCCAGGTACAATCGGTAAATAACAAAACATAAACTCCAGGTACATTCGATGAGTAACAAGACATAAACTCCAGGTACAATCGGTTAGTAGCAAAACATAAACTCCAGGTACAATCTGTGAGCAACAAAACATAAACTAACGATACAATCGGTGAGTAACAAAACATAAACTCCAGGTACAATCGGTAAATAACAAAACATAAATTCCAGGTACAATGGGTGAGTAATAAAATATAAAATCCAGGTACAATCGGTGAGTAATAAAACATATACTCCTGGTACAATCTGTGAGTAATAAAAACATAAACTCCAGGTACAATCTGAGTAATAAAAACATAAACTCCAGGTACAATCTGTGAGCAACAAAACATAAACTAATGATACAATCGGTGAGTAACAAAACATAAACTCCAGGTACAATCGGTAAATAACAAAACATAAATTCCAGGTACAATGGGTGAGTAATAAAACATAAACTCCAGGTACAATCGGTTAGTAACAAAACATAAACTAAAGATACAATCGCTGAGTAACAAAACATAAACTCCCGGTACAATCAGTGAGTAGCAGAACATAAACTCCAGGTACAATATGTGAGTAACAGAACATAAAGTCCTGGTACAATCTGAGTAACAAAGCATAAACTCCAGGTACAATATGTGAGTAACAGAACATAAACTCCCGGTACAATCGGTGAGTAACAAAACATAAATTCCAGGTGCAATCTGTGAGTAACACAACATAAACTCCCGGTACAATCAGTGAGTAATAAAACATAAACTCCAGGTACAATCGATGAGTAATAAAACATAAACTCCAGGTACAATCGGTGAGTAATAAAACATAAACTCCAGGTACAATCGGTGAGTAACAAAACATAAACTCCTGGTACAATCGGTTAGTAATAAAACATAAACTCCAGGTACAATCGGTGAGTAACAAAACCTAAGCTCCAGGTACAATCGGTGAGTAATAAAACATAAACTCCAGGTACAATCAGTTAGTAATAAAACATAAACTCCAGGTACAATCGGTGAGTAATAAAACATATACTCCAGGTACAATCAGTTAGTAACAAAACATAAACTCCAGGTACAATCGATGAGTAGCAAAACATAAACTCCAGGTACAATTGGTGAGTAACAAAACATAAATTCCAGGCACAATCTGTGAGTAACAAAAGATAAACTCCCGGTACAATCTGTGAGTAACAAAACATAAACTCCCTGTACAATCGGTGAGTAGCAGAACATAAACTCCAGGTACAATATGTGAGTAACAGAACATAAAGTCCCGGTACAATCTGAGTAACAAAACATAAATTCCAGGTGCAATCTGTGAGTAACAAAACATAAACTGCAGGTACAATCGGTGAGTAATAAAACATAAACTCCAGGTACAATCGGTGAGTAATAAAACATAAACTCCAGGTACAATCAGTTAGTAATAAAACATAAACTCCAGGTACAATCGGTGAGTAATAAAACATACTCCAGGTACAATCGGTGAGTAACAAAACATAAACTCCAGGTACAATCGGTGAGTAATAAAACGTAAACTCCAGGTACAATCGGTGAGTAATAAAACATAAAATCCAGGTACAATCGGTGAGTAATAAAACATATACTCCTGGTACAATCTGTGAGTAATAAAAACATAAACTCCAGGTACAATCTGTGAGTAATAAAAACATAAACTCCAGGTACAATCGGTAAATAACAAAACATAAACTCCAGGTACAATCGATGAGTAACAAGACATAAACTCCAGGTACAATCGGTTAGTAGCAAAACATAAACTCCAGGTACAATCTGTGAGCAACAAAACATAAACTAACGATACAATCGGTGAGTAACAAAACATAAACTCCAGGTACAATCGGTAAATAACAAAACATAAATTCCAGGTACAATGGGTGAGTAATAAAACATAAAATCCAGGTACAATCGGTGAGTAATAAAACATATACTCCTGGTACAATCTGTGAGTAATAAAAACATAAACTCCAGGTACAATCTGAGTAATAAAAACATAAACTCCAGGTACAATCTGTGAGCAACAACACATAAACTAATGATACAATAGGTGAGTAACAAAACATAAACTCCAGGTACAATCGGTAAATAACAAAACATAAATTCCAGGTACAATGGGTGAGTAATAAAACATAAACTCCAGGTACAATCGGTTAGTAACAAAACATAAACTAAAGATACAATCGCTGAGTAACAAAACATAAACTCCCGGTACAATCAGTGAGTAGCAGAACATAAACTCCAGGTACAATATGTGAGTAACAGAACATAAAGTCCTGGTACAATCTGAGTAACAAAGCATAAACTCCAGGTACAATATGTGAGTAACAGAACATAAACTCCCGGTACAATCGGTGAGTAACAAAACATAAATTCCAGGTGCAATCTGTGAGTAACACAACATAAACTCCCGGTACAATCAGTGAGTAATAAAACATAAACTCCAGGTACAATCGATGAGTAATAAAACATAAACTCCAGGTACAATCGGTGAGTAATAAAACATAAACTCCAGGTACAATCGGTGAGTAACAAAACATAAACTCCTGGTACAATCGGTTAGTAATAAAACATAAACTCCAGGTACAATCGGTGAGTAACAAAACCTAAGCTCCAGGTACAATCGGTGAGTAATAAAACATAAACTCCAGGTACAATCAGTTAGTAATAAAACATAAACTCCAGGTACAATCGGTGAGTAATAAAACATATACTCCAGGTACAATCAGTTAGTAACAAAACATAAACTCCAGGTACAATCGATGAGTAGCAAAACATAAACTCCAGGTACAATCGGTGAGTAATAAAACATAAACTCCAGGTACAATCGGTGAGTAACAAAACATAAACTCCTGGTACAATCGGTTAGTAATAAAACATAAACTCCAGGTACAATCGGTGAGTAACAAAACCTAAGCTCCAGGTACAATCGGTGAGTAATAAAACATAAACTCCAGGTACAATCAGTTAGTAATAAAACATAAACTCCAGGTACAATCGGTGAGTAATAAAACATATACTCCAGGTACAATCAGTTAGTAACAAAACATAAACTCCAGGTACAATCGATGAGTAGCAAAACATAAACTCCAGGTACAATTGGTGAGTAACAAAACATAAATTCCAGGCACAATCTGTGAGTAACAAAAGATAAACTCCCGGTACAATCTGTGAGTAACAAAACATAAACTCCCTGTACAATCGGTGAGTAGCAGAACATAAACTCCAGGTACAATATGTGAGTAACAGAACATAAAGTCCCGGTACAATCTGAGTAACAAAACATAAATTCCAGGTGCAATCTGTGAGTAACAAAACATAAACTGCAGGTACAATCGGTGAGTAATAAAACATAAACTCCAGGTACAATCGGTGAGTAATAAAACATAAACTCCAGGTACAATCAGTTAGTAATAAAACATAAACTCCAGGTACAATCGGTGAGTAATAAAACATACTCCAGGTACAATCGGTGAGTAACAAAACATAAACTCCAGGTACAATCGGTGAGTAATAAAACGTAAACTCCAGGTACAATCGGTGAGTAATAAAACATAAAATCCAGGTACAATCGGTGAGTAATAAAACATATACTCCTGGTACAATCTGTGAGTAATAAAAACATAAACTCCAGGTACAATCTGTGAGTAATAAAAACATAAACTCCAGGTACAATCGGTAAATAACAAAACATAAACTCCAGGTACAATCGATGAGTAACAAGACATAAACTCCAGGTACAATCGGTTAGTAGCAAAACATAAACTCCAGGTACAATCTGTGAGCAACAAAACATAAACTAACGATACAATCGGTGAGTAACAAAACATAAACTCCAGGTACAATCGGTAAATAACAAAACATAAATTCCAGGTACAATGGGTGAGTAATAAAACATAAAATCCAGGTACAATCGGTGAGTAATAAAACATATACTCCTGGTACAATCTGTGAGTAATAAAAACATAAACTCCAGGTACAATCTGAGTAATAAAAACATAAACTCCAGGTACAATCTGTGAGCAACAACACATAAACTAATGATACAATAGGTGAGTAACAAAACATAAACTCCAGGTACAATCGGTAAATAACAAAACATAAATTCCAGGTACAATGGGTGAGTAATAAAACATAAACTCCAGGTACAATCGGTTAGTAACAAAACATAAACTAAAGATACAATCGCTGAGTAACAAAACATAAACTCCCGGTACAATCAGTGAGTAGCAGAACATAAACTCCAGGTACAATATGTGAGTAACAGAACATAAAGTCCTGGTACAATCTGAGTAACAAAGCATAAACTCCAGGTACAATATGTGAGTAACAGAACATAAACTCCCGGTACAATCGGTGAGTAACAAAACATAAATTCCAGGTGCAATCTGTGAGTAACACAACATAAACTCCCGGTACAATCAGTGAGTAATAAAACATAAACTCCAGGTACAATCGATGAGTAATAAAACATAAACTCCAGGTACAATCGGTGAGTAATAAAACATAAACTCCAGGTACAATCGGTGAGTAACAAAACATAAACTCCTGGTACAATCGGTTAGTAATAAAACATAAACTCCAGGTACAATCGGTGAGTAACAAAACCTAAGCTCCAGGTACAATCGGTGAGTAATAAAACATAAACTCCAGGTACAATCAGTTAGTAATAAAACATAAACTCCAGGTACAATCGATGAGTAATAAAACATAAACTCCAGGTACAATATGTGAGTAACAGAACATAAACTCCCGGTACAATCGGTGAGTAACAAAATATAAATTCCAGGTGCAATCTGTGAGTAACAAAACATAAACTCCCGTTACAATCGGTGAGTAATAAAACATAAACTCCAGGTACAATCGATGAGTAATAAAACATAAACTCCAGGTACAATCGGTGAGTAATAAAACATAAACTCCAGGTACAATCGGTGAGTAACAAAACATAAACTCCTGGTACAATCGGTTAGTAATAAAACATAAACTCCAGGTACAATCGGTGAGTAACAAAACCTAAGCTCCAGGTACAATCGGTGAGTAATAAAACATAAACTCCAGGTACAATCAGTTAGTAATAAAACATAAACTCCAGGTACAATCGATGAGTAATAAAACATAAACTCCAGGTACAATATGTGAGTAACAGAACATAAACTCCCGGTACAATCGGTGAGTAACAAAATATAAATTCCAGGTGCAATCTGTGAGTAACAAAACATAAACTCCCGTTACAATCGGTGAGTAATAAAACATAAACTCCAGGTACAATCGATGAGTAATAAAACATAAACTCCAGGTACAATCGGTGAGTAATAAAACATAAACTCCAGGTACAATCGGTGAGTAACAAAACATAAACTCCTGGTACAATCGGTTAGTAATAAAATATAAACTCCAGGTACAATTGGTGAATAATAAAACATAAACTCCAAGTACAATCGGTGAGTAACAAAACCTAAACTCCAGGTACAATCGGTGAGTAATAAAACATAAACTCCAGGTACAATCAGTTAGTAATAAAACATAAACTCCAGGTACAATCGGTGAGTAATAAAACATATACTCCAGGTACAATCAGTTAGTAACAAAACATAAACTCCAGGTACAATCGATGAGTAGCAAAACATAAACTCCAGGTACAATCGGTGAGTAACAAAACATAAACTCCAGGTACATTCTGAGTAACAAAACATAAACTCCAGGTACAATTGGTGAGTAACAAAACATAAATTCCAGGCACAATCTGTGAGTAACAAAAGATAAACTCCCGGTACAATCTGTGAGTAACAAAACATAAACTCCCTGTACAATCGGTGAGTAGCAGAACATAAACTCCAGGTACAATATGTGAGTAACAGAACATAAAGTCCCGGTACAATCTGAGTAACAAAACATAAATTCCAGGTGCAATCTGTGAGTAACAAAACATAAACTGCAGGTACAATCGGTGAGTAATAAAACATAAACTCCAGGTACAATCGGTGAGTAATAAAACATAAACTCCAGGTACAATCAGTTAGTAATAAAACATAAACTCCAGGTACAATCGGTGAGTAATAAAACATACTCCAGGTACAATCGGTGAGTAACAAAACATAAACTCCAGGTACAATCGGTGAGTAATAAAACGTAAACTCCAGGTACAATCGGTGAGTAATAAAACATAAAATCCAGGTACAATCGGTGAGTAATAAAACATATACTCCTGGTACAATCTGTGAGTAATAAAAACATAAACTCCAGGTACAATCTGTGAGTAATAAAAACATAAACTCCAGGTACAATCGGTAAATAACAAAACATAAACTCCAGGTACAATCGATGAGTAACAAGACATAAACTCCAGGTACAATCGGTTAGTAGCAAAACATAAACTCCAGGTACAATCTGTGAGCAACAAAACATAAACTAACGATACAATCGGTGAGTAACAAAACATAAACTCCAGGTACAATCGGTAAATAACAAAACATAAATTCCAGGTACAATGGGTGAGTAATAAAACATAAAATCCAGGTACAATCGGTGAGTAATAAAACATATACTCCTGGTACAATCTGTGAGTAATAAAAACATAAACTCCAGGTACAATCTGAGTAATAAAAACATAAACTCCAGGTACAATCTGTGAGCAACAACACATAAACTAATGATACAATCGGTGAGTAACAAAACATAAACTCCAGGTACAATCGGTAAATAACAAAACATAAATTCCAGGTACAATGGGTGAGTAATAAAACATAAACTCCAGGTACAATCGGTTAGTAACAAAACATAAACTAAAGATACAATCGCTGAGTAACAAAACATAAACTCCCGGTACAATCAGTGAGTAGCAGAACATAAACTCCAGGTACAATATGTGAGTAACAGAACATAAAGTCCTGGTACAATCTGAGTAACAAAGCATAAACTCCAGGTACAATATGTGAGTAACAGAACATAAACTCCCGGTACAATCGGTGAGTAACAAAACATAAATTCCAGGTGCAATCTGTGAGTAACACAACATAAACTCCCGGTACAATCAGTGAGTAATAAAACATAAACTCCAGGTACAATCGATGAGTAATAAAACATAAACTCCAGGTACAATCGGTGAGTAATAAAACATAAACTCCAGGTACAATCGGTGAGTAACAAAACATAAACTCCTGGTACAATCGGTTAGTAATAAAACATAAACTCCAGGTACAATCGGTGAGTAACAAAACCTAAGCTCCAGGTACAATCGGTGAGTAATAAAACATAAACTCCAGGTACAATCAGTTAGTAATAAAACATAAACTCCAGGTACAATCGATGAGTAATAAAACATAAACTCCAGGTACAATATGTGAGTAACAGAACATAAACTCCCGGTACAATCGGTGAGTAACAAAATATAAATTCCAGGTGCAATCTGTGAGTAACAAAACATAAACTCCCGTTACAATCGGTGAGTAATAAAACATAAACTCCAGGTACAATCGATGAGTAATAAAACATAAACTCCAGGTACAATCGGTGAGTAATAAAACATAAACTCCAGGTACAATCGGTGAGTAACAAAACATAAACTCCTGGTACAATCGGTTAGTAATAAAACATAAACTCCAGGTACAATTGGTGAGTAATAAAACATAAACTCCAGGTACAATCGGTGAGTAATAAAACATATACTCCAGGTACAATCAGTTAGTAACAAAACATAAACTCCAGGTACAATCGATGAGTAGCAAAACATAAACTCCAGGTACAATCGGTTAGTAACAAAACATAAACTCCAGGTACAATCTGAGTAACAAAACATAAACTCACGATACAATCGGTGAGTAACAAAACATAAACTCCAGGTACAATCAGTAAATAACAAAACATAAACTCCTGGTACAATGGGTGAGTAATAAAGCATAAACTCCAGGTACAATCGGTTAGTAACAAAACATAAACTAATGATACAATCGGTGAGTAACAAAACATAGACTCCAGGCACAATAGGTGAGTAACAAAATATAAACTCCAGGTACAATCGGTGAGTAACAAAACATAAACTCCCAGTACAATCAGTGAGTAACAAAGCATAAACTCCAGGTACAATTGGTGAGTATCTAAACATAAACTCCCAATACAGTCTGTGAGTAACAAAGCATAAACTGCAGGTACAATCGGTGAGTAACAAAACATAAATTCACGATACAATTGGTGAGTAACAAAACATAAATTCCAGGTACAATCGGAGAGTAACAAAACATAAACTCCTGGTACAATCGGTGAGTAGCAGAACATAAACTCCAGGTACAATATGTGAGTAACAGAACATAAAGTCCCGGTACAATCTGAGTAACAAAACATAAACTCCAGGTACAATATGTGAGTAACAGCATAAACTCCCGGTACAATCGGTGAGTAACAAAACATAAATTCTAGGTGCAATCTGTGAGTAACAAAACATAAACTCCCGGTTCAATCGGCGAGTAATAAAACATAAACTCCAGGTACAATCAGTGAGTAATAAAACATAAACTCCAGGTACAATATGTGAGTAACAGCATAAACTCCCGGTACAATCGGTGAGTAACAAAACATAAATTCCAGGTGTAATCTGTGAGTAACAAAACATAAATCCCGGTACAATCGGTGAGTAATAAAACATAAACTCCAGGTACAATCGGTGAGTAATAAAACATAAACTCCAGGTACAATCGGTGAGTAATAAAACATAAACTCCAGGTACAATCGGTGAGTAACAAAACATAAACTCCAGGTACAATCGGTTAGTAATAAAACAAACTCCAGGTACAATCAGTGAGTAATAAAACATAAACTCCAGGTACAATCGGTGAGTAACAAAACATAAACTCCCGGTACAATCGGTGAGTAATAAAACGTAAACTCCAGGTACAATCGGTGAGTAATAAAACATAAACTCCAGGTACAATCAGTTAGTAATAAAACATAAACTCCAGGTACAATCGGTGAGTAATAAAACATAAACTCCGGGTACAATCGGTGAGTAACAAAACATAAACTCCAGGTAGAGTCGGTGAGTAATAAAACATAAAATCCCGGTACAATTGGTGAGTAATAAAACATAAACTCCTGGTACAATCTGTGAGTAATAAAAACATAAACTCCAGTTACAATCGGTGAGTAGCAAAACATAAACTCCAGGTTCAATCGGTTAGTTATCAAACATAAACTCCAGGTACAATCAGTTAGTAACAAAACATAAACTCCAGGTACAATCGATGAGTAACAAAACATAAACTCCAGGTACAATCGGTTAGTAGCAAAACATAAACTCCAGGTACAATCTGTGAGCAACAAAACATAAACTAACGATACAATCGGTGAGTAACAAAACATAAACTCCAGGTACAATCGGTAAATAACAAAACATAAATTCCAGGTACAATGGGTGAGTAATAAAACATAAAATCCAGGTACAATCGGTGAGTAATAAAAACATAAACTCCAGGTACAATCTTTGAGCAACAAAACATAAACTAATGATACAATCGGTAAATAACAAAACATAAATTCCAGGTACAATCGGTGAGTAACAAAACATAAACTCCCGTTACAATCGGTGAGTAATAAAACATAAACTCCAGGTACAATCGATGAGTAATAAAACATAAACTCCAGGTACAATCGGTGAGTAATAAAACATAAACTCCAGGTACAATCGGTGAGTAACAAAACATAAACTCCTGGTACAATCGGTTAGTAATAAAACATAAACTCCAGGTACAATCGGTGAGTAACAAAACCTAAGCTCCAGGTACAATCGGTGAGTAATAAAACATAAACTCCAGGTACAATCAGTTAGTAATAAAACATAAACTCCAGGTACAATCGATGAGTAATAAAACATAAACTCCAGGTACAATATGTGAGTAACAGAACATAAACTCCCGGTACAATCGGTGAGTAACAAAATATAAATTCCAGGTGCAATCTGTGAGTAACAAAACATAAACTCCCGTTACAATCGGTGAGTAATAAAACATAAACTCCAGGTACAATCGATGAGTAATAAAACATAAACTCCAGGTACAATCGGTGAGTAATAAAACATAAACTCCAGGTACAATCGGTGAGTAACAAAACATAAACTCCTGGTACAATTGGTGAGTAATAAAACATAAACTCCAAGTACAATCGGTGAGTAATAAAAGATAAACTCCAAGTACAATCGGTGAGTAATAAAACATAAACTCCAAGTACAATCGGTGAGTAATAAAACATAAACTCCAGGTACAATTGGTGAGTAATAAAACATAAACTCCAAGTACAATCGGTGAGTAACAAAACCTAAACTCCAGGTACAATCGGTGAGTAATAAAACATAAACTCCAGGTACAATCAGTTAGTAATAAAACATAAACTCCAGGTACAATCGGTGAGTAATAAAACATTTATTCCAGGTACAATCAGTTAGTAACAAAACATAAACTCCAGGTACAATCGATGAGTAATAAAACATAAACTCCTGGTACAATCGGTTAGTAATAAAACATAAACTCCAGGTACAATTGGTGAGTAATAAAACATAAACTCCAAGTACAATCGGTGAGTAACAAAACCTAAACTCCAGGTACAATCGGTGAGTAATAAAACATAAACTCCAGGTACAATCAGTTAGTAATAAAACATAAACTCCAGGTACAATCGGTGAGTAATAAAACATAAACTCCAGGTACAATCAGTTAGTAATAAAACATAAACTCCAGGTACAATCGGGGAGTAATAAAACATATACTCCAGGTACAATCAGTAACAAAACATAAACTCCTGGTACAATCGGTGAGTAATAAAACATAAACTCCAGGTACAATCGGTGAGTAACAAAACATAAACTCCTGGTACAATCGGTTAGTAATAAAACATAAACTCCAGGTACAATTGGTGAGTAATAAAACATAAACTCCAAGTACAATCGGTGAGTAACAAAACCTAAACTCCAGGTACAATCAGTTAGTAACAAAACATAAACTCCAGGTACAATCTGAGTAACAAAACATAAACTCACGATACAATCGGTGAGTAACAAAACATAAACTCCAGGTACAATCAGTAAATAACAAAACATAAACTCCTGGTACAATGGGTGAGTAATAAAGCATAAACTCCAGGTACAATCGGTTAGTAACAAAACATAAACTAATGATACAATCGGTGAGTAACAAAACATTGACTCCAGGCACAATAGGTGAGTAACAAAATATAAACTCCAGGTACAATCGGTGAGTAACAAAACATAAACTCCCATTACAATCAGTGAGTAACAAAGCATAAACTCCAGGTACAATTGGTGAGTATCTAAACATAAACTCCCAATACAGTCTGTGAGTAACAAAGCATAAACTGCAGGTACAATCGGTGAGTAACAAAACATAAATTCAAGATACAATTGGTGAGTAACAAAACATAAATTCCAGGTACAATCGGAGAGTAACAAAACATAAACTCCTGGTACAATCGGTGAGTAGCAGAACATAAACTCCAGGTACAATATGTGAGTAACAGAACATAAAGTCCCGATACAATCTGAGTAACAAAACAAACTCCAGGTACAATATGTGAGTAACAGCATAAACTCCCGGTACAATCGGTGAGTAACAAAACATAAATTCTAGGTGCAATCTGTGAGTAACAAAACATAAACTCCCGGTGCAATCGGCGAGTAATAAAACATAAACTCCAGGTACAATCAGTGAGTAATAAAACATAAACTCCAGGTACAATATGTGAGTAACAGAGCATAAACTCCCGGTACAATCGGTGAGTAACAAAACATAAATTCCAGGTGTAATCTGTGAGTAACAAAACATAAATCCCGGTACAATCGGTGAGTAATAAAACATAAACTCCAGGTACAATCGGTGAGTAATAAAACATAAACTCCAGGTACAATCGGTGAGTAATAAAACATAAACTCCAGGTACAATCGGTGAGTAACAAAACATAAACTCCAGGTAGAGTCGGTGAGTAATAAAACAAAATCCTGGTACAATTGGTGAGTAATAAAACATAAACTCCTGGTACAATCTGTGAGTAATAAAAACATAAACTCCAGTTACAATCGGTGAGTAGCAAAACATAAACTCCAGGTTCAATCGGTTAGTTATCAAACATAAACTCCAGGTACAATCAGTTAGTAACAAAACATAAACTCCAGGTACAATCGATGAGTAACAAAACATAAACTCCAGGTACAATCGGTTAGTAATAAAACGTAAACTCCAGGTACAATCGGTGAGTAATAAAACATAAACTCCAGGTACAATCAGTTAGTAATAAAACATAAACTCCAGGTACAATCGGTGAGTAATAAAACATAAACTCCGGGTACAATCGGTGAGTAACAAAACATAAACTCCAGGTAGAGTCGGTGAGTAATAAAACATAAAATCCCGGTACAATTGGTGAGTAATAAAACATAAACTCCTGGTACAATCTGTGAGTAATAAAAACATAAACTCCAGTTACAATCGGTGAGTAGCAAAACATAAACTCCAGGTTCAATCGGTTAGTTATCAAACATAAACTCCAGGTACAATCAGTTAGTAACAAAACATAAACTCCAGGTACAATCGATGAGTAACAAAACATAAACTCCAGGTACAATCGGTTAGTAGCAAAACATAAACTCCAGGTACAATCTGTGAGCAACAAAACATAAACTAACGATACAATCGGTGAGTAACAAAACATAAACTCCAGGTACAATCGGTAAATAACAAAACATAAATTCCAGGTACAATGGGTGAGTAATAAAACATAAAATCCAGGTACAATCGGTGAGTAATAAAACATATACTCCTGGTACAATCTGTGAGTAATAAAAACATAAACTCCAGGTACAATCTGTGAGTAATAAAAACATAAACTCCAGGTACAATCTGTGAGCAACAAAACATAAACTAATGATACAATCGGTGAGTAACAAAACATAAACTCCAGGTACAATCGGTAAATAACAAAACATAAATTCCAGGTACAATCGGTGAGTAATAAAACATAAACTCCAGGTACAATCGGTGAGTAACAAAACATAAACTCCTGGTACAATCGGTTAGTAATAAAACATAAACTCCAGGTACAATCGGTGAGTAACAAAACCTAAGCTCCAGGTACAATCGGTGAGTAATAAAACATAAACTCCAGGTACAATCAGTTAGTAATAAAACATAAACTCCAGGTACAATCGATGAGTAATAAAACATAAACTCCAGGTACAATATGTGAGTAACAGAACATAAACTCCCGGTACAATCGGTGAGTAACAAAATATAAATTCCAGGTGCAATCTGTGAGTAACAAAACATAAACTCCCGTTACAATCGGTGAGTAATAAAACATAAACTCCAGGTACAATCGATGAGTAATAAAACATAAACTCCAGGTACAATCGGTGAGTAATAAAACATAAACTCCAGGTACAATCGGTGAGTAACAAAACATAAACTCCTGGTACAATTGGTGAGTAATAAAACATAAACTCCAAGTACAATCGGTGAGTAATAAAAGATAAACTCCAAGTACAATCGGTGAGTAATAAAACATAAACTCCAAGTACAATCGGTGAGTAATAAAACATAAACTCCAGGTACAATTGGTGAGTAATAAAACATAAACTCCAAGTACAATCGGTGAGTAACAAAACCTAAACTCCAGGTACAATCGGTGAGTAATAAAACATAAACTCCAGGTACAATCAGTTAGTAATAAAACATAAACTCCAGGTACAATCGGTGAGTAATAAAACATATACTCCAAGTACAATCAGTTAGTAACAAAACATAAACTCCAGGTACAATCGATGAGTAATAAAACATAAACTCCTGGTACAATCGGTTAGTAATAAAACATAAACTCCAGGTACAATTGGTGAGTAATAAAACATAAACTCCAAGTACAATCGGTGAGTAACAAAACCTAAACTCCAGGTACAATCGGTGAGTAATAAAACATAAACTCCAGGTACAATCAGTTAGTAATAAAACATAAACTCCAGGTACAATCGGTGAGTAATAAAACATAAACTCCAGGTACAATCAGTTAGTAATAAAACATAAACTCCAGGTACAATCGGTGAGTAATAAAACATATACTCCAGGTACAATCAGTAACAAAACATAAACTCCTGGTACAATCGGTGAGTAATAAAACATAAACTCCAGGTACAATCGGTGAGTAACAAAACATAAACTCCTGGTACAATCTGTGAGTAATAAAACATAAACTCCAGGTACAATTGGTGAGTAATAAAACATAAACTCCAAGTACAATCGGTGAGTAACAAAACCTAAACTCCAGGTACAATCAGTTAGTAACAAAACATAAACTCCAGGTACAATCTGAGTAACAAAACATAAACTCACGATACAATCGGTGAGTAACAAAACATAAACTCCAGGTACAATCAGTAAATAACAAAACATAAACTCCTGGTACAATGGGTGAGTAATAAAGCATAAACTCCAGGTACAATCGGTTAGTAACAAAACATAAACTAATGATACAATCGGTGAGTAACAAAACATTGACTCCAGGCACAATAGGTGAGTAACAAAATATAAACTCCAGGTACAATCGGTGAGTAACAAAACATAAACTCCCATTACAATCAGTGAGTAACAAAGCATAAACTCCAGGTACAATTGATGAGTATCTAAACATAAACTCCCAATACAGTCTGTGAGTAACAAAGCATCAACTGCAGGTACAATCGGTGAGTAACAAAACATAAATTCAAGATACAATTGGTGAGTAACAAAACATAAATTCCAGGTACAATCGGAGAGTAACAAAACATAAACTCCTGGTACAATCGGTGAGTAGCAGAACATAAACTCCAGGTACAATATGTGAGTAACAGAACATAAAGTCCCGATACAATCTGAGTAACAAAACATAAACTCCAGGTACAATATGTGAGTAACAGCATAAACTCCCGGTACAATCGGTGAGTAACAAAACATAAATTCTAGGTGCAATCTGTGAGTAACAAAACATAAACTCCCGGTGCAATCGGCGAGTAATAAAACATAAACTCCAGGTACAATCAGTGAGTAATAAAACATAAACTCCAGGTACAATCGGTGAGTAATAAAACATAAACTCCAGGTACAATCGGTGAGTAACAAAACATAAACTCCAGGTACAATCGGTTAGTAATAAAACAAACTCCAGGTACAATCAGTGAGTAATAAAACATAAACTCCAGGTACAATCGGTGAGTAACAAAACATAAACTCCCGGTACAATCGGTGAGTAACAAAACATAAACTCCAGGTACAATCGGTGAGTAATAAAACATAAACTCCAGGTACAATCAGTTAGTAATAAAACATAAACTCCAGGTACAATCGGTGAGTAATAAAACATAAACTCCGGGTACAATCGGTGAGTAACAAAACATAAACTCCAGGTAGAGTCGGTGAGTAATAAAACATAAAATCCCGGTACAATTGGTGAGTAATAAAACATAAACTCCTGGTACAATCTGTGAGTAATAAAAACATAAACTCCAGTTACAATCGGTGAGTAGCAAAACATAAACTCCAGGTTCAATCGGTTAGTTATCAAACATAAACCCCAGGTACAATCAGTTAGTAACAAAACATAAACTCCAGGTACAATCGATGAGTAACAAAACATAAACTCCAGGTACAATCGGTTAGTAGCAAAACATAAACTCCAGGTACAATCTGTGAGCAACAAAACATAAACTAACGATACAATCGGTGAGTAACAAAACATAAACTCCAGGTACAATCGGTAAATAACAAAACATAAATTCCAGGTACAATGGGTGAGTAATAAAACATAAAATCCAGGTACAATCGGTGAGTAATAAAACATATACTCCTGGTACAATCTGTGAGTAATAAAAACATAAACTCCAGGTACAATCTGTGAGTAATAAAAACATAAACTCCAGGTACAATCTGTGAGCAACAAAACATAAACTAATGATACAATCGGTGAGTAACAAAACATAAACTCCAGGTACAATCGGTAAATAACAAAACATAAATTCCAGGTACAATCGGTGAGTAATAAAACATAAACTCCAGGTACAATCGGTGAGTAACAAAACATAAACTCCTGGTACAATCGGTTAGTAATAAAACATAAACTCCAGGTACAATCGGTGAGTAACAAAACCTAAGCTCCAGGTACAATCGGTGAGTAATAAAACATAAACTCCAGGTACAATCAGTTAGTAATAAAACATAAACTCCAGGTACAATCGATGAGTAATAAAACATAAACTCCAGGTACAATATGTGAGTAACAGAACATAAACTCCCGGTACAATCGGTGAGTAACAAAATATAAATTCCAGGTGCAATCTGTGAGTAACAAAACATAAACTCCCGTTACAATCGGTGAGTAATAAAACATAAACTCCAGGTACAATCGATGAGTAATAAAACATAAACTCCAGGTACAATCGGTGAGTAATAAAACATAAACTCCAGGTACAATCGGTGAGTAACAAAACATAAACTCCTGGTACAATTGGTGAGTAATAAAACATAAACTCCAAGTACAATCGGTGAGTAATAAAAGATAAACTCCAAGTACAATCGGTGAGTAATAAAACATAAACTCCAAGTACAATCGGTGAGTAATAAAACATAAACTCCAGGTACAATTGGTGAGTAATAAAACATAAACTCCAAGTACAATCGGTGAGTAACAAAACCTAAACTCCAGGTACAATCGGTGAGTAATAAAACATAAACTCCAGGTACAATCAGTTAGTAATAAAACATAAACTCCAGGTACAATCGGTGAGTAATAAAACATATACTCCAAGTACAATCAGTTAGTAACAAAACATAAACTCCAGGTACAATCGATGAGTAATAAAACATAAACTCCTGGTACAATCGGTTAGTAATAAAACATAAACTCCAGGTACAATTGGTGAGTAATAAAACATAAACTCCAAGTACAATCGGTGAGTAACAAAACCTAAACTCCAGGTACAATCGGTGAGTAATAAAACATAAACTCCAGGTACAATCAGTTAGTAACAAAACATAAACTCCAGGTACAATCGATGAGTAACAAAACATAAACTCCAGGTACAATCGGTTAGTAGCAAAACATAAACTCCAGGTACAATCTGTGAGCAACAAAACATAAACTAACGATACAATCGGTGAGTAACAAAACATAAACTCCAGGTACAATCGGTAAATAACAAAACATAAATTCCAGGTACAATGGGTGAGTAATAAAACATAAAATCCAGGTACAATCGGTGAGTAATAAAACATATACTCCTGGTACAATCTGTGAGTAATAAAAACATAAACTCCAGGTACAATCTGTGAGTAATAAAAACATAAACTCCAGGTACAATCTGTGAGCAACAAAACATAAACTAATGATACAATCGGTGAGTAACAAAACATAAACTCCAGGTACAATCGGTAAATAACAAAACATAAATTCCAGGTACAATCGGTGAGTAATAAAACATAAACTCCAGGTACAATCGGTTAGTAACAAAACATAAACTCCTGGTACAATCGGTTAGTAATAAAACATAAACTCCAGGTACAATCGGTGAGTAACAAAACCTAAGCTCCAGGTACAATCGGTGAGTAATAAAACATAAACTCCAGGTACAATCAGTTAGTAATAAAACATAAACTCCAGGTACAATCGATGAGTAATAAAACATAAACTCCAGGTACAATATGTGAGTAACAGAACATAAACTCCCGGTACAATCGGTGAGTAACAAAATATAAATTCCAGGTGCAATCTGTGAGTAACAAAACATAAACTCCCGTTACAATCGGTGAGTAATAAAACATAAACTCCAGGTACAATCGATGAGTAATAAAACATAAACTCCAGGTACAATCGGTGAGTAATAAAACATAAACTCCAGGTACAATCGGTGAGTAACAAAACATAAACTCCTGGTACAATTGGTGAGTAATAAAACATAAACTCCAAGTACAATCGGTGAGTAATAAAAGATAAACTCCAAGTACAATCGGTGAGTAATAAAACATAAACTCCAAGTACAATCGGTGAGTAATAAAACATAAACTCCAGGTACAATTGGTGAGTAATAAAACATAAACTCCAAGTACAATCGGTGAGTAACAAAACCTAAACTCCAGGTACAATCGGTGAGTAATAAAACATAAACTCCAGGTACAATCAGTTAGTAATAAAACATAAACTCCAGGTACAATCGGTGAGTAATAAAACATATACTCCAAGTACAATCAGTTAGTAACAAAACATAAACTCCAGGTACAATCGATGAGTAATAAAACATAAACTCCTGGTACAATCGGTTAGTAATAAAACATAAACTCCAGGTACAATTGGTGAGTAATAAAACATAAACTCCAAGTACAATCGGTGAGTAACAAAACCTAAACTCCAGGTACAATTGGTGAGTAATAAAACATAAACTCCAGGTACAATCAGTTAGTAATAAAACATAAACTCCAGGTACAATCGGTGAGTAATAAAACATAAACTCCAGGTACAATCAGTTAGTAATAAAACATAAACTCCAGGTACAATCGGTGAGTAATAAAACATATACTCCAGGTACAATCAGTAACAAAACATAAACTCCTGGTACAATCGGTGAGTAATAAAACATAAACTCCAGGTACAATCGGTGAGTAACAAAACATAAACTCCTGGTACAATCGGTTAGTAATAAAACATAAACTCCAGGTACAATTGGTGAGTAATAAAACATAAACTCCAAGTACAATCGGTGAGTAACAAAACCTAAACTCCAGGTACAATCAGTTAGTAACAAAACATAAACTCCAGGTACAATCTGAGTAACAAAACATAAACTCACGATACAATCGGTGAGTAACAAAACATAAACTCCAGGTACAATCAGTAAATAACAAAACATAAACTCCTGGTACAATGGGTGAGTAATAAAGCATAAACTCCAGGTACAATCGGTTAGTAACAAAACATAAACTAATGATACAATCGGTGAGTAACAAAACATTGACTCCAGGCACAATAGGTGAGTAACAAAATATAAACTCCAGGTACAATCGGTGAGTAACAAAACATAAACTCCCATTACAATCAGTGAGTAACAAAGCATAAACTCCAGGTACAATTGATGAGTATCTAAACATAAACTCCCAATACAGTCTGTGAGTAACAAAGCATCAACTGCAGGTACAATCGGTGAGTAACAAAACATAAATTCAAGATACAATTGGTGAGTAACAAAACATAAATTCCAGGTACAATCGGAGAGTAACAAAACATAAACTCCTGGTACAATCGGTGAGTAGCAGAACATAAACTCCAGGTACAATATGTGAGTAACAGAACATAAAGTCCCGATACAATCTGAGTAACAAAACATAAACTCCAGGTACAATATGTGAGTAACAGCATAAACTCCCGGTACAATCGGTGAGTAACAAAACATAAATTCTAGGTGCAATCTGTGAGTAACAAAACATAAACTCCCGGTGCAATCGGCGAGTAATAAAACATAAACTCCAGGTACAATCAGTGAGTAATAAAACATAAACTCCAGGTACAATCGGTGAGTAATAAAACATAAACTCCAGGTACAATCGGTGAGTAACAAAACATAAACTCCAGGTACAATCGGTTAGTAATAAAACAAACTCCAGGTACAATCAGTGAGTAATAAAACATAAACTCCAGGTACAATCGGTGAGTAACAAAACATAAACTCCCGGTACAATCGGTGAGTAACAAAACATAAACTCCAGGTACAATCGGTGAGTAATAAAACATAAACTCCAGGTACAATCAGTTAGTAATAAAACATAAACTCCAGGTACAATCGGTGAGTAATAAAACATAAACTCCGGGTACAATCGGTGAGTAACAAAACATAAACTCCAGGTAGAGTCGGTGAGTAATAAAACATAAAATCCCGGTACAATTGGTGAGTAATAAAACATAAACTCCTGGTACAATCTGTGAGTAATAAAAACATAAACTCCAGTTACAATCGGTGAGTAGCAAAACATAAACTCCAGGTTCAATCGGTTAGTTATCAAACATAAACTCCAGGTACAATCAGTTAGTAACAAAACATAAACTCCAGGTACAATCGATGAGTAACAAAACATAAACTCCAGGTACAATCGGTTAGTAGCAAAACATAAACTCCAGGTACAATCTGTGAGCAACAAAACATAAACTAACGATACAATCGGTGAGTAACAAAACATAAACTCCAGGTACAATCGGTAAATAACAAAACATAAATTCCAGGTACAATGGGTGAGTAATAAAACATAAAATCCAGGTACAATCGGTGAGTAATAAAACATATACTCCTGGTACAATCTGTGAGTAATAAAAACATAAACTCCAGGTACAATCTGTGAGTAATAAAAACATAAACTCCAGGTACAATCTGTGAGCAACAAAACATAAACTAATGATACAATCGGTGAGTAACAAAACATAAACTCCAGGTACAATCGGTAAATAACAAAACATAAATTCCAGGTACAATGGGAGAGTAATAAAACATAAACTCCAGGTACAATCGGTTAGTAACAAAACATAAACTAAAGATACAATCGGTGAGTAACAAAACATAAACTCCCGGTACAATCGGTGAGTAGCAGAACATAAACTCCAGGTACAATATGTGAGTAACAGAACATAAAGTCCCGGTACAATCTGAGTAACAAAGCATAAACTCCAGGTACAATATGTGAGTAACAGAACATAAACTCCCGGTACAATCGGTGAGTAACAAAACATAAACTCCCAGCACAATCTTAGAATAGCAAAACATAAACTCCAGGTACAATCGGTGAGTAACAAAAGATAAACTCACGATACAATTGGTGAGTAACAAAACATAAATTCCAGGCACAATCTGTGAGTAACAAAACATAAACTCCCGGTACAATCGGTGAGTAGCAGAACATAAACTCCAGGTACAATATGTGAGTAACAGAGCATAAACTCCCGGTACAATTGGTGAGTAACAAAACATAAATTCCAGATGCAATCTGTGAGTAACAAAACATAAACTGCCGGTACAATCGGTGAGTAATAAAACATAAACTCCAAGTACAATCGGTGAGTAACAAATCCTAAACTCCAGGTACAATCGGTGAGTAATAAAACATAAACTCCAGGTACAATCAGTTAGTAATAAAACATAAACTCCAGGTACAATCGGTGAGTAATAAAACATACTCCAGGTACAATCGGTGAGTAACAAAACAAACTCCAGGTACAATCGGTGAGTAATAAAACATAAAATCCAGGTACAATCGGTGAGTAATAAAACATATACTCCTGGTACAATCTGAGTAATAAAAACATAAACTCCAGGTACAATCTGTGAGCAACAAAACATAAACTAACGATACAATCGGTGAGTAACAAAACATAAACTCCAGGTACAATCGGTAAATAACAAAACATAAATTCCAGGTACAATGGGTGAGTAATAAAACATAAAATCCAGGTACAATCGGTGAGTAATAAAACATATACTCCTGGTACAATCTGTGAGTAATAAAAACATAAACTCCAGGTACAATCTGAGTAATAAAAACATAAACTCCAGGTACAATCTGTGAGCAACAAAACATAAACTAATGATACAATCGGTGAGTAACAAAACATAAACTCCAGGTACAATCGGTAAATAACAAAACATAAATTCCAGGTACAATGGGTGAGTAATAAAACATAAACTCCAGGTACAATCGGTTAGTAACAAAACATAAACTAAAGATACAATCGGTTAGTAACAAAACATAAACTCCCGGTACAATCAGTGAGTAGCAGAACATAAACTCCAGGTACAATATGTGAGTAACAGAACATAAAGTCCTGGTACAATCTGAGTAACAAAGCATAAACTGCAGGTACAATATGTGAGTAACAGAACATAAACTCCCGGTACAATCGGTGAGTAACAAAACATAAATTCCAGGTGCAATCTGTGAGTAACACAACATAAACTCCCGGTACAATCAGTGAGTAATAAAACATAAACTCCAGGTACAATCGGTGAGTAATAAAACATAAACTCCAGGTACAATCGGTGAGTAACAAAACATAAACTCCTGGTACAATCGGTTAGTAATAAAACATAAACTCCAGGTACAATCGGTGAGTAACAAAACCTAAGCTCCAGGTACAATCGGTGAGTAATAAAACATAAACTCCAGGTACAATCAGTTAGTAATAAAACATAAACTCCAGGTACAATCGATGAGTAATAAAACATAAACTCCAGGTACAATATGTGAGTAACAGAACATAAACTCCCGGTACAATCGGTGAGTAACAAAATATAAATTCCAGGTGCAATCTGTGAGTAACAAAACATAAACTCCCGTTACAATCGGTGAGTAATAAAACATAAACTCCAGGTACAATCGATGAGTAAGAAAACATAAACTCCAGGTACAATCGGTGAGTAATAAAACAAACTCCAGGTACAATCGGTGAGTAACAAAACAAACTCCTGGTACAATCGGTTAGTAATAAAACATAAACTCCAGGTACAATTGGTGAGTAATAAAACATAAACTCCAAGTACAATCGGTGAGTAACAAAACATAAACTCCAGGTACAATCGGTGAGTAATAAAACATAAACTCCAGGTACAATCAGTTAGTAATAAAACATAAACTCCAGGTACAATCGGTGAGTAATAAAACATATACTCCAGGTACAATCGGTTAGTAACAAAACATAAACTCCAGGTACAATCTGAGTAACAAAACATAAACTCACGATACAATCGGTGAGTAACAAAACATAAACTCCAGGTACAATCAGTAAATAACAAAACATAAACTCCTGGTACAATGGGTGAGTAATAAAGCATAAACTCCAGGTACAATCGGTTAGTAACAAAACATAAACTAATGATACAATCGGTGAGTAACAAAACATAGACTCCAGGCACAATAGGTGAGTAACAAAATATAAACTCCAGGTACAATCGGTGAGTAACAAAACATAAACTCCCAGTACAATCGGTGAGTAACAAAGCATAAACTCCAGGTACAATTGGTGAGTATCTAAACATAAACTCCCAATACAGTCTGTGAGTAACAAAGCATAAACTGCAGGTACAATCGGTGAGTAACAAAACATAAATTCACGATACAATTGGTGAGTAACAAAACATAAATTCCAGGTACAATCGGAGAGTAACAAAACATAAACTCCTGGTACAATCGGTGAGTAGCAGAACATAAACTCCAGGTACAATATGTGAGTAACAGAACATAAAGTCCCGGTACAATCTGAGTAACAAAACATAAACTCCAGGTACAATATGTGAGTAACAGCATAAACTCCCGGTACAATCGGTGAGTAACAAAACATAAATTCTAGGTGCAATCTGTGAGTAACAAAACATAAACTCCCGGTGCAATCGGCGAGTAATAAAACATAAACTCCAGGTACAATCAGTGAGTAATAAAACATAAACTCCAGGTACAATATGTGAGTAACAGAGCATAAACTCCCGGTACAATCGGTGAGTAACAAAACATAAATTCCAGGTGTAATCTGTGAGTAACAAAACATAAATCCCGGTACAATCGGTGAGTAATAAAACATAAACTCCAGGTACAATCGGTGAGTAATAAAACATAAACTCCAGGTACAATCGGTGAGTAATAAAACATAAACTCCAGGTACAATCGGTGAGTAACAAAACATAAACTCCAGGTACAATCGGTTAGTAATAAAACAAACTTCAGGTACAATCAGTGAGTAATAAAACATAAACTCCAGGTACAATCGGTGAGTAACAAAACATAAACTCCCGGTACAATCGGTGAGTAATAAAACGTAAACTCCAGGTACAATCGGTGAGTAATAAAACATAAACTCCAGGTACAATCAGTTAGTAATAAAACATAAACTCCAGGTACAATCGGTGAGTAATAAAACATAAACTCCGGGTACAATCGGTGAGTAACAAAACATAAACTCCAGGTAGAGTCGGTGAGTAATAAAACATAAAATCCCGGTACAATTGGTGAGTAATAAAACATAAACTCCTGGTACAATCTGTGAGTAATAAAAACATAAACTCCAGGTACAATCGGTGAGTAATAAAACAAACTCCAGGTACAATATGTGAGTAACAGAGCATAAACTCCCGGTACAATCGGTGAGTAACAAAACATAAATTCCAGGTGTAATCTGTGAGTAACAAAACATAAATCCCGGTACAATCGGTGAGTAATAAAACATAAACTCCAGGTACAATCGGTGAGTAATAAAACATAAACTCCAGGTACAATCGGTGAGTAATAAAACATAAACTCCAGGTACAATCGGTGAGTAACAAAACATAAACTCCAGGTACAATCGGTTAGTAATAAAACAAACTCCAGGTACAATCAGTGAGTAATAAAACATAAACTCCAGGTACAATCGGTGAGTAACAAAACATAAACTCCCGGTACAATCGGTGAGTAATAAAACATAAACTCCAGGTACAATCGGTGAGTAACAAAACATAAACTCCAGGTAGAGTCGGTGAGTAATAAAACATAAAATCCAGGTACAATTGGTGAGTAATAAAACATAAACTCCTGGTACAATCTGTGAGTAATAAAAACATAAACTCCAGGTACAATCGGTGAGTAGCAAAACATAAACTCCAGGTTCAATCGGTTAGTTATCAAACATAAACTCCAGGTACAATCGGTGAGTAATAAAACATAAACTCCAGGTACAATCGGTGAGTAACAAAACATAAACTCCAGGTACAATCGGTTAGTAATAAAACAAACTCCAGGTACAATCAGTGAGTAATAAAACATAAACTCCAGGTACAATCGGTGAGTAACAAAACATAAACTCCCGGTACAATCGGTGAGTAATAAAACGTAAACTCCAGGTACAATCGGTGAGTAACAAAACATAAACTCCAGGTAGAGTCGGTGAGTAATAAAACATAAAATCCAGGTACAATTGGTGAGTAATAAAACAAACTCCTGGTACAATCTGTGAGTAATAAAAACATAAACTCCAGGTACAATCGGTGAGTAGCAAAACATAAACTCCAGGTTCAATCGGTTAGTTATCAAACATAAACTCCAGGTACAATCAGTTAGTAACAAAACATAAACTCCAGGTACAATCGATGAGTAACAAAACATAAACTCCTGGTACAATCGGTTAGTAGCAAAACATAAACTCCAGGTACAATCTGTGAGCAACAAAACATAAACTAACGATACAATCGGTGAGTAACAAAACATAAACTCCAGGTACAATCGGTAAATAACAAAACATAAATTCCAGGTACAATGGGTGAGTAATAAAACATAAAATCCAGGTACAATCGGTGAGTAATAAAACATATACTCCTGGTACAATCTGTGAGTAATAAAAACATAAACTCCAGGTACAATCTGTGAGTAATAAAAACATAAACTCCAGGTACAATCTGTGAGCAACAAAACATAAACTAATGATACAATCGGTGAGTAACAAAACATAAACTCCAGGTACAATCGGTAAATAACAAAAACATAAATTCCAGGTACAATGGGTGAGTAATAAAACATAAACTCCAGGTACAATCGGTTAGTAACAAAACATAAACTAAAGATACAATCGGTGAGTAACAAAACATAAACTCCCGGTACAATCGGTGAGTAGCAGAACATAAACTCCAGGTACAATATGTGAGTAACAGAACATAAAGTCCCGGTACAATCTGAGTAACAAAGCATAAACTCCAGGTACAATATGTGAGTAACAGAACATAAACTCCCGGTACAATCGGTGAGTAACAAAACATAAACTCCCTGCACAATCTTAGAATAACAAAACATAAATTCCAGGCACAATCTGTGAGTAACAAAAGATAAACTCCCGGTACAATCTGTGAGTAACAAAACATAAACTCCCGGTACAATCGGTGAGTAGCAGAACATAAACTCCAGGTACAATATGTGAGTAACAGAACATAAAGTCCCGGTACAATCTGAGTAACAAAACATAAACTCCAGGTACAATATGTGAGTAACAGAGCATAAACTCCCGGTACAATCGGTGAGTAACAAAACATAAATTCCAGGTGCAATCTGTGAGTAACAAAACATAAACTGCAGGTACAATCGGTGAGTAATAAAACATAAACTCCAAGTACAATCGGTGAGTAACAAATCCTAAACTCCAGGTACAATCAGTTAGTAATAAAACATACTCCAGGTACAATCGGTGAGTAACAAAACATAAACTCCAGGTACAATCGGTGAGTAATAAAACGTAAACTCCAGGTACAATCGGTGAGTAATAAAACATAAAATCCAGGTACAATCGGTGAGTAATAAAACATATACTCCTGGTACAATCTGTGAGTAATAAAAACATAAACTCCAGGTACAATCTGTGAGTAATAAAAACATAAACTCCAGGTACAATCGGTAAATAACAAAACATAAACTCCAGGTACAATCGATGAGTAACAAGACATAAACTCCAGGTACAATCGGTTAGTAGCAAAACATAAACTCCAGGTACAATCTGTGAGCAACAAAACATAAACTAACGATACAATCGGTGAGTAACAAAACATAAACTCCAGGTACAATCGGTAAATAACAAAACATAAATTCCAGGTACAATGGGTGAGTAATAAAACATAAAATCCAGGTACAATCGGTGAGTAATAAAACATATACTCCTGGTACAATCTGTGAGTAATAAAAACATAAACTCCAGGTACAATCTGAGTAATAAAAACATAAACTCCAGGTACAATCTGTGAGCAACAAAACATAAACTAATGATACAATCGGTGAGTAACAAAACATAAACTCCAGGTACAATCGGTAAATAACAAAACATAAATTCCAGGTACAATGGGTGAGTAATAAAACATCAACTCCAGGTACAATCGGTTAGTAACAAAACATAAACTAAAGATACAATCGCTGAGTAACAAAACATAAACTCCCGGTACAATCAGTGAGTAGCAGAACATAAACTCCAGGTACAATATGTGAGTATCAGAACATAAAGTCCTGGTACAATCTGAGTAACAAAGCATAAACTCCAGGTACAATATGTGAGTAACAGAACATAAACTCCCGGTACAATCGGTGAGTAACAAAACATAAATTCCAGGTGCAATCTGTGAGTAACACAACATAAACTCCCGGTACAATCAGTGAGTAATAAAACATAAACTCCAGGTACAATCGATGAGTAATAAAACATAAACTCCAGGTACAATCGGTGAGTAATAAAACATAAACTCCAGGTACAATCGGTGAGTAACAAAACATAAACTCCTGGTACAATCGGTTAGTAATAAAACAAACTCCAGGTACAATCGGTGAGTAACAAAACCTAAGCTCCAGGTACAATCGGTGAGTAATAAAACATAAACTCCAGGTACAATCAGTTAGTAATAAAACATAAACTCCAGGTACAATCGATGAGTAATAAAACATAAACTCCAGGTACAATATGTGAGTAACAGAACATAAACTCCCGGTACAATCGGTGAGTAACAAAATATAAATTCCAGGTGCAATCTGTGAGTAACAAAACATAAACTCCCGTTACAATCGGTGAGTAATAAAACATAAACTCCAGGTACAATCGATGAGTAATAAAACATAAACTCCAGGTACAATCGGTGAGTAATAAAACATAAACTCCAGGTACAATCGGTGAGTAACAAAACATAAACTCCTGGTACAATCGGTTAGTAATAAAACATAAACTCCAGGTACAATCGGTGAGTAATAAAACATAAACTCCTGGTACAATCGGTGAGTAACAAAACATAAACTCCAGGTACAATCAGTTAGTAATAAAACAAACTCCAGGTACAATCGGTGAGTAATAAAACATAAACTCTGGGTACAATCGGTGAGTAATAAAACATAAACTCCAGGTACAATCAGTTAGTAATAAAACATAAACTCCAGGTACAATCGGTGAGTAATAAAACATATACTCCAGGTACAATCAGTTAGTAACAAAACATAAACTCCTGGTACAATCGGTGAGTAACAAAACATAAACTCCAGGTACAATCAGTTAGTAATAAAACATAAACTCCAGGTACAATCGGTGAGTAATAAAACATAAACTCTGGGTACAATCGGTGAGTAATAAAACATAAACTCCAGGTACAATCAGTTAGTAATAAAACATAAACTCCAGGTACAATCGGTGAGTAACAAAAGATAAACTCCCGGTACAATCTGTGAGTAACAAAACATAAACTCCCGGTACAATCGGTGAGTAGCAGAACATAAACTCCAGGTACAATATGTGAGTAACAGAACATAAAGTCCCGGTACAATCTGAGTAACAAAACATAAACTCCAGGTACAATATGTGAGTAACAGAGCATAAACTCCCGGTACAATCGGTGAGTAACAAAACATAAATTCCAGGTGCAATCTGTGAGTAACAAAACATAAACTGCAGGTACAATCGGTGAGTAATAAAACATAAACTCCAGGTACAATCAGTTAGTAATAAAACATAAACTCCAGGTACAATCGGTGAGTAATAAAACATACTCCAGGTACAATCGGTGAGTAAAAAAACATAAACTCCAGGTACAATCGGTGAGTAATAAAACGTAAACTCCAGGTACAATCGGTGAGTAATAAAACATAAAATCCAGGTACAATCGGTGAGTAATAAAACATATACTCCTGGTACAATCTGTGAGTAATAAAAACATAAACTCCAGGTACAATCTGTGAGTAATAAAAACATAAACTCCAGGTACAATCGGTAAATAACAAAACATAAACTCCAGATACAATCGATGAGTAACAAGACATAAACTCCAGGTACAATCGGTTAGTAGCAAAACATAAACTCCAGGTACAATCTGTGAGCAACAAAACATAAACTAACGATACAATCGGTGAGTAACAAAACATAAACTCCAAGTACAATCGGTAAATAACAAAACATAAATTCCAGGTACAATGGGTGAGTAATAAAACATAAAATCCAGGTACAATCGGTGAGTAATAAAACATATACTCCTGGTACAATCTGTGAGTAATAAAAACATAAACTCCAGGTACAATCTGAGTAATAAAAACATAAACTCCAGGTACAATCTGTGAGCAACAAAACATAAACTAATGATACAATCGGTGAGTAACAAAACATAAACTCCAGGTACAATCGGTAAATAACAAAACATAAATTCCAGGTACAATGGGTGAGTAATAAAACATAAACTCCAGGTACAATCGGTTAGTAACAAAACATAAACTAAAGATACAATCGGTTAGTAACAAAACATAAACTCCCGGTACAATCAGTGAGTAGCAGAACATAAACTCCAGGTACAATATGTGAGTAACAGAACATAAAGTCCTGGTACAATCTGAGTAACAAAGCATAAACTCCAGGTACAATATGTGAGTAACAGAACATAAACTCCCGGTACAATCGGTGAGTAACAAAACATAAATTCCAGGTGCAATCTGTGAGTAACACAACATAAACTCCCGGTACAATCAGTGAGTAATAAAACATAAACTCCAGGTACAATCGATGAGTAATAAAACATAAACTCCAGGTACAATCGGTGAGTAATAAAACATAAACTCCAGGTACAATCGGTGAGTAACAAAACATAAACTCCTGGTACAATCGGTTAGTAATAAAACATAAACTCCAGGTACAATCAGTTAGTAATAAAACATAAACTCCAGGTACAATCGATGAGTAATAAAACATAAACTCCAGGTACAATATGTGAGTAACAGAACATAAACTCCCGGTACAATCGGTGAGTAACAAAATATAAATTCCAGGTGCAATCTGTGAGTAACAAAACATAAACTCCCGTTACAATCGGTGAGTAATAAAACATAAACTCCAGGTACAATCGATGAGTAATAAAACATAAACTCCAGGTACAATCTGTGAGTAATAAAAACATAAACTCCAGGTACAATCGGTAAATAACAAAACATAAACTCCAGGTACAATCGATGAGTAACAAGACATAAACTCCAGGTACAATCGGTTAGTAGCAAAACATAAACTCCAGGTACAATCTGTGAGCAACAAAACATAAACTAACGATACAATCGGTGAGTAACAAAACATAAACTCCAGGTACAATCGGTAAATAACAAAACATAAATTCCAGGTACAATGGGTGAGTAATAAAACATAAAATCCAGGTACAATCGGTGAGTAATAAAACATATACTCCTGGTACAATCTGTGAGTAATAAAAACATAAACTCCAGGTACAATCTGAGTAATAAAAACATAAACTCCAGGTACAATCTGTGAGCAACAAAACATAAACTAATGATACAATCGGTGAGTAACAAAACATAAACTCCAGGTACAATCGGTAAATAACAAAACATAAATTCCAGGTACAATGGGTGAGTAATAAAACATCAACTCCAGGTACAATCGGTTAGTAACAAAACATAAACTAAAGATACAATCGCTGAGTAACAAAACATAAACTCCCGGTACAATCAGTGAGTAGCAGAACATAAACTCCAGGTACAATATGTGAGTATCAGAACATAAAGTCCTGGTACAATCTGAGTAACAAAGCATAAACTCCAGGTACAATATGTGAGTAACAGAACATAAACTCCCGGTACAATCGGTGAGTAACAAAACATAAATTCCAGGTGCAATCTGTGAGTAACACAACATAAACTCCCGGTACAATCAGTGAGTAATAAAACATAAACTCCAGGTACAATCGATGAGTAATAAAACATAAACTCCAGGTACAATCGGTGAGTAATAAAACATAAACTCCAGGTACAATCGGTGAGTAACAAAACATAAACTCCTGGTACAATCGGTTAGTAATAAAACATAAACTCCAGGTACAATCGGTGAGTAACAAAACCTAAGCTCCAGGTACAATCGGTGAGTAATAAAACATAAACTCCAGGTACAATCAGTTAGTAATAAAACATAAACTCCAGGTACAATCGATGAGTAATAAAACATAAACTCCAGGTACAATATGTGAGTAACAGAACATAAACTCCCGGTACAATCGGTGAGTAACAAAATATAAATTCCAGGTGCAATCTGTGAGTAACAAAACATAAACTCCCGTTACAATCGGTGAGTAATAAAACATAAACTCCAGGTACAATCGATGAGTAATAAAACATAAACTCCAGGTACAATCGGTGAGTAATAAAACATAAACTCCAGGTACAATCGGTGAGTAACAAAACATAAACTCCTGGTACAATCGGTTAGTAATAAAACATAAACTCCAGGTACAATCGGTGAGTAATAAAACATAAACTCCTGGTACAATCGGTGAGTAACAAAACATAAACTCCAGGTACAATCAGTTAGTAATAAAACAAACTCCAGGTACAATCGGTGAGTAATAAAACATAAACTCTGGGTACAATCGGTGAGTAATAAAACATAAACTCCAGGTACAATCAGTTAGTAATAAAACATAAACTCCAGGTACAATCGGTGAGTAATAAAACATATACTCCAGGTACAATCAGTTAGTAACAAAACATAAACTCCTGGTACAATCGGTGAGTAACAAAACATAAACTCCAGGTACAATCAGTTAGTAATAAAACATAAACTCCAGGTACAATCGGTGAGTAATAAAACATAAACTCTGGGTACAATCGGTGAGTAATAAAACATAAACTCCAGGTACAATCAGTTAGTAACAAAACATAAACTCCTGGTACAATCGGTGAGTAACAAAACATAAACTCCAGGTACAATCAGTTAGTAATAAAACATAAACTCCAGGTACAATCGGTGAGTAATAAAACATAAACTCTGGGTACAATCGGTGAGTAATAAAACATAAACTCCAGGTACAATCAGTTAGTAATAAAACATAAACTCCAGGTACAATCGGTGAGTAACAAAAGATAAACTCCCGGTACAATCTGTGAGTAACAAAACATAAACTCCCGGTACAATCGGTGAGTAGCAGAACATAAACTCCAGGTACAATATGTGAGTAACAGAACATAAAGTCCCGGTACAATCTGAGTAACAAAACATAAACTCCAGGTACAATATGTGAGTAACAGAGCATAAACTCCCGGTACAATCGGTGAGTAACAAAACATAAATTCCAGGTGCAATCTGTGAGTAACAAAACATAAACTGCAGGTACAATCGGTGAGTAATAAAACATAAACTCCAGGTACAATCAGTTAGTAACAAAACATAAACTCCAGGTACAATCAGTTAGTAATAAAACATAAACTCCAGGTACAATCGGTGAGTAATAAAACATAAACTCTGGGTACAATCGGTGAGTAATAAAACATAAACTCCAGGTACAATCAGTTAGTAACAAAACATAAACTCCTGGTACAATCGGTGAGTAACAAAACATAAACTCCAGGTACAATCAGTTAGTAATAAAACATAAACTCCAGGTACAATCGGTGAGTAATAAAACATAAACTCTGGGTACAATCGGTGAGTAATAAAACATAAACTCCAGGTACAATCAGTTAGTAATAAAACATAAACTCCAGGTACAATCGGTGAGTAACAAAAGATAAACTCCCGGTACAATCTGTGAGTAACAAAACATAAACTCCCGGTACAATCGGTGAGTAGCAGAACATAAACTCCAGGTACAATATGTGAGTAACAGAACATAAAGTCCCGGTACAATCTGAGTAACAAAACATAAACTCCAGGTACAATATGTGAGTAACAGAGCATAAACTCCCGGTACAATCGGTGAGTAACAAAACATAAATTCCAGGTGCAATCTGTGAGTAACAAAACATAAACTGCAGGTACAATCGGTGAGTAATAAAACATAAACTCCAGGTACAATCAGTTAGTAATAAAACATAAACTCCAGGTACAATCGGTGAGTAATAAAACATACTCCAGGTACAATCGGTGAGTAACAAAACATAAACTCCAGGTACAATCGTTGAGTAATAAAACGTAAACTCCAGGTACAATCGGTGAGTAATAAAACATAAAATCCAGGTACAATCGGTGAGTAATAAAACATATACTCCTGGTACAATCTGTGAGTAATAAAAACATAAACTCCAGGTACAATCTGTGAGTAATAAAAACATAAACTCCAGGTACAATCGGTAAATAACAAAACATAAACTCCAGGTACAATCGATGAGTAACAAGACATAAACTCCAGGTACAATCGGTTAGTAGCAAAACATAAACTCCAGGTACAATCTGTGAGCAACAAAACATAAACTAACGATACAATCGGTGAGTAACAAAACATAAACTCCAGGTACAATCGGTAAATAACAAAACATAAATTCCAGGTACAATGGGTGAGTAATAAAACATAAAATCCAGGTACAATCGGTGAGTAATAAAACATATACTCCTGGTACAATCTGTGAGTAATAAAAACATAAACTCCAGGTACAATCTGAGTAATAAAAACATAAACTCCAGGTACAATCTGTGAGCAACAAAACATAAACTAATGATACAATCGGTGAGTAACAAAACATAAACTCCAGGTACAATCGGTAAATAACAAAACATAAATTCCAGGTACAATGGGTGAGTAATAAAACATAAACTCCAGGTACAATCGGTTAGTAACAAAACATAAACTAAAGATACAATCGGTTAGTAACAAAACATAAACTCCCGGTACAATCAGTGAGTAGCAGAACATAAACTCCAGGTACAATATGTGAGTAACAGAACATAAAGTCCTGGTACAATCTGAGTAACAAAGCATAAACTCCAGGTACAATATGTGAGTAACAGAACATAAACTCCCGGTACAATCGGTGAGTAACAAAACATAAATTCCAGGTGCAATCTGTGAGTAACACAACATAAACTCCCGGTACAATCAGTGAGTAATAAAACATAAACTCCAGGTACAATCGATGAGTAATAAAACATAAACTCCAGGTACAATCGGTGAGTAATAAAACATAAACTCCAGGTACAATCGGTGAGTAACAAAACATAAACTCCTGGTACAATCGGTTAGTAATAAAACATAAACTCCAGGTACAATCAGTTAGTAATAAAACATAAACTCCAGGTACAATCGATGAGTAATAAAACATAAACTCCAGGTACAATATGTGAGTAACAGAACATAAACTCCCGGTACAATCGGTGAGTAACAAAATATAAATTCCAGGTGCAATCTGTGAGTAACAAAACATAAACTCCCGTTACAATCGGTGAGTAATAAAACATAAACTCCAGGTACAATCGATGAGTAATAAAACATAAACTCCAGGTACAATCGGTGAGTAATAAAACATAAACTCCAGGTACAATCGGTGAGTAACAAAACATAAACTCCTGGTACAATCGGTTAGTAATAAAACATAAACTCCAGGTACAATCGGTGAGTAACAAAACCTAAGCTCCAGGTACAATCGGTGAGTAATAAAACATAAACTCCAGGTACAATCAGTTAGTAATAAAACATAAACTCAAGGTACAATCGATGAGTAATAAAACATAAACTCCAGGTACAATATGTGAGTAACAGAACAAACTCCCGGTACAATCGGTGAGTAACAAAATATAAATTCCAGGTGCAATCTGTGAGTAACAAAACATAAACTCCCGTTACAATCGGTGAGTAATAAAACATAAACTCCAGGTACAATCGATGAGTAATAAAACATAAACTCCAGGTACAATCGGTGAGTAATAAAACATAAACTCCAGGTACAATCGGTGAGTAACAAAACATAAACTCCTGGTACAATCGGTTAGTAATAAAACATAAACTCCAGGTACAATTGGTGAGTAATAAAACATAAACTCCAAGTACAATCGGTGAGTAACAAAACATAAACTCCAGGTACAATCAGTTAGTAATAAAACATAAACTCCAGGTACAATCGGTGAGTAATAAAACATATACTCCAGGTACAATCGGTTAGTAACAAAACATAAACTCCAGGTACAATCGATGAGTAGCAAAACATAAACTCCAGGTACAATCGGTTAGTAACAAAACATAAACTCCAGGTACAATCTGAGTAACAAAACATAAACTCACGATACAATCGGTGAGTAACAAAACATAAACTCCAGGTACAATCAGTAAATAACAAAACATAAACTCCTGGTACAATGGGTGAGTAATAAAGCATAAACTCCAGGTACAATCGGTTAGTAACAAAACATAAACTAATGATACAATCGGTGAGTAACAAAACATAGACTCCAGGCACAATAGGTGAGTAACAAAATATAAACTCCAGGTACAATCGGTGAGTAACAAAACATAAACTCCCAGTACAATCAGTGAGTAACAAAGCATAAACTCCAGGTACAATTGGTGAGTATCTAAACATAAACTCCCAATACAGTCTGTGAGTAACAAAGCATAAACTGCAGGTACAATCGGTGAGTAACAAAACATAAATTCACGATACAATTGGTGAGTAACAAAACATAAATTCCAGGTACAATCGGAGAGTAACAAAACATAAACTCCTGGTACAATCGGTGAGTAGCAGAACATAAACTCCAGGTACAATATGTGAGTAACAGAACATAAAGTCCCGGTACAATCTGAGTAACAAAACATAAACTCCAGGTACAATATGTGAGTAACAGCATAAACTCCCGGTACAATCGGTGACTAACAAAACATAAATTCTAGGTGCAATCTGTGAGTAACAAAACATAAACTCCCGGTGCAATCGGCGAGTAATAAAACATAAACTCCAGGTACAATCAGTGAGTAATAAAACATAAACTCCAGGTACAATATGTGAGTAACAGAGCATAAACTCCCGGTACAATCGGTGAGTAACAAAACATAAATTCCAGGTGTAATCTGTGAGTAACAAAACATAAATCCCGGTACAATCGGTGAGTAATAAAACATAAACTCCAGGTACAATCGGTGAGTAATAAAACATAAACTCCAGGTGCAATCGGTGAGTAATAAAACATAAACTCCAGGTACAATCGGTGAGTAACAAAACATAAACTCCAGGTACAATCGGTGAGTAATAAAACAAACTCCAGGTACAATCAGTGAGTAATAAAACATAAACTCCAGGTACAATCGGTGAGTAACAAAACATAAACTCCCGGTACAATCGGTGAGTAATAAAACGTAAACTCCAGGTACAATCGGTGAGTAATAAAACATAAACTCCAGGTACAATCAGTTAGTAATAAAACATAAACTCCAGGTACAATCGGTGAGTAATAAAACATAAACTCCGGGTACAATCGGTGAGTAACAAAACATAAACTCCAGGTAGAGTCGGTGAGTAATAAAACATAAAATCCCGGTACAATTGGTGAGTAATAAAACATAAACTCCTGGTACAATCTGTGAGTAATAAAAACATAAACTCCAGTTACAATCGGTGAGTAGCAAAACATAAACTCCAGGTTCAATCGGTTAGTTATCAAACATAAACTCCAGGTACAATCAGTTAGTAACAAAACATAAACTCCAGGTACAATCGATGAGTAACAAAACATAAACTCCAGGTACAATCGGTTAGTAGCAAAACATAAACTCCAGGTACAATCTGTGAGCAACAAAACATAAACTAACGATACAATCGGTGAGTAACAAAACATAAACTCCAGGTACAATCGGTAAATAACAAAACATAAATTCCAGGTACAATGGGTGAGTAATAAAACATAAAATCCAGGTACAATCGGTGAGTAATAAAACATATACTCCTGGTACAATCTGTGAGTAATAAAAACATAAACTCCAGGTACAATCTGTGAGTAATAAAAACATAAACTCCAGGTACAATCTGTGAGCAACAAAACATAAACTAATGATACAATCGGTGAGTAACAAAACATAAACTCCAGGTACAATCGGTAAATAACAAAACATAAATTCCAGGTACAATCGGTGAGTAATAAAACATAAACTCCAGGTACAATCGGTGAGTAACAAAACATAAACTCCTGGTACAATCGGTTAGTAATAAAACATAAACTCCAGGTACAATCGGTGAGTAACAAAACCTAAGCTCCAGGTACAATCGGTGAGTAATAAAACATAAACTCCAGGTACAATCAGTTAGTAATAAAACATAAACTCCAGGTACAATCGATGAGTAATAAAACATAAACTCCAGGTACAATATGTGAGTAACAGAACATAAACTCCCGGTACAATCGGTGAGTAACAAAATATAAATTCCAGGTGCAATCTGTGAGTAACAAAACATAAACTCCCGTTACAATCGGTGAGTAATAAAACATAAACTCCAGGTACAATCGGTGAGTAACAAAACATAAACTCCTGGTACAATCGGTTAGTAATAAAACATAAACTCCAGGTACAATCAGTTAGTAATAAAACATAAACTCCAGGTACAATCGGTGAGTAATAAAACATATACTCCAGGTACAATCAGTTAGTAACAAAACATAAACTCCAGGTACAATCGATGAGTAGCAAAACATAAACTCCAGGTACAATCGGTTAGTAACAAAACATAAACTCCAGGTACAATCTGAGTAACAAAACATAAACTCACGATACAATCGGTGAGTAACAAAACATAAACTCCAGGTACAATCAGTAAATAACAAAACATAAACTCCTGGTACAATGGGTGAGTAATAAAGCATAAACTCCAGGTACAATCGGTTAGTAACAAAACATAAACTAATGATACAATCGGTGAGTAACAAAACATAGACTCCAGGCACAATAGGTGAGTAACAAAATATAAACTCCAGGTACAATCGGTGAGTAACAAAACATAAACTCCCAGTACAATCAGTGAGTAACAAAGCATAAACTGCAGGTACAATCGGTGAGTAACAAAACATAAATTCACGATACAATTGGTGAGTAACAAAACATAAATTCCAGGTACAATCGGAGAGTAACAAAACATAAACTCCTGGTACAATCGGTGAGTAGCAGAACATAAACTCCAGGTACAATATGTGAGTAACAGAACATAAAGTCCCGGTACAATCGGTGAGTAACAAAACATAAACTCCAGGTACAATATGTGAGTAACAGCATAAACTCCCGGTACAATCGGTGAGTAACAAAACATAAATTCTAGGTGCAATCTGTGAGTAACAAAACATAAACTCCCGGTGCAATCGGCGAGTAATAAAACATAAACTCCAGGTACAATCAGTGAGTAATAAAACATAAACTCCAGGTACAATATGTGAGTAACAGAGCATAAACTCCCGGTACAATCGGTGAGTAACAAAACATAAATTCCAGGTGTAATCTGTGAGTAACAAAACATAAATCCCGGTACAATCGGTGAGTAATAAAACATAAACTCCAGGTACAATCGGTGAGTAATAAAACATAAACTCCAGGTACAATCGGTGAGTAATAAAACATAAACTCCAGGTACAATCGGTGAGTAACAAAACATAAACTCCAGGTACCATCGGTGAGTAATAAAACAAACTCCAGGTACAATCAGTTAGTAATAAAACATAAACTCCAGGTACAATCGGTGAGTAACAAAACATAAACTCCCGGTACAATCGGTGAGTAATAAAACGTAAACTCCCGGTACAATCGGTGAGTAATAAAACCTAAACTCCAGGTACAATCGGTGAGTAATAAAACATAAACTCCGGATACAATCGGTGAGTAACAAAACATAAACTCCAGGTAGAGTCGGTGAGTAATAAAACATAAAATCCCGGTACAATTGGTGAGTAATAAAACATAAACTCCTGGTACAATCTGTGAGTAATAAAAACATAAACTCCAGTTACAATCGGTGAGTAGCAAAACATAAACTCCAGGTTCAATCGGTTAGCTATCAAACATAAACTCCAGGTACAATCAGTTAGTAACAAAACATAAACTCCAGGTACAATCGATGAGTAACAAAACATAAACTCCAGGTACAATCGGTTAGTAGCAAAACATAAACTCCAGGTACAATCTGTGAGCAACAAAACATAAACTAACGATACAATCGGTGAGTAACAAAACATAAACTCCAGGTACAATCGGTAAATAACAAAACATAAATTCCAGGTACAATGGGTGAGTAATAAAACATAAAATCCAGGTACAATCGGTGAGTAATAAAACATATACTCCTGGTACAATCTGTGAGTAATAAAAACATAAACTCCAGGTACAATCTGTGAGTAATAAAAACATAAACTCCAGGTACAATCTGTGAGCAACAAAACATAAACTAATGATACAATCGGTGAGTAACAAAACATAAACTCCAGGTACAATCGGTAAATAACAAAACATAAATTCCAGGTACAATGGGTGAGTAATAAAACATAAACTCCAGGTACAATCGGTTAGTAACAAAACATAAACTAAAGATACAATCGGTGAGTAACAAAACATAAACTCCCGGTACAATCGGTGAGTAGCAGAACATAAACTCCAGGTACAATATGTGAGTAACAGAACATAAAGTCCCGGTACAATCTGAGTAACAAAGCATAAACTCCAGGTACAATATGTGAGTAACAGAACATAAACTCCCGGTACAATCGGTGAGTAACAAAACATAAACTCCCAGCACAATCTTAGAATAGCAAAACATAAACTCCAGGTACAATCGGTGAGTAACAAAAGATAAACTCACGATACAATTGGTGAGTAACAAAACATAAATTCCAGGCACAATCTGTGAGTAACAAAACATAAACTCCCGGTACAATCTGTGAGTAACAAAACATAAACTCCCGGTACAATCGGTGAGTAGCAGAACATAAACTCCAGGTACAATATGTGAGTAACAGAACATAAAGTCCCGGTACAATCTGAGTAACAAAACATAAACTCCAGGTACAATATGTGAGTAACAGAGCATAAACTCCCGGTACAATTGGTGAGTAACAAAACATAAATTCCAGGTGCAATCTGTGAGTAACAAAACATAAACTGCCGGTACAATCGGTGAGTAATAAAACATAAACTCCAGGTACAATCGGTGAGTAATAAAACATAAACTCCAGGTACAATCAGTTAGTAATAAAACATAAACTCCAGGTACAATCGGTGAGTAATAAAACATACTCCAGGTACAATCGGTGAGTAACAAAACATAAACTCCAGGTACAATCGGTGAGTAATAAAACATAAAATCCAGGTACAATCGGTGAGTAATAAAACATATACTCCTGGTACAATCTGTGAGTAATAAAAACATAAACTCCAGGTACAATCTGTGAGCAACAAAACATAAACTAACGATACAATCGGTGAGTAACAAAACATAAACTCCAGGTACAATCGGTAAATAACAAAACATAAATTCCAGGTACAATGGGTGAGTAATAAAACATAAAATCCAGGTACAATCGGTGAGTAATAAAACATATACTCCTGGTACAATCTGTGAGTAATAAAAACATAAACTCCAGGTACAATCTGAGTAATAAAAACATAAACTCCAGGTACAATCTGTGAGCAACAAAACATAAACTAATGATACAATCGGTGAGTAACAAAACATAAACTCCAGGTACAATCGGTAAATAACAAAACATAAATTCCAGGTACAATGGGTGAGTAATAAAACATAAACTCCAGGTACAATCGGTTAGTAACAAAACATAAACTAAAGAAACAATCGCTGAGTAACAAAACATAAACTCCCGGTACAATCAGTGAGTAGCAGAACATAAACTCCAGGTACAATATGTGAGTAACAGAACATAAAGTCCTGGTACAATCTGAGTAACAAAGCATAAACTCCAGGTACAATATGTGAGTAACAGAACATAAACTCCCGGTACAATCGGTGAGTAACAAAACATAAATTCCAGGTGCAATCTGTGAGTAACACAACATAAACTCCCGGTACAATCAGTGAGTAATAAAACATAAACTCCAGGTACAATCGATGAGTAATAAAACATAAACTCCAGGTACAATCGGTGAGTAATAAAACATAAACTCCAGGTACAATCGGTGAGTAACAAAACATAAACTCCTGGTACAATCGGTTAGTAATAAAACATAAACTCCAGGTACAATCGGTGAGTAACAAAACCTAAGCTCCAGGTACAATCGGTGAGTAATAAAACATAAACTCCAGGTACAATCAGTTAGTAATAAAACATAAACTCCAGGTACAATCGATGAGTAATAAAACATAAACTCCAGGTACAATATGTGAGTAACAGAACATAAACTCCCGGTACAATCGGTGAGTAACAAAATATAAATTCCAGGTGCAATCTGTGAGTAACAAAACATAAACTCCCGTTACAATCGGTGAGTAATAAAACATAAACTCCAGGTACAATCGATGAGTAATAAAACATAAACTCCAGGTACAATCGGTGAGTAATAAAACATAAACTCCAGGTACAATCGGTGAGTAACAAAACATAAACTCCTGGTACAATCGGTTAGTAATAAAACATAAACTCCAGGTACAATTGGTGAGTAATAAAACATAAACTCCAAGTACAATCGGTGAGTAACAAAACCTAAACTCCAGGTTCAATCGGTGAGTAATAAAACATAAACTCCAGGTACAATCAGTTAGTAATAAAACATAAACTCCAGGTACAATCGGTGAGTAATAAAACATATACTCCAGGTACAATCAGTTAGTAATAAAACATAAACTCCAGGTACAATCGATGAGTAGCAAAACATAAACTCCAGGTACAATCGGTTAGTAACAAAACATAAACTCCAGGTACAATCTGAGTAACAAAACATAAACTCACGATACAATCGGTGAGTAACAAAACATAAACTCCAGGTACAATCAGTAAATAACAAAACATAAACTCCTGGTACAATGGGTGAGTAATAAAGCATAAACTCCAGGTACAATCGGTTAGTAACAAAACATAAACTAATGATACAATCGGTGAGTAACAAAACATAAACTCCAGGCACAATAGGTGAGTAACAAAATATAAACTCCAGGTACAATCGGTGAGTAACAAAACATAAACTCCCAGTACAATCGGTGAGTAACAAAGCATAAACTCCAGGTACAATTGGTGAGTATCTAAACATAAACTCCCAATACAGTCTGTGAGTAACAAAGCATAAACTGCAGGTACAATCGGTGAGTAACAAAACATAAATTCACGATACAATTGGTGAGTAACAAAACATAAATTCAAGGTACAATCGGTGAGTAGCAGAACATAAACTCCAGGTACAATATGTGAGTAACAGAACATAAAGTCCCGGTACAATCTGAGTAACAAAACATAAACTCCAGGTACAATATGTGAGTAACAGCATAAACTCCCGGTACAATCGGTGAGTAACAAAACATAAATTCTAGGTGCAATCTGTGAGTAACAAAACATAAACTCCCGGTGCAATCGGCGAGTAATAAAACCTAAACTCCAGGTACAATCGGTGAGTAATAAAACATAAACTCCAGGTACAATCAGTTAGTAATAAAACATAAACTCCAGGTACAATCGGTGAGTAATAAAACATATACTCCAGGTACAATCAGTTAGTAACAAAACATAAACTCCAGGTACAATCGATGAGTAGCAAAACATAAACTCCAGGTACAATCGGTTAGTAACAAAACATAAACTCCAGGTACAATCTGAGTAACAAAACATAAACTCACGATACAATCGGTGAGTAACAAAACATAAACTCCAGGTACAATCAGTAAATAACAAAACATAAACTCCTGGTACAATGGGTGAGTAATAAAGCATAAACTCCAGGTACAATCGGTTAGTAACAAAACATAAACTAATGATACAATCGGTGAGTAACAAAACATAGACTCCAGGCACAATAGGTGAGTAACAAAATATAAACTCCAGGTACAATCGGTGAGTAACAAAACATAAACTCCCAGTACAATCGGTGAGTAACAAAGCATAAACTCCAGGTACAATTGGTGAGTATCTAAACATAAACTCCCAATACAGTCTGTGAGTAACAAAGCATAAACTGCAGGTACAATCGGTGAGTAACAAAACATAAATTCACGATACAATTGGTGAGTAACAAAACATAAATTCCAGGTACAATCGGAGAGTAACAAAACATAAACTCCTGGTACAATCGGTGAGTAGCAGAACATAAACTCCAGGTACAATATGTGAGTAACAGAACATAAAGTCCCGGTACAATCTGAGTAACAAAACATAAACTCCATGTACAATATGTGAGTAACAGCATAAACTCCCGGTACAATCGGTGAGTAACAAAACATAAATTCTAGGTGCAATCTGTGAGTAACAAAACATAAACTCCCGGTGCAATCGGCGAGTAATAAAACATAAACTCCAGGTACAATCAGTGAGTAATAAAACATAAACTCCAGGTACAATATGTGAGTAACAGAGCATAAACTCCCGGTACAATCGGTGAGTAACAAAACATAAATTCCAGGTGTAATCTGTGAGTAACAAAACATAAATCCCGGTACAATCGGTGAGTAATAAAACATAAACTCCAGGTACAATCGGTGAGTAATAAAACATAAACTCCAGGTACAATCGGTGAGTAATAAAACATAAACTCCAGGTACAATCGGTGAGTAACAAAACATAAACTCCAGGTACAATCGGTTAGTAATAAAACAAACTCCAGGTACAATCAGTGAGTAATAAAACATAAACTCCAGGTACAATCGGTGAGTAACAAAACATAAACTCCCGGTACAATCGGTGAGTAATAAAACGTAAACTCCAGGTACAATCGGTGAGTAATAAAACATAAACTCCAGGTACAATCAGTTAGTAATAAAACATAAACTCCAGGTACAATCGGTGAGTAATAAAACATAAACTCCGGGTACAATCGGTGAGTAACAAAACATAAACTCCAGGTAGAGTCGGTGAGTAATAAAACATAAAATCCCGGTACAATTGGTGAGTAATAAAACATAAACTCCTGGTACAATCTGTGAGTAATAAAAACATAAACTCCAGTTACAATCGGTGAGTAGCAAAACATAAACTCCAGGTTCAATCGGTTAGTTATCAAACATAAACTCCAGGTACAATCAGTTAGTAACAAAACATAAACTCCAGGTACAATCGATGAGTAACAAAACATAAACTCCAGGTACAATCGGTTAGTAGCAAAACATAAACTCCAGGTACAATCTGTGAGCAACAAAACATAAACTAACGATACAATCGGTGAGTAACAAAACAAACTCCAGGTACAATCGGTAAATAACAAAACATAAATTCCAGGTACAATGGGTGAGTAATAAAACATAAAATCCAGGTACAATCGGTGAGTAATAAAACATATACTCCTGGTACAATCTGTGAGTAATAAAAACATAAACTCCAGGTACAATCTGTGAGTAATAAAAGCATAAACTCCAGGTACAATCTGTGAGCAACAAAACATAAACTAATGATACAATCGGTGAGTAACAAAACATAAACTCCAGGTACAATCGGTAAATAACAAAACATAAATTCCAGGTACAATGGGTGAGTAATAAAACATAAACTCCAGGTACAATCGGTTAGTAACAAAACATAAACTAAAGATACAATCGGTGAGTAACAAAACATAAACTCCCGGTACAATCGGTGAGTAGCAGAACATAAACTCCAGGTACAATATGTGAGTAACAGAACATAAAGTCCCGGTACAATCTGAGTAACAAAGCATAAACTCCAGGTACAATATGTGAGTAACAGAACATAAACTCCCGGTACAATCGGTGAGTAACAAAACATAAACTCCCAGCACAATCTTAGAATAGCAAAACATAAACTCCAGGTACAATCGGTGAGTAACAAAAGATAAACTCACGATACAATTGGTGAGTAACAAAACATAAATTCCAGGCACAATCTGTGAGTAACAAAACATAAACTCCCGGTACAATCTCTGAGTAACAAAACATAAACTCCCGGTACAATCGGTGAGTAGCAGAACATAAACTCCAGGTACAATATGTGAGTAACAGAACATAAAGTCCCGGTACAATCTGAGTAACAAAACATAAACTCCAGGTACAATATGTGAGTAACAGCATAAACTCCCGGTACAATTGGTGAGTAACAAAACATAAATTCCAGGTGCAATCTGTGAGTAACAAAACATAAACTGCCGGTACAATCGGTGAGTAATAAAACATAAACTCCAGGTACAATCAGTTAGTAATAAAACATAAACTCCAGGTACAATCGGTGAGTAATAAAACATAAACTCCGGGTACAATCGGTGAGTAACAAAACATAAACTCCAGGTAGAGTCGGTGAGTAATAAAACATAAAATCCCGGTACAATTGGTGAGTAATAAAACATAAACTCCTGCTACAATCTGTGAGTAATAAAAACATAAACTCCAGTTACAATCGGTGAGTAGCAAAACATAAACTCCAGGTTCAATCGGTTAGTTATCAAACATAAACTCCAGGTACAATCAGTTAGTAACAAAACATAAACTCCAGGTACAATCGATGAGTAACAAAACATAAACTCCAGGTACAATCGGTTAGTAGCAAAACATAAACTCCAGGTACAATCTGTGAGCAACAAAACATAAACTAACGATACAATCGGTGAGTAACAAAACAAACTCCAGGTACAATCGGTAAATAACAAAACATAAATTCCAGGTACAATGGGTGAGTAATAAAACATAAAATCCAGGTACAATCGGTGAGTAATAAAACATATACTCCTGGTACAATCTGTGAGTAATAAAAACATAAACTCCAGGTACAATCTGTGAGTAATAAAAACATAAACTCCAGGTACAATCTGTGAGCAACAAAACATAAACTAATGATACAATCGGTGAGTAACAAAACATAAACTCCAGGTACAATCGGTAAATAACAAAACATAAATTCCAGGTACAATGGGTGAGTAATAAAACATAAACTCCAGGTACAATCGGTTAGTAACAAAACATAAACTAAAGATACAATCGGTGAGTAACAAAACATAAACTCCCGGTACAATCGGTGAGTAGCAGAACATAAACTCCAGGTACAATATGTGAGTAACAGAACATAAAGTCCCGGTACAATCTGAGTAACAAAGCATAAACTCCAGGTACAATATGTGAGTAACAGAACATAAACTCCCGGTACAATCGGTGAGTAACAAAACATAAACTCCCAGCACAATCTTAGAATAGCAAAACATAAACTCCAGGTACAATCGGTGAGTAACAAAAGATAAACTCACGATACAATTGGTGAGTAACAAAACATAAATTCCAGGCACAGTCTGTGAGTAACAAAACATAAACTCCCGGTACAATCTGTGAGTAACAAAACATAAACTCCCGGTACAATCGGTGAGTAGCAGAACATAAACTCCAGGTACAATATGTGAGTAACAGAACATAAAGTCCCGGTACAATCTGAGTAACAAAACATAAACTCCAGGTACAATATGTGAGTAACAGAGCATAAACTCCCGGTACAATTGGTGAGTAACAAAACATAAATTCCAGGTGCAATCTGTGAGTAACAAAACATAAACTGCCGGTACAATCGGTGAGTAATAAAACATAAACTCCAAGTACAATCGGTGAGTAACAAATCCTAAACTCCAGGTACAATCTGTGAGTAATAAAACATAAACTCCAGGTACAATCAGTTAGTAATAAAACATAAACTCCAGGTACAATCGGTGAGTAATAAAACATACTCCAGGTACAATCGGTGAGTAACAAAACATAAACTCCAGGTACAATCGGTGAGTAATAAAACATAAAATCCAGGTACAATCGGTGAGTAATAAAACATATACTCCTGGTACAATCTGTGAGTAATAAAAACATAAAATCCAGGTACAATCGGTGAGTAATAAAACATATACTCCTGGTACAATCTGTGAGTAATAAAAACATAAACTCCAGGTACAATCTGTGAGTAATAAAAACATAAACTCCAGGTACAATCTGTGAGCAACAAAACATAAACTAATGATACAATCGGTGAGTAACAAAACATAAACTCCAGGTACAATCGGTAAATAACAAAACATAAATTCCAGGTACAATGGGTGAGTAATAAAACATAAACTCCAGGTACAATCGGTTAGTAACAAAACATAAACTAAAGATACAATCGGTGAGTAACAAAACATAAACTCCCGGTACAATCGGTGAGTAGCAGAACATAAACTCCAGGTACAATATGTGAGTAACAGAACATAAAGTCCCGGTACAATCTGAGTAACAAAGCATAAACTCCAGGTACAATATGTGAGTAACAGAACATAAACTCCCGGTACAATCGGTGAGTAACAAAACATAAACTCCCAGCACAATCTTAGAATAGCAAAACATAAACTCCAGGTACAATCGGTGAGTAACAAAAGATAAACTCACGATACAATTGGTGAGTAACAAAACATAAATTCCAGGCACAATCTGTGAGTAACAAAACATAAACTCCCGGTACCATCTGTGAGTAACAAAACATAAACTCCCGGTACAATCGGTGAGTAGCAGAACATAAACTCCAGGTACAATATGTGAGTAACAGAACATAAAGTCCCGGTACAATCTGAGTAACAAAACATAAACTCCAGGTACAATATGTGAGTAACAGAGCATAAACTCCCGGTACAATTGGTGAGTAACAAAACATAAATTCCAGGTGCAATCTGTGAGTAACAAAACATAAACTGCCGGTACAATCGGTGAGTAATAAAACATAAACTCCAGGTACAATCAGTTAGTAATAAAACATAAACTCCAGGTACAATCGGTGAGTAATAAAACATAAACTCCGGGTACAATCGGTGAGTAACAAAACATAAACTCCAGGTAGAGTCGGTGAGTAATAAAACATAAAATCCCGGTACAATTGGTGAGTAATAAAACATAAACTCCTGGTACAATCTGTGAGTAATAAAAACATAAACTCCAGTTACAATCGGTGAGTAGCAAAACATAAACTCCAGGTTCAATCGGTTAGTTATCAAACATAAACTCCAGGTACAATCAGTTAGTAACAAAACATAAACTCCAGGTACAATCGATGAGTAACAAAACATAAACTCCAGGTACAATCGGTTAGTAGCAAAACATAAACTCCAGGTACAATCTGTGAGCAACAAAACATAAACTAACGATACAATCGGTGAGTAACAAAACAAACTCCAGGTACAATCGGTAAATAACAAAACATAAATTCCAGGTACAATGGGTGAGTAATAAAACATAAAATCCAGGTACAATCGGTGAGTAATAAAACATATACTCCTGGTACAATCTGTGAGTAATAAAAACATAAACTCCAGGTACAATCTGTGAGTAATAAAAACATAAACTCCAGGTACAATCTGTGAGCAACAAAACATAAACTAATGATACAATCGGTGAGTAACAAAACATAAACTCCAGGTACAATCGGTAAATAACAAAACATAAATTCCAGGTACAATGGGTGAGTAATAAAACATAAACTCCAGGTACAATCGGTTAGTAACAAAACATAAACTAAAGATACAATCGGTGAGTAACAAAACATAAACTCCCGGTACAATCGGTGAGTAGCAGAACATAAACTCCAGGTACAATATGTGAGTAACAGAACATAAAGTCCCGGTACAATCTGAGTAACAAAGCATAAACTCCAGGTACAATATGTGAGTAACAGAACATAAACTCCCGGTACAATCGGTGAGTAACAAAACATAAACTCCCAGCACAATCTTAGAATAGCAAAACATAAACTCCAGATACAATCGGTGAGTAACAAAACATAAACTCCCGGTACAATCGGTGAGTAGCAGAACATAAACTCCAGGTACAATATGTGAGTAACAGAACATAAAGTCCCGGTACAATCTGAGTAACAAAACATAAACTCCAGGTACAATATGTGAGTAACAGAGCATAAACTCCCGGTACAATTGGTGAGTAACAAAACATAAATTCCAGGTGCAATCTGTGAGTAACAAAACATAAACTGCCGGTACAATCGGTGAGTAATAAAACATAAACTCCAAGTACAATCGGTGAGTAACAAATCCTAAACTCCAGGTACAATCTGTGAGTAATAAAACATAAACTCCAGGTACAATCAGTTAGTAATAAAACATAAACTCCAGGTACAATCGGTGAGTAATAAAACATACTCCAGGTACAATCGGTGAGTAACAAAACATAAACTCCAGGTACAATCGGTGAGTAATAAAACATAAAATCCAGGTACAATCGGTGAGTAATAAAACATATACTCCTGGTACAATCTGTGAGTAATAAAAACATAAACTCCAGGTACAATCTGTGAGCAACAAAACATAAACTAACGATACAATCGGTGAGTAACAAAACATAAACTCCAGGTACAATCGGTAAATAACAAAACATAAATTCCAGGTACAATGGGTGAGTAATAAAACATAAAATCCAGGTACAATCGGTGAGTAATAAAACATATACTCCTGGTACAATCTGTGAGTAATAAAAACATAAACTCCAGGTACAATCTGAGTAATAAAAACATAAACTCCAGGTACAATCTGTGAGCAACAAAACATAAACTAATGATACAATCGGTGAGTAACAAAACATAAACTCCAGGTACAATCGGTAAATAACAAAACATAAATTCCAGGTACAATGGGTGAGTAATAAAACATAAACTCCAGGTACAATCGGATAGTAACAAAACATAAACTAAAGATACAATCGCTGAGTAACAAAACATAAACTCCCGGTACAATCAGTGAGTAGCAGAACATAAACTCCAGGTACAATATGTGAGTAACAGAACATAAAGTCCTGGTACAATCTGAGTAACAAAGCATAAACTCCAGGTACAATATGTGAGTAACAGAACATAAACTCCCGGTACAATCGGTGAGTAACAAAACATAAATTCCAGGTGCAATCTGTGAGTAACACAACATAAACTCCCGGTACAATCAGTGAGTAATAAAACATAAACTCCAGGTACAATCGATGAGTAATAAAACATAAACTCCAGGTACAATCGGTGAGTAATAAAACATAAACTCCAGGTACAATCGGTGAGTAACAAAACATAAACTCCTGGTACAATCGGTTAGTAATAAAACATAAACTCCAGGTACAATCGGTGAGTAACAAAACCTAAGCTCCAGGTACAATCGGTGAGTAATAAAACATAAACTCCAGGTACAATCAGTTAGTAATAAAACATAAACTCCAGGTACAATCGATGAGTAATAAAACATAAACTCCAGGTACAATATGTGAGTAACAGAACATAAACTCCCGGTACAATCGGTGAGTAACAAAATATAAATTCCAGGTGCAATCTGTGAGTAACAAAACATAAACTCCCGTTACAATCGGTGAGTAATAAAACATAAACTCCAGGTACAATCGATGAGTAATAACACATAAACTCCAGGTACAATCGGTGAGTAATAAAACATAAACTCCAGGTACAATCGGTGAGTAACAAAACATACACTCCTGGTACAATCGGTGAGTAACAAAACATAAACTCCAGGTACAATTGGTGAGTAATAAAACATAAACTCCAAGTACAATCGGTGAGTAACAAAACCTAAACTCCAGGTACAATCGGTGAGTAATAAAACATAAACTCCAGGTACAATTGGTGAGTAATAAAACATAAACTCCAAGTACAATCGGTGAGTAACAAAACCTAAACTCCAGGTACAATCGGTGAGTAATAAAACATAAACTCCAGGTACAATCAGTTAGTAATAAAACATAAACTCCAGATACAATCGGTGAGTAATAAAACATAAACTCCAGGTACAATTGGTGAGTAATAAAACATAAACTCCAAGTACAATCGGTGAGTAACAAAACCTAAACTCCAGGTACAATCGGTGAGTAATAAAACATAAACTCCAGGTACAATTGGTGAGTAATAAAACATAAACTCCAAGTACAATCGGTGAGTAACAAAACCTAAACTCCAGGTACAATCGGTGAGTAATAAAACATAAACTCCAGGTACAATCAGTTAGTAATAAAACATAAACTCCAGATACAATCGGTGAGTAATAAAACATAAACTCCAGGTACAATCAGTTAGTAACAAAACATAAACTCCAGGTACAATCGATGAGTAGCAAAACATAAACTCCAGGTACATTCTGAGTAACAAAACATAAACTCACCATACAATCGGTGAGTAATAAAACATAAACTCCAGATACAATCGGTGAGTAATAAAACATAAACTCCAGGTACAATCGGTTAGTAACAAAACATAAACTCCAGGTACATTCTGAGTAACAAAACATAAACTCACCATACAATCGGTGAGTAACAAAACATAAACTCCAGGTACAATCAGTAAATAACAAAACATAAACTCCTGGTACAATGGGTGAGTAATAAAGCATAAACTCCAGGTACAATCGGTTAGTAACAAAACATAAACTAATGATACAATCGGTGAGTAACAAAACATAGACTCCAGGCACAATAGGTGAGTAACAAAATATAAACTCCAGGTACAATCGGTGAGTAACAAAACATAAACTCCCGGTACAATCTGAGTAACAAAACATAAACTCCAGGTACAATATGTGAGTAACAGCATAAACTCCCGGTACAATCGGTGAGTAACAAAACATAAATTCTAGGTGCAATCTGTGAGTAACAAAACATAAACTCCCGGTGCAATCGGCGAGTAATAAAACATAAACTCCAGGTACAATCAGTGAGTAATAAAACATAAACTCCAGGTACAATATGTGAGTAACAGAGCATAAACTCCCGGTACAATCGGTGAGTAACAAAACATAAATTCCAGGTGTAATCTGTGAGTAACAAAACATAAATCCCGGTACAATCGGTGAATAATAAAACATAAACTCCAGGTACAATCGGTGAGTAATAAAACATAAACTCCAGGTACAATCGGTGAGTAATAAAACATAAACTCCAGGTACAATCGGTGAGTAACAAAACATAAACTCCAGGTACAATCGGTTAGTAATAAAACAAACTCCAGGTACAATCAGTGAGTAATAAAACATAAACTCCAGGTACAATCGGTGAGTAACAAAACATAAACTCCCGGTACAATCGGTGAGTAATAAAACGTAAACTCCAGGTACAATCGGTGAGTAATAAAACATAAACTCCAGGTACAATCAGTTAGTAATAAAACATAAACTCCTGGTACAATCTGTGAGTAATAAAAACATAAACTCCAGGTACAATCGGTGAGTAGCAAAACATAAACTCCAGGTTCAATCGGTTAGTTATCAAACATAAACTCCAGGTACAATCAGTTAGTAACAAAACATAAACTCCAGGTACAATCGATGAGTAACAAAACATAAACTCCAGGTACAATCGGTTAGTAGCAAAACATAAACTCCAGGTACAATCTGTGAGCAACAATACATAAACTAACGATACAATCGGTGAGTAACAAAACATAAACTCCAGGTACAATCGGTAAATAACAAAACATAAATTCCAGGTACAATGGGTGAGTAATAAAACATAAAATCCAGGTACAATCGGTGAGTAATAAAACATATACTCCTGGTACAATCTGTGAGTAATAAAAACATAAACTCCAGGTACAATCTGTGAGTAATAAAAACATAAACTCCAGGTACAATCTGTGAGCAACAAAACATAAACTAATGATACAATCGGTGAGTAACAAAACATAAACTCCAGGTACAATCGGTAAATAACAAAACATAAATTCCAGGTACAATGGGTGAGTAATAAAACATAAACTCCAGGTACAATCGGTTAGTAACAAAACATAAACTAAAGATACAATCGGTGAGTAACAAAACATAAACTCCCGGTACAATCGGTGAGTAGCAGAACATAAACTCCAGGTACAATATGTGAGTAACAGAACATAAAGTCCCGGTACAATCTGAGTAACAAAGCATAAACTCCAGGTACAATATGTGAGTAACAGAACATAAACTCCCGGTACAATCGGTGAGTAACAAAACATAAACTCCCAGCACAATCTTAGAATAGCAAAACATAAACTCCAGGTACAATCGGTGAGTAACAAAAGATAAACTCACGATACAATTGGTGAGTAACAAAACATAAATTCCAGGCACAATCTGTGAGTAACAAAACATAAACTCCCGGTACAATCTGTGAGTAACAAAACATAAACTCCCGGTACAATCGGTGAGTAGCAGAACATAAACTCCAGGTACAATATGTGAGTAACAGAACATAAAGTCCCGGTACAATCTGAGTAACAAAACATAAACTCCAGGTACAATATGTGAGTAACAGAGCATAAACTCCCGGTACAATCGGTGAGTAACAAAACATAAATTCCAGGTGCAATCTGTGAGTAACAAAACATAAACTCCCGGTACAATCGGTGAGTAATAAAACATAAACTCCAAGTACAATCGGTCAGTAACAAATCCTAAACTCCAGGTACAATCGGTGAGTAATAAAACATAAACTCCAGGTACAATCAGTTAGTAATAAAACATAAACTCCAGGTACAATCGGTGAGTAATAAAACATACTCCAGGTACAATCGGTGAGTAACAAAACATAAACTCCAGGTACAATCGATGAGTAATAAAACATAAAATCCAGGTACAATCGGTGAGTAATAAAACATATACTCCTGGTACAATCTGTGAGTAATAAAAACATAAACTCCAGGTACAATCTGTGAGTAATAAAAACATAAACTCCAGGTACAATCGGTAAATAACAAAACATAAACTCCAGGTACAATCGATGAGTAACAAGACATAAACTCCAGGTACAATCGGTTAGTAGCAAAACATAAACTCCAGGTACAATCTGTGAGCAACAAAACATAAACTAACGATACAATCGGTGAGTAACAAAACATAAACTCCAGGTACAATCGGTAAATAACAAAACATAAATTCCAGGTACAATGGGTGAGTAATAAAACATAAAATCCAGGTACAATCGGTGAGTAATAAAACATATACTCCTGGTACAATCTGTGAGTAATAAAAACATAAACTCCAGGTACAATCTGAGTAATAAAAACATAAACTCCAGGTACAATCTGTGAGCAACAAAACATAAACTAATGATACAATCGGTGAGTAACAAAACTTAAACTCCAGGTACAATCGGTAAATAACAAAACATAAATTCCAGGTACAATGGGTGAGTAATAAAACATAAACTCCAGGTACAATCGGTTAGTAACAAAACATAAACTAAAGACACAATCGGTGAGTAACAAAACATAAACTCCCGGTACAATCGGTGAGTAGCAGAACATAAACTCCAGGTACAATATGTGAGTAACAGAACATAAAGTCCTGGTACAATCTGAGTAACAAAGCATAAACTCCAGGTACAATATGTGAGTAACAGAACATAAACTCCCGGTACAATCGGTGAGTAACAAAACATAAATTCCAGGTGCAATCTGTGAGTAATACAACATAAACTCCCGGTACAATCAGTCAGTAATAAAACATAAACTCCAGGTACAATCGATGAGTAATAAAACATAAACTCCAGGTACAATCGGTGAGTAATAAAACATAAACTCCAGGTACAATCGGTTAGTAACAAAACATAAACTCCTGGTACAATCGGTTAGTAATAAAACATAAACTCCAGGTACAATCGGTGAGTAACAAAACCTAAGCTCCAGGTACAATCGGTGAGTAATAAAACATAAACTTCAGGTACAATCAGTTAGTAATAAAACATAAACTCCAGGTACAATCGGTTAGTAATAAAACATAAACTCCAGGTACAATCGATGAGTAATAAAACATAAACTCCAGGTACAATATGTGAGTAACAGAACATAAACTCCCGGTACAATCGGTGAGTAACAAAATATTAATTCCAGGTGCAATCTTTGAGTAACAAAACATAAACTCCCGTTACAATCGGTGAGTAATAAAACGTAAACTCCAGGTACAATCGATGAGTAACAAAACATAAACTCCAGATACAATCTGAGTAACAAAACATAAACTCACGATACAATCGGTTAGTAATAAAACATAAACTCCAGGTACAATTGGTGAGTAATAAAACATAAACTCCAAGTACAATCGGTGAGTAACAAAACCTAAACTCCAGGTACAATCGGTGAGTAATAAAACATAGACTCCAGGTACAATCAGTTAGTAATAAAACATAAACTCCAGGTACAATCGGTTAGTAATAAAACATAAACTCCCGGTACAATCGGTTAGTAATAAAACATAAACTCCAGGTACAATCTGAGTAACAAAACATAAACTCACGATACAATCGGTTAGTAATAAAACATAAACTCCAGGTACAATCGGTGAGTAATAAAACATAAACTCCAGTTACAATCGGTGAGTAATAAAACATAAACTACAGGTACAATTGGTGAGTAATAAAACATAAACTCCAAGTACAATCGGTGAGTAACAAAACCTAAACTCCAGGTACAATCGGTGAGTAATAAAACATAGACTCCAGGTACAATCAGTTAGTAATAAAACATAAACTCCAGGTACAATCGGTGAGTAATAAAACATACTCCAGGTACAATCAGTTAGTAACAAAACATAAACTCCAGGTACAATCGATGAGTAGCAAAACATAAACTCCAGGTACAATCGGTTAGTAACAAAACATAAACTCCAGGTACAATCTGAGTAACAAAACATAAACTCACGATACAATCGGTGAGTAACAAAACATAAACTCCAGGTACAATCAGTAAATAACAAAACATAAACTCCTGGTACAATGGGTGAGTAATAAAGCATAAACTCTAGGTACAATCGGTTAGTAACAAAACATAAAGTAATGATACAATCGGTGAGTAGCAAAACATAGACTCCAGGCACAATAGGTGAGTAACAAAATATAAACTCCAGGTACAATCGGTGAGTAACAAAACAAACTCCCAGTACAATCGGTGAGTAACAAAGCATAAACTCCAGGTACAATTGGTGAGTATCTAAACATAAACTCCCAATACAGTCTGTGAGTAACAAAGCATAAACTGCAGGTACAATCGGTGAGTAACAAAACATAAATTCACGATACAATTGGTGAGTAACAAAACATAAATTCCAGGTACAATCGGAGAGTAACAAAACATAAACTCCTGGTACAATCGGTGAGTAGCAGAACATAAACTCCAGGTACAATATGTGAGTAACAGAACATAAAGTCCCGGTACAATCTGAGTAACAAAACATAAACTCCAGGTACAATATGTGAGTAACAGCATAAACTCCCGGTACAATCGGTGAGTAACAAAACATAAATTCTAGGTGCAATCTGTGAGTAACAAAACATAAACTCCCGGTGCAATCGGCGAGTAATAAAACATAAACTCCAGGTACAATCGGTGAGTAATAAAACATAAACTCCAGGTACAATATGTGAGTAACAGAGCATAAACTCCCGGTACAATCGGTGAGTAACAAAACATAAATTCCAGGTGTAATCTGTGAGTAACAAAACATAAATCCCGGTACAATCGGTGAGTAATAAAACATAAACTCCAGGTACAATCGGTGAGTAATAAAACATAAACTCCAGGTACAATCGGTGAGTAATAAAACATAAACTCCAGGTACAATCGGTGAGTAACAAAACATAAACTCCAGGTACAATCGGTTAGTAATAAAACAAACTCCAGGTACAATCAGTGAGTAATAAAACATAAACTCCAGGTACAATCGGTGAGTAACAAAACATAAACTCCCGGTACAATCGGTGAGTAATAAAACGTAAACTCCAGGTACAATCGGTGAGTAATAAAACATAAACTCCAGATACAATCAGTTAGTAATAAAACATAAACTCCAGGTACAATCGGTGAGTAATAAAACATAAACTCTGGGTACAATCGGTGAGTAACAAAACATAAACTCCAGGTAGAGTCGGTGAGTAATAAAACATAAAATCCAGGTACAATTGGTGAGTAATAAAACATAAACTCCTGGTACAATCTGTGAGTAATAAAAAAAAAACTCCAGGTACAATCGGTGAGTAGCAAAACATAAACTCCAGGTTCAATCGGTTAGTTATCAAACATAAACTCCAGGTACAATCAGTTAGTAACAAAACATAAACTCCAGGTACAATCGATGAGTAACAAAACATAAACTCCAGGTACAATCGGTTAGTAGCAAAACATAAACTCCAGGTACAATCTGTGAGCAACAAAACATAAACTAACGATACAATCGGTGAGTAACAAAACATAAACTCCAGGTACAATCGGTAAATAACAAACATAAATTCCAGGTACAATCGGTGAGTAATAAAACATAAACTCCAGCTACAATCGTTTAGTAACAAAACATAAACTAATGATACAATCGGTGAGTAACAAAACATAAACTCCAGGTGCAATAGGTCAGTAACAAAATATAAACTCCAGGTACAATCGGTGAGTAACAAAACATAAACCCCCAGTACAAATTGTGAGTAACAAAACATAAACTGCAGGTACAGTTGGTGAGTAACAAAACATAAACTCCCAGCACAATCTTAGAATAACAAAACATAAACTCCAGGTACAATCGGTGAGTAACAAAAGATAAACTCACGATACAATTGGTGAGTAACAAAACATAAATTCCAGGCACAATCTGTGAGTAACAAAACATAAACTCCCGGTACAATCTGTGAGTAACAAAACATAAACTCCCGGTACAATCGGTGAGTAGCAGAACATAAACTCCAGGTACAATATGTGAGTAACAGAACATAAAGTCCCGGTACAATCTGAGTAACAAAACATAAACTCCAGGTACAATATGTGAGTAACAGAGCATAAACTCCCGGTACAATCGGTGAGTAACAAAACATAAATTCCAGGTGCAATCTGTGAGTAACAAAACATAAACTGCCGGTACAATTGGTGAGTAATAAAACCTAAACTCCAGGTACAATCGGTGAGTAATAAAACATAAACTCCAGGTACAATCAGTTAGTAATAAAACATAAACTCCAGGTACAATCGGTGAGTAATAAAACATACTCCAGGTACAATCGGTGAGTAACAAAACATAAACTCCAGGTACAATCGGTGAGTAATAAAACGTAAACTCCAGGTACAATCGGTGAGTAATAAAACATAAACTCCAGGTACAATCAGTTAGTAATAAAACAAACTCCAGGTACAATCGGTGAGTAATAAAACATAAACTCCGGCTACAATCGGTGAGTAACAAAACATAAACTCCAGGTACAGTCGGTGAGTAATAAAACATAAAATCCAGGTACAATCGGTGAGTAATAAAACATATACTCCTGGTACAATCTGTGAGTAATAAAAACATAAACTCCAGGTACAATCTGTGAGTAATAAAAACAAACTCCAGGTACAATCTGTGAGCAACAAAACATAAACTAATGATACAATCGGTGAGTAACAAAACATAAACTCCAGGTACAATCGGTAAATAACAAAACATAAATTCCAGGTACAATGGGTGAGTAATAAAACATAAACTCCAGGTACAATCGGTTAGTAACAAAACATAAACTAAAGATACAATCGGTGAGTAACAAAACATAAACTCCTGGTACAATCGGTGAGTAGCAGAACATAAACTCCAGGTACAATATGTGAGTAACAGAACATAAAGTCCCGGTACAATCTGAGTAACAAAGCATAAACTCCAGGTACAATATGTGAGTAACAGAACATAAACTCCCGGTACAATCAGTGAGTAATAAAACATAAACTCCAGGTACAATCGATGAGTAATAAAACATAAACTCCAGGTACAATCGGTGAGTAATAAAACATAAACTCCAGGTACAATCGCTGAGTAACAAAACATAAACTCCTGGTACAATCGGTTAGTAATAAAACATAAACTCCAGGTACAATCGGTGAGTAACAAAACCTAAGCCCCAGGTACAATCGGTGAGTAATAAAACATAAACTCCAGGTACAATCAGTTAGTAATAAAACATAAACTCCAGGTACAATCGATGAGTAATAAAACATAAACTCCAGGTACAATATGTGAGTAACAGAACATAAACTCCCGGTACAATTGGTGAGTAACAAAACATAAATTCCAGGTGCAATCTGTGAGTAACAAAACATAAACTCCCGTTAAAATCGGTGAGTAATAAAACATAAACTCCAGGTACAATTGGTGAGTAATAAAACATAAACTCCAGGTACAATTGGTGAGTAATAAAACATAAACTCCAAGTACAATCGGTGAGTAACAAAACCTAAACTCCAGGTACAATCGGTGAGTAATAAAACATAAACTCCAGGTACAATTGGTGAGTAATAAAACATAAACTCCAGGTACAATTGGTGAGTAATAAAACATAAACTCCAAGTACAATCGGTGAGTAACAAAACCTAAACTCCAGGTACAATTGGTGAGTAATAAAACATAAACTCCAGTTACAATCGGTGAGTAATAAAACATAAACTCCAGGTACAATCAGTTAGTAATAAAACATAAACTCCAGGTACAATCGGTGAGTAATAAAACATATACTCCAGGTACAATCGGTTAGTAACAAAACATAAACTCCAGGTACAATCGATGAGTAGCAAAACATAAACTTCAGGTACAATCGGTTAGTAACAAAACATAAACTCCAGGTACAATCTGAGTAACAAAACATAAACTCACGATACAAACGGTGAGTAACAAAACATAAACTCCAGGTACAATCAGTAAATAACAAAACATAAACTCCTGGTACAATGGGTGAGTAATAAAACATAAACTCCAGGTACAATCGGTTAGTAACAAAACATAAACTAATGATACCATCGGTGAGTAACAAAACATAGACTCCAGGCACAATAGGTGAGTAACAAAATATAAACTCCAGGTACAATCGGTGAGTAACAAAACATAAACTCCCAGTACAATCGGTGAGTAACAAAGCATAAACTCCAGGTACAATTGGTGAGTATCTAAACATAAACTCCCAATACAGTCTGTGAGTAACAAAGCATAAACTGCAGGTACAATCGGTGAGTAACAAAGCATAAATTCACGATACAATTGGTGAGTAACAAAACATAAATTCCAGGTACAATCGGAGAGTAACAAAACATAAACTCCTGGTACAATCGGTGAGTAGCAGAACATAAACTCCAGGTACAATCGGTGAGTAACAAAACATAAACTCCCAGTACAATCGGTGAGTAACAAAGCATAAACTCCAGGTACAATTGGTGAGTATCTAAACATAAACTCCCAATACAGTCTGTGAGTAACAAAGCATAAACTGCAGGTACAATCGGTGAGTAACAAAGCATAAATTCACGATACAATCGGTGAGTAACAAAACATAAATTCTAGGTGCAATCTGTGAGTAACAAAACATAAATTCCCGGTGCAATCGGTGAGTAATAAAACATAAACTCCAGGTACAATCGGTGAGTAATAAAACATAAACTCCAGGTACAATATGTGAGTAACAGAGCATAAACTCCCGGTACAATCGGTGAGTAACAAAACATAAATTCCAGGTGTAATCTGTGAGTAACAAAACATAAACTCCCGGTACAATCGGTGAGTAATAAAACATAAACTCCAGGTACAATCGGTGAGTAATAAAACATAAACTCCAGATACAATCGGTGAGTAATAAAACATAAACTCCAGGTACAATCGGTGAGTAATAAAACATAAACTCCGGGTTCAATCGGTTAGTTATCAAACATAAACTCCAGGTACAATCAGTTAGTAACAAAACATAAACTCCAGGTACAATCGATGAGTAACAAAACATAAACTCCAGGTACAATCGGTTAGTAGCAAAACATAAACTCCCGGTACAATCTGTGAGTAACAAAACATAAACTCCCGGTACAATCTGTGAGTAACAAAACATAAACTCCCGGTACAATCGGTGAGTAGCAGAACATAAACTCCAGGTACAATATGTGAGTAACAGAACATAAAGTCCCGGTACAATCTGAGTAACAAAACATAAACTCCAGGTACAATATGTGAGTAACAGAGCATAAACTCCCGGTACAATCGGTGAGTAACAAAACATAAATTCCAGGTGCAATCTGTGAGTAACAAAACATAAACTGCCGGTACAATTGGTGAGTAATAAAACATAAACTCCAAGTACAATCGGTGAGTAGCAAATCCTAAACTCCAGGTACAATCTTTGAGTAATAAAACATAAACTCCAGGTACAATCAGTTAGTAATAAAACATAAACTCCAGGTACAATCGGTGAGTAATAAAACATAAACTCCAGGTACAATCAGTTAGTAATAAAACATAAACTCCAGATACAATCGGTGAGTAATAAAACATACTCCAGGTACAATCGGTGAGTAACAAAACATAAACTCCAGGTACAATCGGTGAGTAATAAAACGTAAACTCCAGGTACAATCGGTGAGTAATAAAACATAAACTCCAGGTACAATCAGTTAGTAATAAAACAAACTCCAGGTACAATCTGTGAGTAATAAAACATAAACTCCGGCTACAATCGGTGAGTAACAAAACATAAACTCCAGGTACAGTCGGTGAGTAATAAAACATAAAATCCAGGTACAATCGGTGAGTAATAAAACATATACTCCTGGTACAATCTGTGAGTAATAAAAACATAAACTCCAGGTACAATCTGTGAGTAATAAAAACATAAACTCCAGGTACAATCTGTGAGCAACAAAACATAAACTAATGATACAATCGGTGAGTAACAAAACATAAACTCCAGGTACAATCGGTAAATAACAAAACATAAATTCCAGGTACAATGGGTGAGTAATAAAACATAAACTCCAGGTACAATCGGTTAGTAACAAAACATAAACTAAAGATACAATCGGTGAGTAACAAAACATAAACTCCTGGTACAATCGGTGAGTAGCAGAACATAAACTCCAGGTACAATATGTGAGTAACAGAACATAAAGTCCCGGTACAATCTGAGTAACAAAGCATAAACTCCAGGTACAATATGTGAGTAACAGAACATAAACTCCCGGTACAATCAGTGAGTAATAAAACATAAACTCCAGGTACAATCGATGAGTAATAAAACATAAACTCCAGGTACAATCGGTGAGTAATAAAACATAAACTCCAGGTACAATCGGTGAGTAACAAAACATAAACTCCTGGTACAATCGGTTAGTAATAAAACATAAACTCCAGGTACAATCGGTGAGTAACAAAACCTAAGCTCCAGGTACAATCGGTGAGTAATAAAACATAAACTCCAGGTACAATCGATGAGTAATAAAACATAAACTCCAGGTACAATATGTGAGTAACAGAACATAAACTCCCGGTACAATTGGTGAGTAACAAAACATAAATTCCAGGTGCAATCTGTGAGTAACAAAACATAAACTCCCGTTACAATCGGTGAGTAATAAAACATAAACTCCAGGTACAATCGGTGAGTAATAAAACATAAACTCCAGGTACAATCGGTGAGTAACAAAACATAAACTCCTGGTACAATCGGTTAGTAATAAAACATAAACTCCAGGTACAATTGGTGAGTAATAAAACATAAACTCCAGGTACAATCGATGAGTAATAAAACATAAACTCCAGGTACAATATGTGAGTAACAGAACATAAACTCCCGGTACAATTGGTGAGTAACAAAACATAAATTCCAGGTGCAATCTGTGAGTAACAAAACATAAACTCCCGTTACAATCGGTGAGTAATAAAACATAAACTCCAGGTACAATTGGTGAGTAATAAAACATAAACTCCAAGTACAATCGGTTAGTAATAAAACATAAACTCCAGGTACAATTGGTGAGTAATAAAACATAAACTCCAAGTACAATCGGTGAGTAACAAAACCTAAGCTCCAGGTACAATCGGTGAGTAATAAAACATAAACTCCAGGTACAATCAGTTAGTAATAAAACATAAACTCCAGGTACAATCGGTGAGTAATAAAACATATACTCCAGGCACAATAGGTGAGTAACAAAATATAAACTCCAGGTACAATCGGTGAGTAACAAAAATAAACTCCCAGTACAATCGGTGAGTAACAAAGCATAAACTCCAGGTACAATTGGTGAGTATCTAAACATAAACTCCCAATACAGTCTGTGAGTAACAAAGCATAAACTGCAGGTACAATCGGTGAGTAACAAAGCATAAATTCACGATACAATTGGTGAGTAACAAAACATAAATTCCAGGTACAATCGGAGAGTAACAAAACATAAACTCCTGGTACAATCGGTGAGTAGCAGAACATAAACTCCAGGTACAATATGTGAGTAACAGAACATAAAGTCCCGGTACAATCTGAGTAACAAAACATAAACTCCAGGTACAATATGTGAGTAACAGCATAAACTCCCGGTACAATCGGTGAGTAACAAAACATAAATTCTAGGTGCAATCTGTGAGTAACAAAACATAAACTCCCGGTGCAATCGGTGAGTAATAAAACATAAACTCCAGGTACAATCGGTGAGTAATAAAACATAAACTCCAGGTACAATATGTGAGTAACAGAGCATAAACTCCCGGTACAATCGGTGAGTAACAAAACATAAATTCCAGGTGTAATCTGTGAGTAACAAAACATAAACTCCCGGTACAATCGGTGAGTAATAAAACATAAACTCCAGGTACAATCGGTGAGTAATAAAACATAAACTCTAGATACAATCGGTGAGTAATAAAACATAAACTCCAGGTACAATCGGTGAGTAACAAAACAAACTCCATGTACAATCGGTTAGTAATAAAACAAACTCCATGTACAATCAGTGAGTAATAAAACATAAACTCCAGGTACAATTGGTGAGTAACAAAACATAAACTCCCGGTACAATCAGTTAGTAATAAAACATAAACTCCAGGTACAATCGGTGAGTAATAAAACATATACTCCAGGCACAATAGGTGAGTAACAAAATATAAACTCCAGGTACAATCGGTGAGTAACAAAAATAAACTCCCAGTACAATCGGTGAGTAACAAAGCATAAACTCCAGGTACAATTGGTGAGTATCTAAACATAAACTCCCAATACAGTCTGTGAGTAACAAAGCATAAACTGCAGGTACAATCGGTGAGTAACAAAGCATAAATTCACGATACAATTGGTGAGTAACAAAACATAAATTCCAGGTACAATCGGAGAGTAACAAAACATAAACTCCTGGTACAATCGGTGAGTAGCAGAACATAAACTCCAGGTACAATATGTGAGTAACAGAACATAAAGTCCCGGTACAATCTGAGTAACAAAACATAAACTCCAGGTACAATATGTGAGTAACAGCATAAACTCCCGGTACAATCGGTGAGTAACAAAACATAAATTCTAGGTGCAATCTGTGAGTAACAAAACATAAACTCCCGGTGCAATCGGTGAGTAATAAAACATAAACTCCAGGTACAATCGGTGAGTAATAAAACATAAACTAATGATACAATCGGTGAGTAACAAAACATAAACTCCAGGTACAATCGGTAAATAACAAAACATAAATTCCAGGTACAATGGGTGAGTAATAAAACATAAACTCCAGGTACAATCGGTTAGTAACAAAACATAAACTAAAGATACAATCGGTGAGTAACAAAACATAAACTCCTGGTACAATCGGTGAGTAGCAGAACATAAACTCCAGGTACAATATGTGAGTAACAGAACATAAAGTCCCGGTACAATCTGAGTAACAAAGCATAAACTCCAGGTACAATATGTGAGTAACAGAACATAAACTCCCGGTACAATCAGTGAGTAATAAAACATAAACTCCAGGTACAATCGATGAGTAATAAAACATAAACTCCAGGTACAATCGGTGAGTAATAAAACATAAACTCCAGGTACAATCGGTGAGTAACAAAACATAAACTCCTGGTACAATCGGTTAGTAATAAAACATAAACTCCAGGTACAATCGGTGAGTAACAAAACCTAAGCTCCAGGTACAATCGGTGAGTAATAAAACATAAACTCCAGGTACAATCGATGAGTAATAAAACATAAACTCCAGGTACAATATGTGAGTAACAGAACATAAACTCCCGGTACAATTGGTGAGTAACAAAACATAAATTCCAGGTGCAATCTGTGAGTAACAAAACATAAACTCCCGTTACAATCGGTGAGTAATAAAACATAAACTCCAGGTACAATCGGTGAGTAATAAAACATAAACTCCAGGTACAATCGGTGAGTAACAAAACATAAACTCCTGGTACAATCGGTTAGTAATAAAACATAAACTCCAGGTACAATTGGTGAGTAATAAAACATAAACTCCAGGTACAATCGATGAGTAATAAAACATAAACTCCAGGTACAATATGTGAGTAACAGAACATAAACTCCCGGTACAATTGGTGAGTAACAAAACATAAATTCCAGGTGCAATCTGTGAGTAACAAAACATAAACTCCCGTTACAATCGGTGAGTAATAAAACATAAACTCCAGGTACAATTGGTGAGTAATAAAACATAAACTCCAAGTACAATCGGTTAGTAATAAAACATAAACTCCAGGTACAATTGGTGAGTAATAAAACATAAACTCCAAGTACAATCGGTGAGTAACAAAACCTAAGCTCCAGGTACAATCGGTGAGTAATAAAACATAAACTCCAGGTACAATCAGTTAGTAATAAAACATAAACTCCAGGTACAATCGGTGAGTAATAAAACATATACTCCAGGCACAATAGGTGAGTAACAAAATATAAACTCCAGGTACAATCGGTGAGTAACAAAAATAAACTCCCAGTACAATCGGTGAGTAACAAAGCATAAACTCCAGGTACAATTGGTGAGTATCTAAACATAAACTCCCAATACAGTCTGTGAGTAACAAAGCATAAACTGCAGGTACAATCGGTGAGTAACAAAGCATAAATTCACGATACAATTGGTGAGTAACAAAACATAAATTCCAGGTACAATCGGAGAGTAACAAAACATAAACTCCTGGTACAATCGGTGAGTAGCAGAACATAAACTCCAGGTACAATATGTGAGTAACAGAACATAAAGTCCCGGTACAATCTGAGTAACAAAACATAAACTCCAGGTACAATATGTGAGTAACAGCATAAACTCCCGATACAATCGGTGAGTAACAAAACATAAATTCTAGGTGCAATCTGTGAGTAACAAAACATAAACTCCCGGTGCAATCGGTGAGTAATAAAACATAAACTCCAGGTACAATCGGTGAGTAATAAAACAAACTAATGATACAATCGGTGAGTAACAAAACATAAACTCCAGGTACAATCGGTAAATAACAAAACATAAATTCCAGGTACAATGGGTGAGTAATAAAACATAAACTCCAGGTACAATCGGTTAGTAACAAAACATAAACTAAAGATACAATCGGTGAGTAACAAAACATAAACTCCTGGTACAATCGGTGAGTAGCAGAACATAAACTCCAGGTACAATATGTGAGTAACAGAACATAAAGTCCCGGTACAATCTGAGTAACAAAGCATAAACTCCAGGTACAATATGTGAGTAACAGAACATAAACTCCCGGTACAATCAGTGAGTAATAAAACATAAACTCCAGGTACAATCGATGAGTAATAAAACATAAACTCCAGGTACAATCGGTGAGTAATAAAACATAAACTCCAGGTACAATCGGTGAGTAACAAAACATAAACTCCTGGTACAATCGGTTAGTAATAAAACATAAACTCCAGGTACAATCGGTGAGTAACAAAACCTAAGCTCCAGGTACAATCGGTGAGTAATAAAACATAAACTCCAGGTACAATCGATGAGTAATAAAACATAAACTCCAGGTACAATATGTGAGTAACAGAACATAAACTCCCGGTACAATTTGTGAGTAACAAAACATAAATTCCAGGTGCAATCTGTGAGTAACAAAACATAAACTCCCGTTACAATCGGTGAGTAATAAAACATAAACTCCAGGTACAATCGGTGAGTAATAAAACATAAACTCCAGGTACAATCGGTGAGTAACAAAACATAAACTCCTGGTACAATCGGTTAGTAATAAAACATAAACTCCAGGTACAATTGGTGAGTAATAAAACATAAACTCCAGGTACAATCGATGAGTAATAAAACATAAACTCCAGGTACAATATGTGAGTAACAGAACATAAACTCCCGGTACAATTGGTGAGTAACAAAACATAAATTCCAGGTGCAATCTGTGAGTAACAAAACATAAACTGCCGGTACAATTGGTGAGTAATAAAACCTAAACTCCAGGTACAATCGGTGAGTAATAAAACATAAACTCCAGGTACAATCAGTTAGTAATAAAACATAAACTCCAGGTACAATCGGTGAGTAATAAAACATACTCCAGGTACAATCGGTGAGTAACAAAACATAAACTCCAGGTACAATCGGTGAGTAATAAAACGTAAACTCCAGGTACAATCGGTGAGTAATAAAACATAAACTCCAGGTACAATCAGTTAGTAATAAAACAAACTCCAGGTACAATCGGTGAGTAATAAAACATAAACTCCGGCTACAATCGGTGAGTAACAAAACATAAACTCCAGGTACAGTCGGTGAGTAATAAAACATAAAATCCAGGTACAATCGGTGAGTAATAAAACATATACTCCTGGTACAATCTGTGAGTAATAAAAACATAAACTCCAGGTACAATCTGTGAGTAATAAAAACAAACTCCAGGTACAATCTGTGAGCAACAAAACATAAACTAATGATACAATCGGTGAGTAACAAAACATAAACTCCAGGTACAATCGGTGAGTAACAAAACATAAACTCCCGGTGCAATCGGTGAGTAATAAAACATAAACTCCAGGTACAATCGGTGAGTAATAAAACATAAACTAATGATACAATCGGTGAGTAACAAAACATAAACTCCAGGTACAATCGGTAAATAACAAAACATAAATTCCAGGTACAATGGGTGAGTAATAAAACATAAACTCCAGGTACAATCGGTTAGTAACAAAACATAAACTAAAGATACAATCGGTGAGTAACAAAACATAAACTCCTGGTACAATCGGTGAGTAGCAGAACATAAACTCCAGGTACAATATGTGAGTAACAGAACATAAAGTCCCGGTACAATCTGAGTAACAAAGCATAAACTCCAGGTACAATATGTGAGTAACAGAACATAAACTCCCGGTACAATCAGTGAGTAATAAAACATAAACTCCAGGTACAATCGATGAGTAATAAAACATAAACTCCAGGTACAATCGGTGAGTAATAAAACATAAACTCCAGGTACAATCGGTGAGTAACAAAACATAAACTCCTGGTACAATCGGTTAGTAATAAAACATAAACTCCAGGTACAATCGGTGAGTAACAAAACCTAAGCTCCAGGTACAATCGGTGAGTAATAAAACATAAACTCCAGGTACAATCGATGAGTAATAAAACATAAACTCCAGGTACAATATGTGAGTAACAGAACATAAACTCCCGGTACAATTGGTGAGTAACAAAACATAAATTCCAGGTGCAATCTGTGAGTAACAAAACATAAACTCCCGTTACAATCGGTGAGTAATAAAACATAAACTCCAGGTACAATCGGTGAGTAATAAAACATAAACTCCAGGTACAATCGGTGAGTAACAAAACATAAACTCCTGGTACAATCGGTTAGTAATAAAACATAAACTCCAGGTACAATTGGTGAGTAATAAAACATAAACTCCAGGTACAATCGATGAGTAATAAAACATAAACTCCAGGTACAATATGTGAGTAACAGAACATAAACTCCCGGTACAATTGGTGAGTAACAAAACATAAATTCCAGGTGCAATCTGTGAGTAACAAAACATAAACTCCCGTTACAATCGGTGAGTAATAAAACATAAACTCCAGGTACAATTGGTGAGTAATAAAACATAAACTCCAAGTACAATCGGTTAGTAATAAAACATAAACTCCAGGTACAATTGGTGAGTAATAAAACATAAACTCCAAGTACAATCGGTGAGTAACAAAACCTAAGCTCCAGGTACAATCGGTGAGTAATAAAACATAAACTCCAGGTACAATCAGTTAGTAATAAAACATAAACTCCAGGTACAATCGGTGAGTAATAAAACATATACTCCAGGCACAATAGGTGAGTAACAAAATATAAACTCCAGGTACAATCGGTGAGTAACAAAAATAAACTCCCAGTACAATCGGTGAGTAACAAAGCATAAACTCCAGGTACAATTGGTGAGTATCTAAACATAAACTCCCAATACAGTCTGTGAGTAACAAAGCATAAACTGCAGGTACAATCGGTGAGTAACAAAGCATAAATTCACGATACAATTGGTGAGTAACAAAACATAAATTCCAGGTACAATCGGAGAGTAACAAAACATAAACTCCTGGTACAATCGGTGAGTAGCAGAACATAAACTCCAGGTACAATATGTGAGTAACAGAACATAAAGTCCCGGTACAATCTGAGTAACAAAACATAAACTCCAGGTACAATATGTGAGTAACAGCATAAACTCCCGATACAATCGGTGAGTAACAAAACATAAATTCTAGGTGCAATCTGTGAGTAACAAAACATAAACTCCCGGTGCAATCGGTGAGTAATAAAACATAAACTCCAGGTACAATCGGTGAGTAATAAAACAAACTAATGATACAATCGGTGAGTAACAAAACATAAACTCCAGGTACAATCGGTAAATAACAAAACATAAATTCCAGGTACAATGGGTGAGTAATAAAACATAAACTCCAGGTACAATCGGTTAGTAACAAAACATAAACTAAAGATACAATCGGTGAGTAACAAAACATAAACTCCTGGTACAATCGGTGAGTAGCAGAACATAAACTCCAGGTACAATATGTGAGTAACAGAACATAAAGTCCCGGTACAATCTGAGTAACAAAGCATAAACTCCAGGTACAATATGTGAGTAACAGAACATAAACTCCCGGTACAATCAGTGAGTAATAAAACATAAACTCCAGGTACAATCGATGAGTAATAAAACATAAACTCCAGGTACAATCGGTGAGTAATAAAACATAAACTCCAGGTACAATCGGTGAGTAACAAAACATAAACTCCTGGTACAATCGGTTAGTAATAAAACATAAACTCCAGGTACAATCGGTGAGTAACAAAACCTAAGCTCCAGGTACAATCGGTGAGTAATAAAACATAAACTCCAGGTACAATCGATGAGTAATAAAACATAAACTCCAGGTACAATATGTGAGTAACAGAACATAAACTCCCGGTACAATTTGTGAGTAACAAAACATAAATTCCAGGTGCAATCTGTGAGTAACAAAACATAAACTCCCGTTACAATCGGTGAGTAATAAAACATAAACTCCAGGTACAATCGGTGAGTAATAAAACATAAACTCCAGGTACAATCGGTGAGTAACAAAACATAAACTCCTGGTACAATCGGTTAGTAATAAAACATAAACTCCAGGTACAATTGGTGAGTAATAAAACATAAACTCCAGGTACAATCGATGAGTAATAAAACATAAACTCCAGGTACAATATGTGAGTAACAGAACATAAACTCCCGGTACAATTGGTGAGTAACAAAACATAAATTCCAGGTGCAATCTGTGAGTAACAAAACATAAACTGCCGGTACAATTGGTGAGTAATAAAACCTAAACTCCAGGTACAATCGGTGAGTAATAAAACATAAACTCCAGGTACAATCAGTTAGTAATAAAACATAAACTCCAGGTACAATCGGTGAGTAATAAAACATACTCCAGGTACAATCGGTGAGTAACAAAACATAAACTCCAGGTACAATCGGTGAGTAATAAAACGTAAACTCCAGGTACAATCGGTGAGTAATAAAACATAAACTCCAGGTACAATCAGTTAGTAATAAAACAAACTCCAGGTACAATCGGTGAGTAATAAAACATAAACTCCGGCTACAATCGGTGAGTAACAAAACATAAACTCCAGGTACAGTCGGTGAGTAATAAAACATAAAATCCAGGTACAATCGGTGAGTAATAAAACATATACTCCTGGTACAATCTGTGAGTAATAAAAACATAAACTCCAGGTACAATCTGTGAGTAATAAAAACAAACTCCAGGTACAATCTGTGAGCAACAAAACATAAACTAATGATACAATCGGTGAGTAACAAAACATAAACTCCAGGTACAATCGGTAAATAACAAAACATAAATTCCAGGTACAATGGGTGAGTAATAAAACATAAACTCCAGGTACAATCGGTTAGTAACAAAACATAAACTAAAGATACAATCGGTGAGTAACAAAACATAAACTCCTGGTACAATCGGTGAGTAGCAGAACATAAACTCCAGGTACAATATGTGAGTAACAGAACATAAAGTCCCGGTACAATCTGAGTAACAAAGCATAAACTCCAGGTACAATATGTGAGTAACAGAACATAAACTCCCGGTACAATCAGTGAGTAATAAAACATAAACTCCAGGTACAATCGATGAGTAATAAAACATAAACTCCAAGTACAATCGGTGAGTAATAAAACATAAACTCCAGGTACAATCGCTGAGTAACAAAACATAAACTCCTGGTACAATCGGTTAGTAATAAAACATAAACTCCAGGTACAATCGGTGAGTAACAAAACCTAAGCCCCAGGTACAATCGGTGAGTAATAAAACATAAACTCCAGGTACAATCAGTTAGTAATAAAACATAAACTCCAGGTACAATCGATGAGTAATAAAACATAAACTCCAGGTACAATATGTGAGTAACAGAACATAAACTCCCGGTACAATTGGTGAGTAACAAAACATAAATTCCAGGTGCAATCTGTGAGTAACAAAACATAAACTCCCGTTAAAATCGGTGAGTAATAAAACATAAACTCCAGGTACAATTGGTGAGTAATAAAACATAAACTCCAGGTACAATTGGTGAGTAATAAAACATAAACTCCAAGTACAATCGGTGAGTAACAAAACCTAAACTCCAGGTACAATCGGTGAGTAATAAAACATAAACTCCAGGTACAATTGGTGAGTAATAAAACATAAACTCCAGGTACAATTGGTGAGTAATAAAACATAAACTCCAAGTACAATCGGTGAGTAACAAAACCTAAACTCCAGGTACAATTGGTGAGTAATAAAACATAAACTCCAGTTACAATCGGTGAGTAATAAAACATAAACTCCTGGTACAATCAGTTAGTAATAAAACATAAACTCCAGGTACAATCGGTGAGTAATAAAACATATACTCCAGGTACAATCAGTTAGTAATAAAACATAAACTCCAGGTACAATCGGTGAGTAATAAAACATATACTCCAGGTACAATCGGTTAGTAACAAAACATAAACTCCAGGTACAATCTGAGTAACAAAACATAAACTCACGATACAAACGGTGAGTAACAAAACATAAACTCCAGGTACAATCAGTAAATAACAAAACATAAACTCCTGGTACAATGGGTGAGTAATAAAACATAAACTCCAGGTACAATCGGTTAGTAACAAAACATAAACTAATGATACCATCGGTGAGTAACAAAACATAGACTCCAGGCACAATAGGTGAGTAACAAAATATAAACTCCAGGTACAATCGGTGAGTAACAAAACATAAACTCCCAGTACAATCGGTGAGTAACAAAGCATAAACTCCAGGTACAATTGGTGAGTATCTAAACATAAACTCCCAATACAGTCTGTGAGTAACAAAGCATAAACTGCAGGTACAATCGGTGAGTAACAAAGCATAAATTCACGATACAATTGGTGAGTAACAAAACATAAATTCCAGGTACAATCGGAGAGTAACAAAACATAAACTCCTGGTACAATCGGTGAGTAGCAGAACATAAACTCCAGGTACAATCGGTGAGTAACAAAACATAAACTCCCAGTACAATCGGTGAGTAACAAAGCATAAACTCCAGGTACAATTGGTGAGTATCTAAACATAAACTCCCAATACAGTCTGTGAGTAACAAAGCATAAACTGCAGGTACAATCGGTGAGTAACAAAGCATAAATTCACGATACAATCGGTGAGTAACAAAACATAAATTCTAGGTGCAATCTGTGAGTAACAAAACATAAATTCCCGGTGCAATCGGTGAGTAATAAAACATAAACTCCAGGTACAATCGGTGAGTAATAAAACATAAACTCCAGGTACAATATGTGAGTAACAGAGCATAAACTCCCGGTACAATCGGTGAGTAACAAAACATAAATTCCAGGTGTAATCTGTGAGTAACAAAACATAAACTCCCGGTACAATCGGTGAGTAATAAAACATAAACTCCAGGTACAATCGGTGAGTAATAAAACATAAACTCCAGATACAATCGGTGAGTAATAAAACATAAACTCCAGGTACAATCGGTGAGTAATAAAACATAAACTCCGGGTTCAATCGGTTAGTTATCAAACATAAACTCCAGGTACAATCAGTTAGTAACAAAACATAAACTCCAGGTACAATCGATGAGTAACAAAACATAAACTCCAGGTACAATCGGTTAGTAGCAAAACATAAACTCCCGGTACAATCTGTGAGTAACAAAACATAAACTCCCGGTACAATCTGTGAGTAACAAAACATAAACTCCCGGTACAATCGGTGAGTAGCAGAACATAAACTCCAGGTACAATATGTGAGTAACAGAACATAAAGTCCCGGTACAATCTGAGTAACAAAACATAAACTCCAGGTACAATATGTGAGTAACAGAGCATAAACTCCCGGTACAATCGGTGAGTAACAAAACATAAATTCCAGGTGCAATCTGTGAGTAACAAAACATAAACTGCCGGTACAATTGGTGAGTAATAAAACATAAACTCCAAGTACAATCGGTGAGTAGCAAATCCTAAACTCCAGGTACAATCTTTGAGTAATAAAACATAAACTCCAGGTACAATCAGTTAGTAATAAAACATAAACTCCAGGTACAATCGGTGAGTAATAAAACATAAACTCCAGGTACAATCGGTGAGTAATAAAACATACTCCAGGTACAATCGGTGAGTAACAAAACATAAACTCCAGGTACAATCGGTGAGTAATAAAACGTAAACTCCAGGTACAATCGGTGAGTAATAAAACATAAACTCCAGGTACAATCAGTTAGTAATAAAACAAACTCCAGGTACAATCTGTGAGTAATAAAACATAAACTCCGGCTACAATCGGTGAGTAACAAAACATAAACTCCAGGTACAGTCGGTGAGTAATAAAACATAAAATCCAGGTACAATCGGTGAGTAATAAAACATATACTCCTGGTACAATCTGTGAGTAATAAAAACATAAACTCCAGGTACAATCTGTGAGTAATAAAAACATAAACTCCAGGTACAATCTGTGAGCAACAAAACATAAACTAATGATACAATCGGTGAGTAACAAAACATAAACTCCAGGTACAATCGGTAAATAACAAAACATAAATTCCAGGTACAATGGGTGAGTAATAAAACATAAACTCCAGGTACAATCGGTTAGTAACAAAACATAAACTAAAGATACAATCGGTGAGTAACAAAACATAAACTCCTGGTACAATCGGTGAGTAGCAGAACATAAACTCCAGGTACAATATGTGAGTAACAGAACATAAAGTCCCGGTACAATCTGAGTAACAAAGCATAAACTCCAGGTACAATATGTGAGTAACAGAACATAAACTCCCGGTACAATCAGTGAGTAATAAAACATAAACTCCAGGTACAATCGATGAGTAATAAAACATAAACTCCAGGTACAATCGGTGAGTAATAAAACATAAACTCCAGGTACAATCGGTGAGTAACAAAACATAAACTCCTGGTACAATCGGTTAGTAATAAAACATAAACTCCAGGTACAATCGGTGAGTAACAAAACCTAAGCTCCAGGTACAATCGGTGAGTAATAAAACATAAACTCCAGGTACAATCGATGAGTAATAAAACATAAACTCCAGGTACAATATGTGAGTAACAGAACATAAACTCCCGGTACAATTGGTGAGTAACAAAACATAAATTCCAGGTGCAATCTGTGAGTAACAAAACATAAACTCCCGTTACAATCGGTGAGTAATAAAACATAAACTCCAGGTACAATCGGTGAGTAATAAAACATAAACTCCAGGTACAATCGGTGAGTAACAAAACATAAACTCCTGGTACAATCGGTTAGTAATAAAACATAAACTCCAGGTACAATTGGTGAGTAATAAAACATAAACTCCAGGTACAATCGATGAGTAATAAAACATAAACTCCAGGTACAATATGTGAGTAACAGAACATAAACTCCCGGTACAATTGGTGAGTAACAAAACATAAATTCCAGGTGCAATCTGTGAGTAACAAAACATAAACTCCCGTTACAATCGGTGAGTAATAAAACATAAACTCCAGGTACAATTGGTGAGTAATAAAACATAAACTCCAAGTACAATCGGTTAGTAATAAAACATAAACTCCAGGTACAATTGGTGAGTAATAAAACATAAACTCCAAGTACAATCGGTGAGTAACAAAACCTAAGCTCCAGGTACAATCGGTGAGTAATAAAACATAAACTCCAGGTACAATCAGTTAGTAATAAAACATAAACTCCAGGTACAATCGGTGAGTAATAAAACATATACTCCAGGCACAATAGGTGAGTAACAAAATATAAACTCCAGGTACAATCGGTGAGTAACAAAAATAAACTCCCAGTACAATCGGTGAGTAACAAAGCATAAACTCCAGGTACAATTGGTGAGTATCTAAACATAAACTCCCAATACAGTCTGTGAGTAACAAAGCATAAACTGCAGGTACAATCGGTGAGTAACAAAGCATAAATTCACGATACAATTGGTGAGTAACAAAACATAAATTCCAGGTACAATCGGAGAGTAACAAAACATAAACTCCTGGTACAATCGGTGAGTAGCAGAACATAAACTCCAGGTACAATATGTGAGTAACAGAACATAAAGTCCCGGTACAATCTGAGTAACAAAACATAAACTCCAGGTACAATATGTGAGTAACAGCATAAACTCCCGGTACAATCGGTGAGTAACAAAACATAAATTCTAGGTGCAATCTGTGAGTAACAAAACATAAACTCCCGGTGCAATCGGTGAGTAATAAAACATAAACTCCAGGTACAATCGGTGAGTAATAAAACATAAACTCCAGGTACAATATGTGAGTAACAGAGCATAAACTCCCGGTACAATCGGTGAGTAACAAAACATAAATTCCAGGTGTAATCTGTGAGTAACAAAACATAAACTCCCGGTACAATCGGTGAGTAATAAAACATAAACTCCAGGTACAATCGGTGAGTAATAAAACATAAACTCTAGATACAATCGGTGAGTAATAAAACATAAACTCCAGGTACAATCGGTGAGTAACAAAACAAACTCCATGTACAATCGGTTAGTAATAAAACAAACTCCATGTACAATCAGTGAGTAATAAAACATAAACTCCAGGTACAATTGGTGAGTAACAAAACATAAACTCCCGGTACAATCAGTTAGTAATAAAACATAAACTCCAGGTACAATCGGTGAGTAATAAAACATATACTCCAGGCACAATAGGTGAGTAACAAAATATAAACTCCAGGTACAATCGGTGAGTAACAAAAATAAACTCCCAGTACAATCGGTGAGTAACAAAGCATAAACTCCAGGTACAATTGGTGAGTATCTAAACATAAACTCCCAATACAGTCTGTGAGTAACAAAGCATAAACTGCAGGTACAATCGGTGAGTAACAAAGCATAAATTCACGATACAATTGGTGAGTAACAAAACATAAATTCCAGGTACAATCGGAGAGTAACAAAACATAAACTCCTGGTACAATCGGTGAGTAGCAGAACATAAACTCCAGGTACAATATGTGAGTAACAGAACATAAAGTCCCGGTACAATCTGAGTAACAAAACATAAACTCCAGGTACAATATGTGAGTAACAGCATAAACTCCCGGTACAATCGGTGAGTAACAAAACATAAATTCTAGGTGCAATCTGTGAGTAACAAAACATAAACTCCCGGTGCAATCGGTGAGTAATAAAACATAAACTCCAGGTACAATCGGTGAGTAATAAAACATAAACTAATGATACAATCGGTGAGTAACAAAACATAAACTCCAGGTACAATCGGTAAATAACAAAACATAAATTCCAGGTACAATGGGTGAGTAATAAAACATAAACTCCAGGTACAATCGGTTAGTAACAAAACATAAACTAAAGATACAATCGGTGAGTAACAAAACATAAACTCCTGGTACAATCGGTGAGTAGCAGAACATAAACTCCAGGTACAATATGTGAGTAACAGAACATAAAGTCCCGGTACAATCTGAGTAACAAAGCATAAACTCCAGGTACAATATCTGAGTAACAGAACATAAACTCCCGGTACAATCAGTGAGTAATAAAACATAAACTCCAGGTACAATCGATGAGTAATAAAACATAAACTCCAGGTACAATCGGTGAGTAATAAAACATAAACTCCAGGTACAATCGGTGAGTAACAAAACATAAACTCCTGGTACAATCGGTTAGTAATAAAACATAAACTCCAGGTACAATCGGTGAGTAACAAAACCTAAGCTCCAGGTACAATCGGTGAGTAATAAAACATAAACTCCAGGTACAATCGATGAGTAATAAAACATAAACTCCAGGTACAATATGTGAGTAACAGAACATAAACTCCCGGTACAATTGGTGAGTAACAAAACATAAATTCCAGGTGCAATCTGTGAGTAACAAAACATAAACTCCCGTTACAATCGGTGAGTAATAAAACATAAACTCCAGGTACAATCGGTGAGTAATAAAACATAAACTCCAGGTACAATCGGTGAGTAACAAAACATAAACTCCTGGTACAATCGGTTAGTAATAAAACATAAACTCCAGGTACAATTGGTGAGTAATAAAACATAAACTCCAGGTACAATCGATGAGTAATAAAACATAAACTCCAGGTACAATATGTGAGTAACAGAACATAAACTCCCGGTACAATTGGTGAGTAACAAAACATAAATTCCAGGTGCAATCTGTGAGTAACAAAACATAAACTCCCGTTACAATCGGTGAGTAATAAAACATAAACTCCAGGTACAATTGGTGAGTAATAAAACATAAACTCCAAGTACAATCGGTTAGTAATAAAACATAAACTCCAGGTACAATTGGTGAGTAATAAAACATAAACTCCAAGTACAATCGGTGAGTAACAAAACCTAAGCTCCAGGTACAATCGGTGAGTAATAAAACATAAACTCCAGGTACAATCAGTTAGTAATAAAACATAAACTCCAGGTACAATCGGTGAGTAATAAAACATATACTCCAGGCACAATAGGTGAGTAACAAAATATAAACTCCAGGTACAATCGGTGAGTAACAAAAATAAACTCCCAGTACAATCGGTGAGTAACAAAGCATAAACTCCAGGTACAATTGGTGAGTATCTAAACATAAACTCCCAATACAGTCTGTGAGTAACAAAGCATAAACTGCAGGTACAATCGGTGAGTAACAAAGCATAAATTCACGATACAATTGGTGAGTAACAAAACATAAATTCCAGGTACAATCGGAGAGTAACAAAACATAAACTCCTGGTACAATCGGTGAGTAGCAGAACATAAACTCCAGGTACAATATGTGAGTAACAGAACATAAAGTCCCGGTACAATCTGAGTAACAAAACATAAACTCCAGGTACAATATGTGAGTAACAGCATAAACTCCCGGTACAATCGGTGAGTAACAAAACATAAATTCTAGGTGCAATCTGTGAGTAACAAAACATAAACTCCCGGTGCAATCGGTGAGTAATAAAACATAAACTCCAGGTACAATCGGTGAGTAATAAAACAAACTAATGATACAATCGGTGAGTAACAAAACATAAACTCCAGGTACAATCGGTAAATAACAAAACATAAATTCCAGGTACAATGGGTGAGTAATAAAACATAAACTCCAGGTACAATCGGTTAGTAACAAAACATAAACTAAAGATACAATCGGTGAGTAACAAAACATAAACTCCTGGTACAATCGGTGAGTAGCAGAACATAAACTCCAGGTACAATATGTGAGTAACAGAACATAAAGTCCCGGTACAATCTGAGTAACAAAGCATAAACTCCAGGTACAATATGTGAGTAACAGAACATAAACTCCCGGTACAATCAGTGAGTAATAAAACATAAACTCCAGGTACAATCGATGAGTAATAAAACATAAACTCCAGGTACAATCGGTGAGTAATAAAACATAAACTCCAGGTACAATCGGTGAGTAACAAAACATAAACTCCTGGTACAATCGGTTAGTAATAAAACATAAACTCCAGGTACAATCGGTGAGTAACAAAACCTAAGCTCCAGGTACAATCGGTGAGTAATAAAACATAAACTCCAGGTACAATCGATGAGTAATAAAACATAAACTCCAGGTACAATATGTGAGTAACAGAACATAAACTCCCGGTACAATTTGTGAGTAACAAAACATAAATTCCAGGTGCAATCTGTGAGTAACAAAACATAAACTCCCGTTACAATCGGTGAGTAATAAAACATAAACTCCAGGTACAATCGGTGAGTAATAAAACATAAACTCCAGGTACAATCGGTGAGTAACAAAACATAAACTCCTGGTACAATCGGTTAGTAATAAAACATAAACTCCAGGTACAATTGGTGAGTAATAAAACATAAACTCCAGGTACAATCGATGAGTAATAAAACATAAACTCCAGGTACAATATGTGAGTAACAGAACATAAACTCCCGGTACAATTGGTGAGTAACAAAACATAAATTCCAGGTGCAATCTGTGAGTAACAAAACATAAACTCCCGTTACAATCGGTGAGTAATAAAACATAAACTCCAGGTACAATTGGTGAGTAATAAAACATAAACTCCAAGTACAATCGGTTAGTAATAAAACATAAACTCCAGGTACAATTGGTGAGTAATAAAACATAAACTCCAAGTACAATCGGTGAGTAACAAAACCTAAGCTCCAGGTACAATCGGTGAGTAATAAAACATAAACTCCAGGTACAATCAGTTAGTAATAAAACATAAACTCCAGGTACAATCGGTGAGTAATAAAACATATACTCCAGGCACAATAGGTGAGTAACAAAATATAAACTCCAGGTACAATTGGTGAGTAACAAAAATAAACTCCCAGTACAATCGGTGAGTAACAAAGCATAAACTCCAGGTACAATTGGTGAGTATCTAAACATAAACTCCCAATACAGTCTGTGAGTAACAAAGCATAAACTGCAGGTACAATCGGTGAGTAACAAAGCATAAATTCACGATACAATTGGTGAGTAACAAAACATAAATTCCAGGTACAATCGGAGAGTAACAAAACATAAACTCCTGGTACAATCGGTGAGTAGCAGAACATAAACTCCAGGTACAATATGTGAGTAACAGAACATAAAGTCCCGGTACAATCTGAGTAACAAAACATAAACTCCAGGTACAATATGTGAGTAACAGCATAAACTCCCGGTACAATCGGTGAGTAACAAAACATAAATTCTAGGTGCAATCTGTGAGTAACAAAACATAAACTCCCGGTGCAATCGGTGAGTAATAAAACATAAACTCCAGGTACAATCGGTGAGTAATAAAACATAAACTCCAGGTACAATATGTGAGTAACAGAGCATAAACTCCCGGTACAATCGGTGAGTAACAAAACATAAATTCCAGGTGTAATCTGTAAGTAACAAAACATAAACTCCCGGTACAATCGGTGAGTAATAAAACATAAACTCCAGGTACAATCGGTGAGTAATAAAACATAAACTCCAGATACAATCGGTGAGTAATAAAACATAAACTCCAGGTACAATCGGTGAGTAACAAAACAAACTCCATGTACAATCGGTTAGTAATAAAACAAACTCCATGTACAATCAGTGAGTAATAAAACATAAACTCCAGGTACAATTGGTGAGTAACAAAACATAAACTCCCGGTACAATCAGTTAGTAATAAAACATAAACTCCAGGTACAATCGGTGAGTAATAAAACATATACTCCAGGCACAATAGGTGAGTAGCAAAATATAAACTCCAGGTACAATCGGTGAGTAACAAAAATAAACTCCCAGTACAATCGGTGAGTAACAAAGCATAAACTCCAGGTACAATTGGTGAGTATCTAAACATAAACTCCCAATACAGTCTGTGAGTAACAAAGCATAAACTGCAGGTACAATCGGTGAGTAACAAAGCATAAATTCACGATACAATTGGTGAGTAACAAAACATAAATTCCAAGTACAATCGGAGAGTAACAAAACATAAACTCCTGGTACAATCGGTGAGTAGCAGAACATAAACTCCAGGTACAATATGTGAGTAACAGAACATAAAGTCCCGGTACAATCTGAGTAACAAAACATAAACTCCAGGTACAATATGTGAGTAAAAGCATAAACTCCCGGTACAATCGGTGAGTAACAAAACATAAATTCTAGGTGCAATCTGTGAGTAACAAAACATAAACTCCCGGTGCAATCGGTGAGTAATAAAACATAAACTCCAGGTACAATCGGTGAGTAATAAAACATAAACTCCAGGTACAATATGTGAGTAACAGAGCATAAACTCCCGGTACAATCGGTGAGTAACAAAACATAAATTCCAGGTGTAATCTGTGAGTAACAAAACATAAACTCCCGGTACAATCGGTGAGTAATAAAACATAAACTCCAGGTACAATCGGTGAGTAATAAAACATAAACTCCAGATACAATCGGTGAGTAATAAAACATAAACTCCAGGTACAATCGGTGAGTAACAAAACAAACTCCATGTACAATCGGTTAGTAATAAAACAAACTCCATGTACAATCAATGAGTAATAAAACATAAACTCCAGGTACAATTGGTGAGTAACAAAACATAAACTCCCGGTACAATCGTTGAGTAATAAAACGTAAACTCCAGGTACAATCGGTGAGTAATAAAACATAAACTCCAGGTACAATCAGTTAGTAATAAAACATAAACTCCAGGTATAATCGGTGAGTAATAAAACATAAAGTCCGGGTACAATCGGTGAGTAACAAAACATAAACTCCAGGTAGAGTCGGTGAGTAATAAAATATAAAATCCAGGTACAATTGGTGAGTAATTAAACATAAACTCCTGGTACAATCTGTGAGTAATAAAAACATAAACTCCAGGTACAATCGGTGAGTAGCAAAACATAAACTCCAGGTTCAATCGGTTAGTTATCAAACATAAACTCCAGGTACAATCAGTTAGTAACAAAACATAAACTCCAGGTACAATCGATGAGTAACAAAACATAAACCCCAGGTACAATCGGTTAGTAGCAAAACATAAACTCCAGGTACAATCTGTGAGCAACAAAACATAAACTAACGATACAATTGGTGAGTAACAAAACATAAACTCCAGGTACAATCGGTAAATAACAAAACATAAATTCCAGGTACAATGGCTGAGTAATAAAACATAAACTCCAGCTACAATCGGTTAGTAACAAAACATAAACTAATGATACAATCGGTGAGTAACAAAACATAAACTCCAGGTGCAATAGGTCAGTAACAAAATATAAACTCCAGGTACAATCGGTGAGTAACAAAACATAAACCCCCAGTACAAATTGTGAGTAACAAAACATAAACTGCAGGTACAATCGGTGAGTAACAAAACATAAACTCCCAGCACAATCTTAGAATAACAAAACATAAACTCCAGGTACAATCGGTGAGTAACAAAAGATAAACTCATGATACAATTGGTGAGTAACAAAACATAAATTCCAGGCACAATCTGTGAGTAACAAAACATAAACTCCCGGTACAATCTGTGAGTAACAAAACATAAACTCCCGGTACAATCGGTGAGTAGCAGAACATAAACTCCAGGTACAATATGTGAGTAACAGAACATAAAGTCCTGGTAAAATCTGAGTAACAAAACATAAACTCCAGGTACAATATGTGAGTAACAGCATAAACTCCCGGTACAATCGGTGAGTAACAAAACATAAATTCCAGGTGCAATCTGTGAGTAACAAAACATAAACTGCCGGTACAATCGGTGAGTAATAAAACATAAACTCCAGGTACAATCGGTGAGTAACAAATCCTAAACTCCAGGTACAATCGGTGAGTAATAAAACATAAACTCCAGGTACCAAACCTAAGCTCCAGGTACAATCGGTGAGTAATAAAACATAAATTCCAGGTACAATCAGTTAGTAATAAAACATAAACTCTGGGTACAATCGGTGAGTAACAAAACATAAACTCCAGGTACAATCGGTGAGTAATAAAACATAAACTCCAGGTACAATCAGATAGTAATAAAACATAAACTCCCTGTACAATCGGTGAGTAATAAAACATAAACTCCAGGTACAGTCGGTGAGTAATAAAACATAAAATCCAAGTACAATACAATTGGTGAGTAATAAAACATAAACTCCAGGTACAATCTGTGAGTAATAAAAACATAAACTCCAGGTACAATCGGTGAGTAGCAAAACATAAACTCCAGGTTCAATCGGTTAGTTATAAAACATAAACTTCAGGTACAATCGTTGAGTAATAAAACATAAACTCCAGGTACAATCGGTTAGTAACAAAACATAAACTCCAGGTACAATCGATGAGTAACAAAACATAAACTCCAGGTACAATCGGTTAGTAACAAAACATAAACTCCAGGTACAATCTGTGAGCAACAAAACATAAACTAACAATACAATCGGTGAGTAACAAAACATAGACTCCAGGTACAATCGGTAAATAACAAAACATAAATTCCAGGTACAATGGGTGAGTAATAAAACATAAATTCCAGCTACAATCGGTTAGTAACAAAACATAAACTAATGATACAATCGGTGAGTAACAAAACATAAACTCCAGGTACAATAGGTGAGTAACAAAATATAAACTCCAGGTAATATCATTGAGTAACAAAACATAAACTCCAGGTACAATCGGTGAGTAACAAAACATAAACTCCCAGTACAAATTGTGAGTAACAAAACATAAACTGCAGGGACAATCGGTGAGTAACAAAACATAAACTCCCAGCACAATCTTAGAATAACAAAACATAAACTCCAGGTACAATCGGTGAGTAACAAAACATAAACTCACGATACAATTGGTGAGTAACAAAACATAAATTCCAGGTACAATCTGTGAGTAACAAAGCATAAACTCCCGGTACAATCTGTGAGTAACAAAACATAAACTCCCGATACAATCGGTGAGTAGCAGAACATAAACTCCAGGTACAATATGTGAGTAACAGAACATAAAGTTCCGGTACAATCTGAGTAACAAAACATAAACTCCAGGTACAATATGTGAGTAACAGAACATAAACTCCAGGTATAATCTGTGAGTAACAAAACATAAACTCCAGGTACAATCGGTGAGTAACAAAACATAAACTCCCGGTACAATCTGTGAGTAACAAAACATAGACTCCAGGTACAATCTGTGAGTAACAAAACATAAACTCCAGGTACAATATGTGAGTAACAGAACATAAACTCCCGGTACAATCTGAGTAACAAAGCATAAATTCCAGGTACAATCTGTGAGTAACAAAACATAAACTCCCGGTACAATCTGAGTAGCAAAACATAAACTCACGATACAATCGGTGAGTAACAAAGCACAAATCGAATACTAATTTGATTTTCTACTATTAATATCTATTTGCCCATATGTTGACACTCATATTTTATGGGTTTGTAACTAGAGTAAATCGAGGGGTTGCACTTGTGGGGCAGGAACTGCTTGCCCGTCCGGATCACTCGAGTTTACCCCTGCTCTATGTTTTGAATCCCCGTTTTATGTGTTATGATATGTCATACAATATGTGTAATCAAGTGTACCGGCACAACTTATAAAAGTGCATGTGTAAATTGGGGTTATGGTGTTTAATGCCACTTTCAACAATATTTTAGGTACAATCGGTGAGTAAAAAAACAAACTCCAGGTACAATCGGTGAGTAACAAAATATAAACTAATGATACAATCGGTGAGTAACAAAATATAAACTCCCGGTACAATCGGTGAGTAATAAAACATAAACTCTAGGTACAATCGGTGAGTAATAAAACATAAACTCCAGGTACAATCGGTGAGTAATAAAGCGTAAACTCCAGGTACAATCGGTGAGTAATAAAACATAAACTCCAGGTACAATTGGTGAGTAATAAAACATAAACTCCGGGTACAATCGGTGAGTAGCAAAGCATAAACTCCAGGTAGAGTCGGTGAGTAATAAAACATAAAATCCAGGTACAATTGGTGAGTAATAAAACAAACTCCTGGTACAATCTGTGACTAATAAAAACATAAACTCCAGGTACAATCGGTGAGTAGCAAAACATAAACTCGCGATACAATCGGTGAGTAACAAAACATGAACTCCAGGTACAATCAGTAAATAACAAAACATAAACTCCAGGAACAATGTGTGAGTAATAAAACATAAACTCCAGGTACAATCGGTTAGTAACAAAACATAAGCTAAATGATACAATCGGTGAGTAACAAAACATAAACTCCAGGCACAATAGGTGAGTAACAAAATATAAACTCCGGGTACCATCGGTGAGTAACAAAACATAAACTCCCAGTACAATCGGTGAGTAACAAAGCATAAACTCCAGGTACAATTGGTGAGTATCTAAACATAAACTCCCAGTACAATATGTGAGTAACAAAACATAAACTGCAGGTAGAATCGGTGAGTAACAAAACATAAATTCACGATACAATTGGTGAGTAACAAAACATAAATTCCAGGTACAATCGGTGAGTAACAAAACATAAACTCCTGGTACAATCGGTGAGTAGCAGAACATAAACTCCAGGTACCATATGTGAGTAACAGAACATAAAGTCCCGGTACAATCTGAGTAACAAAACATAAACTCCAGGTACAATATGTGAGTAACAGAGCATAAACTCCTGGTACAATCGGTGAGTAACAAAACATAAATTATAGGTGCAATCTGTGAGTAACAAAACATAAACTCCCGGTACAATCGGTGAGTAATAAAACATAAACTCCAGGTACAATCGGTGAGTAATAAAACATAAACTCCAGGTACAATATGTGAGTAACAGAGCATAAACTCCAGGTACAATCGGTGAGTAACAAAACATAAATTCCATGTGCAATCTGTGAGTAACAAAACATAAACTCCCGGTACAATCGGTGAGTAATAAAACATAAACTTCAGGTACGATCTGTGAGTAATAAAACATAAACTCCAGGTACAATCGGTGAGTAACAAATCCTAAGCTCCAGGTACAATCGGTGAGTAATAAAACATAAACTCCAGGTACAATCAGTTAGTAATAAAACATAAACTCCAGGTACAATCGGTGAGTAATAAAACATAAACTCCAGGTACAATCGGTGAGTAACAAAACATAAACTCCAGGTACAATCGGTGAGTAATAAAACATAAACTCCAGGTACAATCAGATAGTAATAAAACATAAACTCCCTGTACAATCGGTGAGTAATAAAACATAAACTCCGGGTACAATCGGTGAGTAACAAAACATAAACTCCAGGTACAGTCGGTGAGTAATAAAACATAAAATCCAAGTACAATACAATTGGTGAGTAATAAAACATAAACTCCTGGTACAATCTGTGAGTAATAAAAACCTAAACTCCAGGTACAATCTGTGAGTAATAAAAACATAAACTCCAGGTACAATCGGTGAGTAGCAAAACATAAACTCCAGGTTCAATCGGTTAGTTATAAAACATAAACTCCAGGTACAATCTGTTAGTAACAAAACATAAACTCCAGGTACAATCGATGAGTAACAAAACATAAACTCCAGGTACAATCGGTTAGTAACAAAACATAAACTCCAGGTACAATCTGTGAGCAACAAAACATAAACTAACAATACAATCGGTGAGTAACAAAACATAGACTCCAGGTACAATCGGTAAATAACAAAACATAAATTCCAGGTACAATGGGTGAGTAATAAAACATAAATTCCAGCTACAATCGGTTAGTAACAAAACATAAACTAATGATACAATCGGTGAGTAACAAAACATAAACTCCAGGTACAATAGGTGAGTAACAAAATATAAACTCCAGGTACAATCATTGAGTAACAAAACATAAACTCCAGGTACAATCGGTGAGTAACAAAACATAAACTCCCAGTACAAATTGTGAGTAACAAAACATAAACTGCAGGGACAATCGGTGAGTAACAAAACATAAACTCCCAGCACAATCTTAGAATAACAAAACATAAACTCCAGGTACAATCGGTGAGTAACAAAACATAAACTCACGATACAATTGGTGAGTAACAAAACATAAATTCCAGGTACAATCTGTGAGTAACAAAGCATAAACTCCCGGTACAATCTGTGAGTAACAAAACATAAACTCCCGATACAATCGGTGAGTAGCAGAACATAAACTCCAGGTACAATATGTGAGTAACAGAACATAAAGTTCCGGTACAATCTGAGTAACAAAACATAAACTCCAGGTACAATATGTGAGTAACAGAACATAAAGTTCCGGTACAATCTGAGTAACAAAACATAAACTCCAGGTACAATATGTGAGTAACAGAACATAAACTCCAGGTATAATCTGTGAGTAACAAAACATAAACTCCAGGTACAATCGGTGAGTAACAAAACATAAACTCCAGGTACAATCGGTGAGTAACAAAACATAAACTCCCGGTACAATCTGTGAGTAACAAAACATAAACTCCAGGTACAATCTGTGAGTAACAAAACATAAACTCCAGGTACAATATGTGAGTAACAGAACATAAACTCCCGGTACAATCTGAGTAACAAAGCATAAATTCCAGGTACAATCTGTGAGTAACAAAACATAAACTCCGGTACAATCTGAGTAGCAAAACATAAACTCACGATACAATCGGTGAGTAACAAAGCACAAATTGAATACTAATTTGATTTTCTACTATTAATATCTATTTGCCCATATGTTGACACTCATATTTTATGGGTTTGTAACTAGAGTAAATCGAGGGGTTGCACTTGTGGGGCAGGAACTGCTTGCCCGTCCGGATCACTCGAGTTTACCCCTGCTCTATGTTTTGAATCCCCGTTTTATGTGTTATGATATGTCATACAATATGTGTAATCAAGTGTACCGGCACAACTTATAAAAGTGCATGTGTAAATTGGGGTTATGGTGTTTAATGCCACTTTCAACAATATTTTAGGTACAATCGGTGAGTAAAAAAACAAACTCCAGGTACAATCGGTGAGTAAAAAAACAAACTCCAGGTACAATCGGTGAGTAACAAAATATAAACTAATGATACAATCGGTGAGTAACAAAATATAAACTCCCGGTACAATCGGTGAGTAATAAAACATAAACTCTAGGTACAATCGGTGAGTAATAAAACATAAACTCCAGGTACAATCGGTGAGTAATAAAGCGTAAACTCCAGGTACAATCGGTGAGTAATAAAACATAAACTCCAGGTACAATTGGTGAGTAATAAAACATAAACTCCGGGTACAATCGGTGAGTAGCAAAGCATAAACTCCAGGTAGAGTCGGTGAGTAATAAAACATAAAATCCAGGTACAATTGGTGAGTAATAAAACAAACTCCTGGTACAATCTGTGACTAATAAAAACATAAACTCCAGGTACAATCGGTGAGTAGCAAAACATAAACTCCAGGTTCAATCGGTGAGTAATAAAACATAAACTCCAGGTACAATCAGTTAGTAACAAAACATAAACTCCAGGTACAATCGATGAGTAACAAAACATAAACTCCAGGTACAATCGGTTAGTAGCAAAACATAAACTCCAGGTACAATCTGTGAGCAACAAAACATAAACTAACGATACAATCGGTGAGTAACAAAACATAAACTCCAGGTACAATCGGTAAATAACAAAACATAAATTCCAGGTACAATGGGTGAGTAATAAAACATAAACTCCAGCTACAATCGGTTAGTAACAAAACATAAACTAATGATGCAATCGGTGAGTAACAAAACATAAACTCCAGGTGCAATAGGTCAGTAACAAAATATAAACTCCAGGTACAATCGGTGAGTAACAAAACATAAACTCCCAGTACAAATTGTGAGTAACAAAACATAAACTGCAGGGACAATCGGTGAGTAACAAAACATAAACTCCCAGCACAATCTTAGAATAACAAAACATAAACTCCAGGTACAATCGGTGAGTAACAAAACATAAACTCACGATACAATTGGTGAGTAACAAAACATAAATTCCAGGTACAATCTGTGAGTAACAAAGCATAAACTCCCGGTACAATCTGTGAGTAACAAAACATAAACTCCCGATACAATCGGTGAGTAGCAGAACATAAACTCCAGGTACAATATGTGAGTAACAGAACATAAAGTTCCGGTACAATCTGAGTAACAAAACATAAACTCCAGGTACAATATGTGAGTAACAGAACATAAAGTTCCGGTACAATCTGAGTAACAAAACATAAACTCCAGGTACAATATGTGAGTAACAGAACATAAACTCCAGGTATAATCTGTGAGTAACAAAACATAAACTCCAGGTACAATCGGTGAGTAACAAAACATAAACTCCCGGTACAATCTGTGAGTAACAAAACATAAACTCCAGGTACAATCTGTGAGTAACAAAACATAAACTCCAGGTACAATATGTGAGTAACAGAACATAAACTCCCGGTACAATCTGAGTAACAAAGCATAAATTCCAGGTACAATCTGTGAGTAACAAAACATAAACTCCCGGTACAATCTGAGTAGCAAAACATAAACTCACGATACAATCGGTGAGTAACAAAGCACAAATTGAATACTAATTTGATTTTCTACTATTAATATCTATTTGCCCATATGTTGACACTCATATTTTATGGGTTTGTAACTAGAGTAAATCGAGGGGTTGCACTTGTGGGGCAGGAACTGCTTGCCCGTCCGGATCACTCGAGTTTACCCCTGCTCTATGTTTTGAATCCCCGTTTTATGTGTTATGATATGTCATACAATATGTGTAATCAAGTGTACCGGCACAACTTATAAAAGTGCATGTGTAAATTGGGGTTATGGTGTTTAATGCCACTTTCAACAATATTTTAGGTACACTCGGTGAGTAAAAAAACAAACTCCAGGTACAATCGGTGAGTAACAAAATATAAACTAATGATACAATCGGTGAGTAACAAAATATAAACTCCCGGTACAATCGGTGAGTAATAAAACATAAACTCTAGGTACAATCGGTGAGTAATAAAACATAAACTCCAGGTACAATCGGTGAGTAATAAAGCGTAAACTCCAGGTACAATCGGTGAGTAATAAAACATAAACTCCAGGTACAATTGGTGAGTAATAAAACATAAACTCCGGGTACAATCGGTGAGTAGCAAAGCATAAACTCCAGGTAGAGTCGGTGAGTAATAAAACATAAAATCCAGGTACAATTGGTGAGTAATAAAACAAACTCCTGGTACAATCTGTGACTAATAAAAACATAAACTCCAGGTACAATCGGTGAGTAGCAAAACATAAACTCCAGGTTCAATCGGTGAGTAATAAAACATAAACTCCAGGTACAATCAGTTAGTAACAAAACATAAACTCCAGGTACAATCGATGAGTAACAAAACATAAACTCCAGGTACAATTGGTTAGTAGCAAAACATAAACTCCAGGTACAATCTGTGAGCAACAAAACATAAACTAACGATACAATCGGTGAGTAACAAAACATAAACTCCAGGTACAATCGGTAAATAACAAAACATAAATTCCAGGTACAATGGGTGAGTAATAAAACATAAACTCCAGCTACAATCGGTTAGTAACAAAACATAAACTAATGATGCAATCGGTGAGTAACAAAACATAAACTCCAGGTGCAATAGGTCAGTAACAAAATATAAACTCCAGGTACAATCGGTGAGTAACAAAACATAAACCCCCAGTACAAATTGTGAGTAACAAAACATAAACTGCAGGTACAATCGGTGAGTAACAAAACATAAACTCCCAGCACAATCTTAGAATAACAAAACATAAACTCCAGGTACAATCGGCGAGTAACAAAAGATAAACTCACGATACAATTGGTGAGTAACAAAACATAAATTCCAGGCACAATCTGTGAGTAACAAAACATAAACTCCCGGTACAATCTGTGAGTAACAAAACATAAACTCCCGGTACAATCGGTGAATATCAGAACATAAACTCCAGGTACAATATGTGAGTAACAGAACATAAAGTCCCGGTACAATCTGAGTAACAAAACAAACTCCAGGTACAATATGTGAGTAACAGAGCATAAACTCCCGGTACAATCGGTGAGTAACAAAACATAAATTCCAGGTGCAATCTGTGAGTAACAAAAGATAAACTCCCGGTACAATCGGTGAGTAATAAAACATAAACTCCAAGTACAATCGGTGAGTAATAAAACATAAACTCCAGGTACCAAACCTAAGCTCCAGGTACAATCGGTGAGTAATAAAACATAAACTCCAGGTATAATCAGTTAGTAATAAAACATAAACTCCAGGTACAATCGATGAGTAATAAAACATAAACTCCAGGTACAATCGGTGAGTAATAAAACATAAACTCCATGTACAATCGGTGAGTAACAAAACATAAACTCCAGGTACAATCGGTTAGTAATAAAACATAAACTCCAGGTACAATCGGTGAGTAACAAAACCTAAGCTCCAGGTACAATCGGTGAGTAATAAAACATAAACTCCAGGTACAATCAGTTAGTAATAAAACATAAACTCCAGGTACAATCGGTGAGTAACAAAACATAAACTCCAGGTACAATCGGTGAGTAATAAAACATAAACTCCAGGTACAATCAGTTAATAATAAAACATAAACTCCCTGTACAATCGGTGAGTAATAAAACATAAACTCCGGGTACAATCGGTGAGTAACAAAACATAAACTCCAGGTACAGTCGGTGAGTAATAAAACATAAACTCCAAGTACAATACAATTGGTGAGTAATAAAACATAAACTCCTGGTACAATCTGTGAGTAACAAAACATAAACTCCAGGTACAATCGATGAGTAACAAAACATAAACTCCAGGTACAATCTGTGAGCAACAAAACATAAACTCACGATACAATCGGTGAGTAACAAAACATAGACTCCAGGTACAATCGGTAAATAACAAAACATAAATTCCAGGTACAATGGGTGAGTAATAAAACATAAATTCCAGCTACAATCGGTTAGTAACAAAACATAAACTAATGATACAATCGGTGAGTAACAAAACATAAACTCCCAGCACAATCTTAGAATAACAAAACATAAACTCCAGGTACAATCGGCGAGTAACAAAAGATAAACTCACGATACAATTGGTGAGTAACAAAACATAAATTCCAGGCACAATCTGTGAGTAACAAAACATAAACTCCCGGTACAATCTGTGAGTAACAAAACATAAACTCCCGGTACAATCGGTGAGTAGCAGAACATAAACTCCAGGTACAATATGTGAGTAACAGAACATAAAGTCCCGGTACAATCTGAGTAACAAAACAAACTCCAGGTACAATATGTGAGTAACAAAGCATAAACTCCCGGTACAATCGGTGAGTAACAAAACATAAATTCCAGGTGCAATCTGTGAGTAACAAAACATAAACTCCCGGTACAATCGGTGAGTAATAAAACATAAACTCCAAGTACAATCGGTGAGTAATAAAACATAAACTCCAGGTACCAAACCTAAGCTCCAGGTACAATCGGTGAGTAATAAAACATAAACTCCAGGTACAATCAGTTAGTAATAAAACATAAACTCCAGGTACAATCGATGAGTAATAAAACATAAACTCCAGGTACAATCAGTGAGTAATAAAACATAAACTCCAGGTACAATCGGTGAGTAACAAAACAAAAACTCCAGGTACAATCGGTTAGTAATAAAACATAAACTCCAGGTACAATCGGTGAGTAACAAAACCTAAGCTCCAGGTACAATCGGTGAGTAATAAAACATAAACTCCAGGTACAATCAGTTAGTAATAAAACATAAACTCCAGGTACAATCGGTGAGTAACAAAACATAAACTCCAGGTACAATCGGTGAGTAATAAAACATAAACTCCAGGTACAATCAGTTAATAATAAAACATAAACTCCCTGTACAATCGGTGAGTAATAAAACATAAACTCCGGGTACAATCGGTGAGTAACAAAACATAAACTCCAGGTACAGTCGGTGAGTAATAAAACATAAACTCCAAGTACAATACAATTGGTGAGTAATAAAACATAAACTCCTGGTACAATCTGTGAGTAACAAAACATAAACTCCAGGTACAATCGATGAGTAACAAAACATAAACTCCAGGTACAATCTGTGAGCAACAAAACATAAACTCACGATACAATCGGTGAGTAACAAAACATAGACTCCAGGTACAATCGGTAAATAACAAAACATAAATTCCAGGTACAATGGGTGAGTAATAAAACATAAATTCCAGCTACAATCGGTTAGTAACAAAACATAAACTAATGATACAATCGGTGAGTAACAAAACATAAACTCCAGGTACAATAGGTGAGTAACAAAATATAAACTCCAGGTACAATCGTTGAGTAACAAAACATAAACTCCAGGTACAATCGGTGAGTAACAAAACATAAACTCCCAGTACAAATTGTGAGTAACAAAACATAAACTCCCAGCACAATCTTAGAATAACAAAACATAAACTCCAGGTACAATCGGTGAGTAACAAAACATAAACTCACGATACAATCGGTGAGTAACAAAACATAAACTCACGATACAATCGGTGAGTAACAAAACATAAACTCACGATACAATTGGTGAGTAACAAAACATAAATTCCAGGTACAATATGTGAGTAACAGAACATAAACTCCAGGTACAATCTGTGAGTAACAAAACATAAACTCCAGGTACAATCTGTGAGTAGCAAAACATAAACTTCAGGAACAATATGTGAGTAACAGAACATAAAGTTCCGGTACAATCTGAGTAACAAAACATAAACTCCAGGTACAATATGTGAGTAACAGAACATAAACTCCAGGTACAATCTGTGAGTAACAAAACATAAACTCCAGGTACAATCGGTGAGTAACAAAACATAAACTCCCGGTACAATCTGTGAGTAACAAAACATAAACTCCAGGTACAATCTGTGAGTAGCAAAACATAAACTTCAGGAACAATATGTGAGTAACAGAACATAAACTCCCGGTACAATCTGAGTAACAAAGCATAAATTCCAGGTACAATCTGTGAGTAACAAAACATAAACTCCCGGTACAATCTGAGTAGCAAAACATAAACTCCAGGTGCAATCTGTGAGTAACAAAGCATAAACTCCAGGTACAATTGGTTAGTAATAAAACATAAACTCCAGGTACAATCGGTTAGTAATAAAACAAACTCACGATACAATCGGTGAGTAACAAAGCACAAATTGAATACTAATTTAATTTTCTACTATTAATATCTATTTGCCCATATGTTGACACTCATATTTTACGGGTTTGTAACTAGAGTAAATCGAGGGGTTGCACTTGTGGGGCAGGAACTGCTTGCCCGTCCGGATCACTCGAGTTTACCCCTGCTCTATGTTTTTAATCCCCGTTTTATGTGTTATGATATGTCATACAATATGTGTAATCAAGTGTACTGACACAACTTATAAAAGTGCATGTGTAAATTGGGGTTATGGTGTTTAATGCCACTTTCAACAATATTTTAGGTACCATCGGTGAGTAACAAAACAAACTCCAGGTACAATCGGTGAGTAACAAAATATAAACTAATGATACAATCGGTGAGTAACAAAATATAAACTCCCGGTACAATCGGTGACTAATAAAACATAAACTCTAGGTACAATCGGTGAGTAATAAAACATAAACTCCAGGTACAATCGGTGAGTAATAAAACGTAAACTCCAGGTACAATCGGTGAGTAATAAAACATAAACTCCAGGTACAATCAGTTAGTAATAAAACATAAACTACAGGTACAATCGGTGAGTAATAAAACATAAACTCCGGGTACAATCGGTGAGTAGCAAAGCATAAACTCCAGGTAGAGTCGGTGAGTAATAAAACATAAAATCCAGGTACAATTGGTGAGTAATAAAACATAAACTCCTGGTACAATCTGTGAGTAATAAAAACATAAACTCCAGGTACAATCGGTGACTAGCAAAACATAAACTCCAGGTTCAATCGGTTAGTTATCAAACATAAACTCCAGGTACAATCAGTTAGTAACAAAACATAAACTCCAGGTACAATCGATGAGTAACAAAACATAAACTCCAGGTACAATCGGTTAGTAGCAAAACATAAACTCCAGGTACAATCTCTGAGCAACAAAACATAAACTAACGATACAATCGGTGAGTAACAAAACATAAACTCCAGGTACAATCGGTAAATAACAAAACATAAATTCCAGGTACAATGGGTGAGTAATAAAACATAAACTCCAGCTACAATCGGTTAGTAACAAAACATAAACTAATGATACAATCGGTGAGTAACAAAACATAAACTCCAGGTGCAATAGGTCAGTAACAAAATATAAACTCCAGGTACAATCGGTGAGTAACAAAACATAAACCCCCAGTACAAATTGTGAGTAACAAAACATAAACTGCAGGTACAATCGGTGAGTAACAAAACATAAACTCCCAGCACAAGCTTAGAATAACAAAACATAAACTCCAGGTACAATCGGTGAGTAACAAAAGATAAACTCACGATACAATTGGTGAGTAACAAAACATAAATTCCAGGCACAATCTGTGAGTAACAAAACATAAACTCCCGGTACAATCTGTGAGTAATAAAACATAAACTCCAAGTACAATCGGTGAGTAACAAATCCTAAACTCCAGGTACAATCGGTGAGTAATAAAACATAAACTCCAGGTACAATCAGTTAGTAATAAAACATAAACTCCAGGTACAATCGGTGAGTAACAAAACATAAACTCCAGGTACAATCGGTGAGTAATAAAACATAAACTCCAGGTACAATCAGTTAGTAATAAAACAAACTCCAGGTACAATCGGTGAGTAATAAAACATAAACTCCGGGTACAATCGGTGAGTAACAAAACATAAACTCCAGGTACAGTCGGTGAGTAATAAAACATAAAAGCCAGGTACAATCGGTGAGTAATAAAGCATATACTCCTGGTACAATCTGTGAGTAAGAAAAAACATAAACTCCAGGTACAATCTGTGAGTAATAAAAACATAAACTCCAGGTACAATCTGTGAGCAACAAAACATAAACTAATGATACAATCGGTGAGTAACAAAACATAAACTCCAAGTACAATCGGTAGATAACAAAACATAAATTCCAGGTACAATGGGCGAGTAATAAAACATAAACTCCAGGTACAATCGGTTAGTAACAAAACATAAACTAAAGATACAATCGGTGAGTAACAAAACATAAACTCCCGGTACAATCGGTGAGTAGCAGAACATAAACTCCAGATACAATATGTGAGTAACACAACATAAACTCCCGGTACAATCAGTGAGTAATAAAACATAAACTCCAGGTACAATCGGTGAGTAATAAAACATAAACTCCAGGTACAATTGGTGAGTAATAAAACATAAACTCCAGGTACAATCGGTGAGTAACAAAACATAAACTCCTGGTACAATCGGTTAGTAATAAAACATAAACTCCAGGTACAATCGGTGAGTAACAAAACCTAAGCTCCAGGTACAATCAGTGAGTAATAAAACATAAACTCCAGGTACAATCGGTGAGTAACAAAACATAAACTCCTGGTACAATCGGTTAGTAATAAAACATAAACTCCAGGTACAATCGGTGAGTAACAAAACCTAAGCTCCAGGTACAATCGGTGAGTAACAAAACATAAACTCCCGGTACAATCGGTGAGTAGCAGAACATAAACTCCAGATACAATATGTGAGTAACACAACATAAACTCCCGGTACAATTGGTGAGTAATAAAACATAAACTCCAGGTACAATCGGTGAGTAATAAAACATAAACTCCAGGTACAATTGGTGAGTAATAAAACATAAACTCCAGGTACAATCGGTGAGTAACAAAACATAAACTCCTGGTACAATCGGTTAGTAATAAAACATAAACTCCAGGTACAATCGGTGAGTAACAAAACCTAAGCTCCAGGTACAATCAGTGAGTAATAAAACATAAACTCCAGGTACAATCGGTGAGTAACAAAACATAAACTCCTGGTACAATCGGTTAGTAATAAAACATAAACTCCAGGTACAATCGGTGAGTAACAAAACCTAAGCTCCAGGTACAATCGGTGAGTAATAAAACATAAACTCCAGGTACAATCAGTTAGTAATAAAACATAAACTCCAGGTAAAATCAGTTAGTAATAAAACATAAACTCCAGGTACAATCGATGAGTAATAAAACATAAACTCCAGGTACAATATGTGAGTAACAGAACATAAACTCCCGGTACAATCGGTGAGTAGCAAAGCATAAATTCCAGGTGCAATCTGTGAGTAACAAAACATAAACTCCCGTTACAATCGGTGAGTAATAAAACATAAACTCCAGGTACAATCGATGAGTAATAAAACATAAACTCCATGTACATTCGGTGAGTAATAAAACATAAACTCCAGGTACAATCGGTGAGTAACAAAACATAAACTCCTGGTACAATCGGTTAGTAATAAAACATAAACTCCAGGTACAATTGGTGAGTAATAAAACATAAACTCCAAGTACAATCGGTGAGTAACGAAACCTAAACTCCAGGTACAATCGGTGAGTAATAAAACATAAACTCCAGGTACAATCAGTTAGTAATAAAACATAAACTCCAGGTACAATCGGTGAGTAATAAAACATATACTCCAGGTACAATCAGTTAGTAACAAAACATAAACTCCAGGTACAATCGATGAGTAACAAAACATAAACTCCAGGTACAATCGGTTTGTAACAAAACATAAACTCGAGGTACAATCTGAGTAACAAAACATAAACTCACGATACAATCGGTGAGTAACAAAACATAAACTCCAGGTACAATCAGTAAATAACAAAACATAAACTAATGATACAATCGGTGAGTAACAAAACATAGACTCCAGGCACAATAGGTGAGTAACAAAATATAAACTCCAGGTACAATCGGTGAGTAACAAAACATAAACTCCCAGTACAATCGGTGAGTAACAAAGTATAAACTCCAGGTACAATTGGTGAGTATCTAAACATAAACTCCCAATACAGTCTGTGAGTAACAAAGCATAAACTGCAGGTACAATCGATGAGTAACAAAACATAAATTCACGATGCAATTGGTGAGTAACAAAACATAAATTCCAGGTACAATCGGAGAGTAACAAAACATAAACTCCTGGTACAATCGGTGAGTAGCAGAACATAAACTCCAGGTACAATATGTGAGTAACGGAACATAAAGTCCCGGTACAATCTGAGTAACAAAACATAAACTCCAGGTACAATATGTGAGTAGCAGCATAAACTCCAGGTACAATCGGTGAGTAACAAAACATAAATTCTAGGTGCAATCTGTGAGTAACAAAACATAAACTCCCGGTGCAATCGGTGAGTAATAAAACATAAACTCCAGGTACAATCGATGAGTAATAAAACATAAACTCCAGGTACAATCGGTGAGTAATAAAACATAAACTCCAGGTACAATCGGTGAGTAACAAAACATAAACTCCAGGTACAATCGGTTAGTAATAAAACATAAACTCCAGGTACAATTGGTGAGTAATAAAACATAAACTCCAAGTACAATCGATGAGTAACAAAACCTAAACTCCAGGTACAATCGGTGAGTAATAAAACATAAACTCCAGGTACAATCAGTTAGTAATAAAACATAAACTCCAGGTACAATCGGTGAGTAACAAAACATAAACTCCAGGTACAATCGGTTAGTAACAAAACATAAACTCCAAGTACAATCTGAGTAACAAAACATAAACTCACGATACAATCGGTGAGTAACAAAACATAAACTCCAGGTACAATCAGTAAATAACAAAACATAAACTCCTGGTACAATGGGTGAGTAATAAAACATAAACTCCAGGTACAATCGGTTAGTAACAAAACATAAACTAATGATACAATCGGTGAGTAACAAAACATAGACTCCAGGCACAATAGGTGAGTAACAAAATATAAACTCCAGGTACAATCGGTGAGTAACAAAACAAACTCCCAGTACAATCGGTGAGTAACAAAGCATAAACTCCAGGTACAATTGGTGAGTATCTAAACATAAACTCCCAATACAGTCTGTGAGTAACAAAGCATAAACTGCAGGTACAATCGGTGAGTAACAAAACATAAATTCACGATGCAATTGGTGAGTAACAAAACATAAATTCCAGGTACAATCGGAGAGTAACAAAACATAAACTCCTGGTACAATCAGTGAGTAGCAGAACATAAACTCCAGGTACAATATGTGAGTAACGGAACATAAAGTCCTGGTACAATCTGAGTAACAAAACATAAACTCCAGGTACAATATGTGAGTAACAGCATAAACTCCCGGTACAATCGGTGAGTAACAAAACATAAATTCTAGGTGCAATCTGTGAGTAACAAAACATAAACTCCCGGTGCAATCGGTGAGTAATCAAACATAAACTCCAGGTACAATCGGTGAGTAATAAAACATAAACTCCAGGTACAATATGTGAGTAACAGAGCATAAACTCCCGGTACAATCGGTGAGTAACAAAACATAAATTCCAGGTGTAATCTGTGAGTAACAAAACATAAACTCCCGGTACAATCGGTGAGTAATAAAACATAAACTCCAGGTACAATCGGTGAGTAATAAAACATAAACTCCATGTAAAATCGGTGAGTAATAAAACATAAACTCCAGGTACAATCGGTGAGTAACAAAACATAAACTCCATGTACAATCGGTTAGTAATAAAACAAACTCCAGGTACAATCAGTGAGTAATAAAACATAAACTCCAGGTACAATCGGTGAGTAACAAAACATAAACTCCCGGTACAATCGGTGAGTAATAAAACGTAAACTCCAGGTACAATCGGTGAGTAATAAAACATAAACTCCAGGTACAATCGGTGAGTAATAAAACATAAACTCCAAGTACAATCGGTGAGTAATAAAACATAAACTCCAGGTACAATCGGTGAGTAACAAATCCTAAACTCCAGGTACAATCGGTGAGTAATAAAACATAAACTCCAGGTACAATCAGTTAGTAATAAAACATAAACTCCAGGTACAATCGGTGAGTAATAAAACATATACTCCAGGTACAATCGGTGAGTAACAAAACATAAACTCCAGGTACAATCGGTGAGTAATAAAACGTAAACTCCAGGTACAATCGGTTAGTAATAAAACATAAACTCCAGGTACAATCAGTTAGTAATAAAACAAACTCCAGGTACAATCGGTGAGTAATAAAACATAAACTCCGGGTACAATCGGTGAGTAACAAAACATAAACTCCAGGTACAGTCGGTGAGTAATAAAACATAAACTCCCTGTACAATCGGTGAGTAATAAAACATATACTCCTGGTACAATCTGTGAGTAATAAAAACATAAATTCCAGGTACAATGGGTGAGTAATAAAGCATAAACTCCAGGTACAATCGGTTAGTAACAAAACATAAACTAAAGATACAATCGGTGAGTAACAAAACATAAACTCCCGGTACAATCGGTGAGTAGCAGAACATCAACTCCAGGTACAATATGTGAGTAACAGAACATAAAGTCCCGGTACAATCTGAGTAACAAAGCATAAACTCCAGATACAATATGTGAGTAACAGAACATAAACTCCCGGTACAATCGGTGAGTAACAAAACATAAGTTCCAGGTGCAATGTGTGAGTAACAAAACATAAACTCCCGGTACAATCAGTGAGTAATAAAACATAAACTCCAGGTACAATCGATGAGTAATAAAACATAAACTCCAGGTACAATCGGTGAGTAATGAAACATAAACTCCAGGTACAATCGGTGAGTAACAAAACATAAACTCCTGGTACAATCGATTAGTAATAAAACATAAACTCCAGGTACAATCGGTGAGTAACAAAACCTAAGCTCCAGGTACAATCGGTGAGTAATAAAACATAAACTCCAGGTACAATCAGTTAGTAATAAAACATAAACTCCAGGTACAATCGATGAGTAATAAAACATAAACTCCAGGTACAATATGTGAGTAATAAAACATAAACTCCAGGTACAATCGGTGAGTAACAAAACATAAACTCCTGGTACAATCGGTTAGTAATAAAACAAACTCCAGGTACAATCGGTGAGTAACAAAACCTAAGCTCCAGGTACAATCGGTGAGTAATAAAACATAAACTCCAGGTACAATCAGTTAGTAATAAAACATAAACTCCAGGTACAATCGGTGAGTAACAAAACATAAACTCCAGGTACAATCGGTGAGTAATAAAACATAAACTCCAGGTACAATCAGTTAGTAATAAAACATAAACTCCCTGTACAATCGGTGAGTAATAAAACATAAACTCCGGGTACAATCGGTGAGTAACAAAACATAAACTCCAGGTACAGTCGGTGAGTAATAAAACATAAACTCCAGGTACAATCGGTGAGTAACAAAACATAAACTCCTGGTACAATCGGTTAGTAATAAAACATAAACTCCAGGTACAATCGGTGAGTAACAAAACCTAAGCTCCAGGTACAATCGGTGAGTAACAAAACCTAAGCTCCAGGTACAATCGGTGAGTAATAAAACATAAACTCCAGGTACAATCGGTAAATAACAAAACATAAATTCCAGGTACAATGGGTGAGTAATAAAACATAAACTCCAGGTACAATCGGTTAGTAACAAAACATAAACTAAAGATACAATCGGTGAGTAACAAAACATAAACTCCCGGTACAATCGGTGAGTAGCAGAACATAAACTCCAGGTACAATATGTGACTAACAGAACATAAAGTCCCGGTACAATCTGAGTAACAAAGCATAAACTCCAGGTACAATATGTGAGTAACAGAACATAAACTCCCGGTACAATCGGTGAGTAACAAAACATAAATTCCAGGTGCAATGTGTGAGTAACAAAACATAAACTCCCGGTACAATCAGTGAGTAATAAAACATAAACTCCAGGTACAATCGATGAGTAATAAAACATAAACTCCAGGTACAATCGGTGAGTAATCAAACATAAACTCCAGGTACAATCGGTGAGTAACAAAACATAAACTCCTGGTACAATCGGTTAGTAATAAAACATAAACTCCAGGTACAATCGGTGAGTAACAAAACCTAAGCTCCAGGTACAATCGGTGAGTAATAAAACATAAACTCCAGGTACAATCGGTTAGTAACAAAACATAAACTCCAGGTACAATCGGTGAGTAATAAAACATAAACTCCAGGTACAATCAGTTAGTAATAAAACATAAACTCCCTGTACAATCGGTGAGTAATAAAACATAAACTCCGGGTACAATCGGTGAGTAACAAAACATAAACTCCAGGTACAGTCGGTGAGTAATAAAACATAAAATCCAAGTACAATACAATTGGTGAGTAATAAAACATAAACTCCAGGTACAATCGGTGAGTAACAAAACATAAACTCCTGGTACAATCGGTTAGTAATAAAACATAAACTCCAGGTACAATCGGTGAGTAACAAAACCTAAGCTCCAGGTACAATCGGTGAGTAATAAAACATAAACTCCAGGTACAATCGGTAAATAACAAAACATAAATTCCAGGTACAATGGGTGAGTAATAAAACATAAACTCCAGGTACAATCGGTTAGTAACAAAACATAAACTAAAGATACAATCGGTGAGTAACAAAACATAAACTCCCGGTACAATCGGTGAGTAGCAGAACATAAACTCCAGGTACAATATGTGAGTAACAGAACATAAACTCCAGGTACAATATGTGAGTAACAGAACATAAACTCCCGGTACAATCGGTGAGTAACAAAACATAAATTCCAGGTGCAATGTGTGAGTAACAAAACATAAACTCCCGGTACAATCAGTGAGTAATAAAACATAAACTCCAGGTACAATCGATGAGTAATAAAACATAAACTCCAGGTACAATCGGTGAGTAATAAAACATAAACTCCAGGTACAATCGGTGAGTAACAAAACATAAACTCCTGGTACAATCGGTTAGTAATAAAACATAAACTCCAGGTACAATCGGTGAGTAACAAAACCTAAGCTCCAGGTACAATCGGTGAGTAATAAAACATAAACTCCAGGTACAATCAGTTAGTAATAAAACATAAACTCCAGGTACAATCGATGAGTAATAAAACATAAACTCCAGGTACAATCGGTGAGTAATAAAACATAAACTCCAGGTACAATCGGTGAGTAACAAAACATAAACTCCTGGTACAATCGGTTAGTAATAAAACATAAACTCCAGGTACAATCGGTGAGTAACAAAACCTAAGCTCCAGGTACAATCGGTGAGTAATAAAACATAAACTCCAGGTACAATCAGTTAGTAATAAAACATAAACTCCAGGTACAATCAGTTAGTAATAAAACATAAACTCCAGGTACAATCGGTGAGTAACAAAACATAAACTCTTGGTACAATCGGTTAGTAATAAAACATAAACTCCAGGTACAATCGGTGAGTAACAAAACCTAAGCTCCAGGTACAATCGGTGAGTAATAAAACATAAACTCTAGGTACAATCGGTGAGTAATAAAACATAAACTCCAGGTACAATCGGTGAGTAACAAAACATAAACTCCAGGTACAATCGGTGAGTAATAAAACATAAACTCCAGGTACAATCAGTTAGTAATAAAACATAAACTCCCTGTACAATCGGTGAGTAATAAAACATAAACTCCGGGTACAATCGGTGAGTAACAAAACATAAACTCCAGGTACAGTCGGTGAGTAATAAAACATAAAATCCAAGTACAATACAATTGGTGAGTAATAAAACATAAACTCCTGGTACAATCTGTGAGTAATAAAAACATAAACTCCAAGTACAATCTGTGAGTAATAAAAACATAAACTCCAGGTACAATCGGTGAGTAGCAAAACATAAACTCCAGGTTCAATCGGTTAGTTATAAAACATAAACTCCAGGTACAATCAGTTAGTAACAAAACATAAACTCCAGGTACAATCGATGAGTAACAAAACATAAACTCCAGGTACAATCGGTTAGTAACAAAACATAAACTCCAGGTACAATCTGTGAGCAACAAAACATAAACTAACGATACAATCGGTGAGTAACAAAACATAGACTCCAGGTACAATCGGTAAATAACAAAACATAAATTCCAGGTACAATGGGTGAGTAATAAAACATAAATTCCAGCTACAATCGGCTAGTAACAAAACATAAACTAATGATACAATCGGTGAGTAACAAAACATAAACTCCAGGTACAATAGGTGAGTAACAAAATATAAACTCCAGGTACAATCGTTGAGTAACAAAACATAAACTCCAGGTACAATCGGTGAGTAACAAAACATAAACTCCCAGTACAAATTGTGAGTAACAAAACATAAACTGCAGGTACAATCGGTGAGTAACAAAACATAAACTCCCAGCACAATCTTAGAATAACAAAACATAAACTCCAGGTACAATCGGTGAGTAACAAAACATAAACTCACGATACAATTGGTGAGTAACAATACATAAATTCCAGGTACAATCTGAGTAACAAAGCATAAACTCCCGGTACAATCTGTGAGTAACAAAACATAAACTCCCGATACAATTGGTGAGTAGCAGAACATAAACTCCAGGTACAATATGTGAGTAACAGAACATAAAGTTCCGGTACAATCTGAGTAACAAAGCATAAACTCCAGGTACAATATGTGAGTAACAGAACATAAACTCCAGGTACAATCTGTGAGTAATAAAGCATAAACTCCAGGTACAATCGGTGAGTAACAAAACATAAACTCCCGGTACAATCTGTGAGTAACAAAACATAAACTTCAGGTACAATATGTGAGTAACAAAACATAAACTCCAGGTACAATCAGTTAGTAATAAAACATAAACTCCCTGTACAATCGGTGAGTAATAAAACATAAACTCCGGGTACAATCGGTGAGTAACAAAACATAAACTCCAGGTACAGTCTGTGAGTAATAAAACATAAACTCCAGGTACAATCGGTGAGTAACAAAACATAAACTCCTGGTACAATCGGTTAGTAATAAAACATAAACTCCAGGTACAATCGGTGAGTAACAAAACCTAAGCTCCAGGTACAATCGGTGAGTAATAAAACAAACTCCAGGTACAATCGGTAAATAACAAAACATAAATTCCAGGTACAATGGGTGAGTAATAAAACATAAACTCCAGGTACAATCGGTTAGTAACAAAACATAAACTAAAGATACAATCGGTGAGTAACAAAACATAAACTCCCGGTACAATCGGTGAGTAGCAGAACATAAACTCCAGGTACAATATGTGAGTAACAGAACATAAACTCCAGGTACAATATGTGAGTAACAGAACATAAACTCCCGGTACAATCGGTGAGTAACAAAACATAAATTCCAGGTGCAATGTGTGAGTAACAAAACATAAACTCCCGGTACAATCAGCGAGTAATAAAACATAAACTCCAGGTACAATCGATGAGTAATAAAACATAAACTCCAGGTACAATCGGTGAGTAATAAAACATAAACTCCAGGTACAATCGGTGAGTAACAAAACATAAACTCCTGGTACAATCGGTTAGTAATAAAACATAAACTCCAGGTACAATCGGTGAGTAACAAAACCTAAGCTCCAGGTACAATCGGTGAGTAATAAAACATAAACTCCAGGTACAATCAGTTAGTAATAAAACATAAACTCCAGGTACAATCGATGAGTAATAAAACATAAACTCCAGGTACAATCGGTGAGTAATAAAACATAAACTCCAGGTACAATCGGTGAGTAACAAAACATAAACTCCTGGTACAATCGGTTAGTAATAAAACATAAACTCCAGGTACAATCGGTGAGTAACAAAACCTAAGCTCCAGGTACAATCGGTGAGTAATAAAACATAAACTCCAAGTACAATCAGTTAGTAATAAAACATAAACTCCAGGTACAATCAGTTAGTAATAAAACATAAACTCCAGGTACAATCGGTGAGTAACAAAACATAAACTCCTGGTACAATCGGTTAGTAATAAAACATAAACTCCAGGTACAATCGGTGAGTAACAAAACCTAAGCTCCAGGTGCAATCGGTGAGTAATAAAACATAAACTCTAGGTACAATCGGTGAGTAATAAAACATAAACTCCAGGTACAATCGGTGAGTAACAAAACATAAACTCCAGGTACAATCGGTGAGTAATAAAACATAAACTCCAAGTACAATCAGTTAGTAATAAAACATAAACTCCCTGTACAATCGGTGAGTAATAAAACATAAACTCCGGGTACAATCGGTGAGTAACAAAACATAAACTCCAGGTACAGTCGGTGAGTAATAAAACATAAAATCCAAGTACAATACAATTGGTGAGTAATAAAACATAAACTCCTGGTACAATCTGTGAGTAATAAAAACATAAACTCCAGGTACAATCTGTGAGTAATAAAAACATAAACTCCAGGTACAATCGGTGAGTAGCAAAACATAAACTCCAGGTTCAATCGGTTAGTTATAAAACATAAACTCCAGGTACAATCAGTTAGTAACAAAACATAAACTCCAGGTACAATCGATGAGTAACAAAACATAAACTCCAGGTACAATCGGTTAGTAACAAAACATAAACTCCAGGTACAATCTGTGAGCAACAAAACATAAACTAACGATACAATCGGTGAGTAACAAAACATAGACTCCAGGTACAATCGGTAAATAACAAAACATAAATTCCAGGTACAATGGGTGAGTAATAAAACATAAATTCCAGCTACAATCGGTTAGTAACAAAACATAAACTAATGATACAATCGGTGAGTAACAAAACATAAACTCCAGGTACAATAGGTGAGTAACAAAATATAAACTCCAGGTACAATCGTTGAGTAACAAAACATAAACTCCAGGTACAATCGGTGAGTAACAAAACATAAACTCCCAGTACAAATTGTGAGTAACAAAACATAAACTGCAGGTACAATCGGTGAGTAACAAAACATAAACTCCCAGCACAATCTTAGAATAACAAAACATAAACTCCCGGTACAATCGGTGAGTAACAAAACATAAACTCACGATACAATTGGTGAGTAACAAAACATAAATTCCAGGTACAATCTGTGAGTAACAAAGCATAAACTCCCGGTACAATCTGTGAGTAACAAAACATAAACTCCCGATACAATCGGTGAGTAGCAGAACATAAACTCCAGGTACAATATGTGAGTAACAGAACATAAAGTTCCGGTACAATCTGAGTAACAAAGCATAAACTCCAGGTACAATATGTGAGTAACAGAACATAAACTCCAGGTACAATCTGTGAGTAATAAAGCATAAACTCCAGGTACAATCGGTGAGTAACAAAACATAAACTCCCGGTACAATCTGTGAGTAACAAAACATAAACTTCAGGTACAATATGTGAGTAACAGAACATAAACTCCCGGTACAATCTGAGTAACAAAGCATAAATTCCAGGTACAATCTGTGAGTAACAAAACATAAACTCCCGGTACAATCTGAGTAGCAAAACATAAACTCCAGGTGCAATCTGTGAGTAACAAAGCATAAACTCCAGGTACAATCGGTTAGTAATAAAACATAAACTCACGATACAATCGGTGAGTAACAAAGCACAAATTGAATACTAATTTAATTTTCTACTATTAATATCTATTTGCCCATATGTTGACACTCATATTTTACGGGTTTGTAACTAGAGTAAATCGAGGGGTTGCACTTGTGGGGCAGGAACTGCTTGCCCGTCCGGATCACTCGAGTTTACCCCTGCTCTATGTTTTTAATCCCTGTTTTATGTGTTATGATATGTCATACAATATGTGTAATCAAGTGTAACGGCACAACTTATAAAAGTGCATGTGTAAATTGGGGTTATGGTGTTTAATGCCACTTTCAACAATATTTTAGGTACAATCGGTGAGTAACAAAACAAACTCCAGGTACAATCGGTGAGTAACAAAATATAAACTAATGATACAATCGGTGAGTAACAAAACATAGACTCCAGGTACACTCTGTGAGTAACAAAACATAAACTCCCGATACAATCGGTGAGTAGCAGAACATAAACTCCAGGTACAATATGTGAGTAACAGAACATAAAGTTCCGGTACAATCTGAGTAACAAAACATAAACTCCAGGTACAATCTGTGAGTAACAAAGCATAAACTACTGGTACAATCTGTGAGTAACAAAACATAAACTCCAGGTACAATCTGAGTAGCAAAACATAAACTCCAGGTGCAATCTGTGAGTAACAAAGCATAAACTCCAGGTACAATTGGTTAGTAATAAAACATAAACTCCCAGTACAAATTGTGAGTAACAAAACATAAACTGCAGGTACAATCGGTGAGTAACAAAACATAAACTCCCAGCACAATCTTAGACTAACAAAACATAAACTCCAGGTACAATCGGTTAGTAACAAAACATAAACTCCAGGTACAATCTGTGAGCAACAAAACATAAACTAACGATACAATCGGTGAGTAACAAAACATAGACTCCAGGTACAATCGGTAAATAACAAAACATAAATTCCAGGTACAATGGGTGAGTAATAAAACATAAATTCCAGCTACAATCGGTTAGTAACAAAACATAAACTAATGATACAATCGGTGAGTAACAAAACATAAACTCCAGGTACAATAGGTGAGTAACAAAATATAAACTCCAGGTACAATCGTTGAGTAACAAAACATAAACTCCAGGTACAATCGGTGAGTAACAAAACATAAACTCCCAGTACAAATTGTGAGTAACAAAACATAAACTGCAGGTACAATCGGTGAGTAACAAAACATAAACTCCCAGCACAATCTTAGAATAACAAAACATAAACTCCAGGTACAATCGGGGAGTAACAAAACATAAACTCACGATACAATTGGTGAGTAACAAAACATAAATTCCAGGTACAATCTGTGAGTAACAAAGCATAAACTCCCGGTACAATCTGTGAGTAACAAAACATAAACTCCCGATACAATCGGTGAGTAGCAGAACATAAACTCCAGGTACAATATGTGAGTAACAGAACATAAAGTTCCGGTACAATCTGAGTAACAAAGCATAAACTCCAGGTACAATATGTGAGTAACAGAACATAAACTCCAGGTACAATCTGTGAGTAATAAAGCATAAACTCCAGATACAATCGGTGAGTAACAAAACATAAACTCCCGGTACAATCTGTGAGTAGCAAAACATAAACTCCAGGTACAATCTGTGAGTAACAAAACATAAACTTCAGGTACAATATGTGAGTAACAGAACATAAACTCCCGGTACAATCTGAGTAACAAAGCATAAATTCCAGGTACAATCTGTGAGTAACAAAACATAAACTCCCGGTACAATCTGAGTAGCAAAACATAAACTCCAGGTGCAATCTGTGAGTAACAAAGCATAAACTCCAGGTACAATTGGTTAGTAATAAAACATAAACTCCAGGTACAATCGGTTAGTAATAAAACATAAACTCACGATACAATCGGTGAGTAACAAAGCACAAATTGAATACTAATTTAATTTTCTACTATTAATATCTATTTGCCCATATGTTGACACTCATATTTTACGGGTTTGTAACTAGAGTAAATCGAGGGGTTGCACTTGTGGGGCAAGAACTGCTTGCCCGTCCGGATCACTCGAGTTTACCCCTGCTCTATGTTTTTAATCCCTGTTTTATGTGTTATGATATGTCATACAATATGTGTAATCAAGTGTACCGGCACAACTTATAAAAGTGCATGTGTAAATTGGGGTTATGGTGTTTAATGCCACTTTCAACAATATTTTAGGTACAATCGGTGAGTAACAAAACAAACTCCAGGTACAATCGGTGAGTAACAAAATATAAACTAATGATACAATCGGTGAGTAACAAAACATAGACTCCAGGTACACTCTGTGAGTAACAAAACATAAACTCCCGATACAATTGGTGAGTAGCAGAACATAAACTCCAGGTACAATATGTGAGTAACAGAACATAAAGTTCCGGTACAATCTGAGTAACAAAACATAAACTCCAGGTACAATCTGAGTAGCAAAACATAAACTCCAGGTGCAATCTGTGAGTAACAAAGCATAAACTCCAGGTACAATTGGTTAGTAATAAAACATAAACTCCCAGTACAAATTGTGAGTAACAAAACATAAACTCCAGGTACAATCGGTTAGTAACAAAACATAAACTCCAGGTACAATCTGTGAGCAACAAAACATAAACTAACGATACAATCGGTGAGTAACAAAACATAGACTCCAGGTACAATCGGTAAATAACAAAACATAAATTCCAGGTACAATGGGTGAGTAATAAAACATAAATTCCAGCTACAATCGGTTAGTAACAAAACATAAACTAATGATACAATCGGTGAGTAACAAAACATAAACTCCAGGTACAATAGGTGAGTAACAAAATATAAACTCCAGGTACAATCGTTGAGTAACAAAACATAAACTCCAGGTACAATCGGTGAGTAACAAAACATAAACTCCCAGTACAAATTGTGAGTAACAAAACATAAACTGCAGGTACAATCGGTGAGTAACAAAACATAAACTCCCAGCACAATCTTAGAATAACAAAACATAAACTCCAGGTACAATCGGTGAGTAACAAAACATAAACTCACGATACAATTGGTGAGTAACAAAACATAAATTCCAGGTACAATCTGTGAGTAACAAAGCATAAACTCCCGGTACAATCTGTGAGTAACAAAACATAAACTCCCGATACAATCGGTGAGTAGCAGAACATAAACTCCAGGTACAATATGTGAGTAACAGAACATAAAGTTCCGGTACAATCTGAGTAACAAAGCATAAACTCCAGGTACAATATGTGAGTAACAGAACATAAACTCCAGGTACAATCTGTGAGTAATAAAGCATAAACTCCAGATACAATCGGTGAGTAACAAAACATAAACTCCCGGTACAATCTGTGAGTAGCAAAACATAAACTCCAGGTACAATCTGTGAGTAACAAAACATAAACTTCAGGTACAATATGTGAGTAACAGAACATAAACTCCCGGTACAATCTGAGTAACAAAGCATAAATTCCAGGTACAATCTGTGAGTAACAAAACATAAACTCCCGGTACAATCTGAGTAGCAAAACATAAACTCCAGGTGCAATCTGTGAGTAACAAAGCATAAACTCCAGGTACAATTGGTTAGTAATAAAACATAAACTCCAGGTACAATCGGTTAGTAATAAAACATAAACTCACGATACAATCGGTGAGTAACAAAGCACAAATTGAATACTAATTTAATTTTCTACTATTAATATCTATTTGCCCATATGTTGACACTCATATTTTACGGGTTTGTAACTAGAGTAAATCGAGTGGTTGCACTTGTGGGGCAGGAACTGCTTGCCCGTCCGGATCACTCGAGTTTACCCCTGCTCTATGTTTTTAATCCCTGTTTTATGTGTTATGATATGTCATACAATATGTGTAATCAAGTGTACCGGCACAACTTATAAAAGTGCATGTGTAAATTGGGGTTATGGTGTTTAATGCCACTTTCAACAATATTTTAGGTACAATCGGTGAGTAACAAAACAAACTCCAGGTACAATCGGTGAGTAACAAAATATAAACTAATGATACAATCGGTGAGTAACAAAACATAGACTCCAGGTACACTCTGTGAGTAACAAAACATAAACTCCCGATACAATTGGTGAGTAGCAGAACATAAACTCCAGGTACAATATGTGAGTAACAGAACATAAAGTTCCGGTACAATCTGAGTAACAAAACATAAACTCCAGGTACAATCTGTGAGTAACAAAGCATAAACTACTGGTACAATCTGTGAGTAACAAAACATAAACTCCAGGTACAATCTGAGTAGCAAAACATAAACTCCAGGTGCAATCTGTGAGTAACAAAGCATAAACTCCAGGTACAATTGGTTAGTAATAAAACATAAACTCCCAGTACAAATTGTGAGTAACAAAACATAAACTGCAGGTACAATCGGTGAGTAACAAAACATAAACTCCCAGCACAATCTTAGAATAACAAAACATAAACTCCAGGTACAATCGGTTAGTAACAAAACATAAACTCCAGGTACAATCTGTGAGCAACAAAACATAAACTAACGATACAATCGGTGAGTAACAAAACATAGACTCCAGGTACAATCGGTAAATAACAAAACATAAATTCCAGGTACAATGGGTGAGTAATAAAACATAAATTCCAGCTACAATCGGTTAGTAACAAAACATAAACTAATGATACAATCGGTGAGTAACAAAACATAAACTCCAGGTACAATAGGTGAGTAACAAAATATAAACTCCAGGTACAATCGTTGAGTAACAAAACATAAACTCCAGGTACAATCGGTGAGTAACAAAACATAAACTCCCAGTACAAATTGTGAGTAACAAAACATAAACTGCAGGTACAATCGGTGAGTAACAAAACATAAACTCCCAGCACAATCTTAGAATAACAAAACATAAACTCCAGGTACAATCGGTGAGTAACAAAACATAAACTCACGATACAATTGGTGAGTAACAAAACATAAATTCCAGGTACAATCTGTGAGTAACAAAGCATAAACTCCCGGTACAATCTGAGTAACAAAACATAAACTCCCGATACAATCGGTGAGTAGCAGAACATAAACTCCAGGTACAATATGTGAGTAACAGAACATAAAGTTCCGGTACAATCTGAGTAACAAAGCATAAACTCCAGGTACAATATGTGAGTAACAGAACATAAACTCCAGGTACAATCTGTGAGTAATAAAGCATAAACTCCAGATACAATCGGTGAGTAACAAAACATAAACTCCCGGTACAATCTGTGAGTAGCAAAACATAAACTCCAGGTACAATCTGTGAGTAACAAAACATAAACTTCAGGTACAATATGTGAGTAACAGAACATAAACTCCCGGTACAATCTGAGTAACAAAGCATAAATTCCAGGTACAATCTGTGAGTAACAAAACATAAACTCCCGGTACAATCTGAGTAGCAAAACATAAACTCCAGGTGCAATCTGTGAGTAACAAACCATAAACTCCAGGTACAATTGGTTAGTAATAAAACATAAACTCCAGGTACAATCGGTTAGTAATAAAACATAAACTCACGATACAATTGGTGAGTAACAAAGCACAAATTGAATACTAATTTAATTTTCTACTATTAATATCTATTTGCCCATATGTTGACACTCATATTTTACGGGTTTGTAACTAGAGTAAATCGAGGGGTTGCACTTGTGGGGCAGGAACTGCTTGCCCGTCCGGATCACTCGAGTTTACCCCTGCTCTATGTTTTTAATCCCTGTTTTATGTGTTATGATATGTCATACAATATGTGTAATCAAGTGTACCGGCACAACTTATAAAAGTGCATGTGTAAATTGGGGTTATTGTGTTTAATGCCACTTTCAACAATATTTTAGGTACAATCGGTGAGTAACAAAACAAACTCCAGGTACAATCGGTGAGTAACAAAATATAAACTAATGATACAATCGGTGAGTAACAAAACATAGACTCCAGGTACAATCTGTGAGTAACAAAACATAAACTCCCGATACAATCGGTGAGTAGCAGAACATAAACTCCAGGTACAATATGTGAGTAACAGAACATAAAGTTCCGGTACAATCTGAGTAACAAAACATAAACTCCAGGTACAATCTGTGAGTAACAAAGCATAAACTACTGGTACAATCTGTGAGTAACAAAACATAAACTCCAGATACAGTCTGAGTAGCAAAACATAAACTCCAGGTGCAATCTGTGAGTAACAAAGCATAAACTCCAGGTACAATTGGTTAGTAATAAAACATAAACTCCCAGTACAAATTGTGAGTAACAAAACATAAACTGCAGGTACAATCGGTGAGTAACAAAACATAAACTCCCAGCACAATCTTAGAATAACAAAACATAAACTCCAGGTACAATCAATTAGTAACAAAACATAAACTCCAGGTACAATCTGTGAGCAACAAAACATAAACTAACGATACAATCGGTGAGTAGCAAAACATAGACTCCAGGTACAATCGGTAAATAACAAAACATAAATTCCAGGTACAATGGGTGAGTAATAAAACATAAATTCCAGCTACAATCGGTTAGTAACAAACATAAACTAATGATACAATCGGTGAGTAACAAAACATAAACTCCAGGTACAATAGGTGAGTAACAAAATATAAACTCCAGGTACAATCGTTGAGTAACAAAACATAAACTCCAGGTACAATCGGTGAGTAACAAAACATAAACTCCCAGTACAAATTGTGAGTAACAAAACATAAACTGCAGGTACAATCGGTGAGTAACAAAACATAAACTCCCAGCACAATCTTAGGATAACAAAACATAAACTCCAGGTACAATCGGTGAGTAACAAAACATAAACTCACGATACAATTGGTGAGTAACAAAACATAAATTCCAGGTACAATCTGTGAGTAACAAAGCATAAACTCCCGGTACAATCTGTGAGTAACAAAACATAAACTCCCGATACAATCGGTGAGTAGCAGAACATAAACTCCAGGTACAATATGTGAGTAACAGAACATAAAGTTCCGGTACAATCTGAGTAACAAAGCATAAACTCCAGGTACAATATGTGAGTAACAGAACATAAACTCCAGGTACAATCTGTGAGTAATAAAGCATAAACTCCAGGTACAATCGGTGAGTAACAAAACATAAACTCCCGGTACAATCTGTGAGTAGCAAAACATAAACTCCAGGTACAATCTGTGAGTAACAAAACATAAACTTCAGGTACAATATGTGAGTAACAGAACATAAACTCCCGGTACAATCTGAGTAACAAAGCATAAATTCCAGGTACAATCTGTGAGTAACAAAACATAAACTCCCGGTACAATCTGAGTAGCAAAACATAAACTCCAGGTGCAATCTGTGAGTAACAAAGCATAAACTCCAGGTACAATTGGTTAGTAATAAAGCATAAACTCCAGGTACAATCGGTTAGTAATAAAACATAAACTCACGATACAATCGGTGAGTAACAAAGCACAAATTGAATACTAATTTAATTTTCTACTATTAATATCTATTTGCCCATATGTTGACACTCATATTTTACGGGTTTGTAACTAGAGTAAATCGAGGGGTTGCACTTGTGGGGCAGGAACTGCTTGCCCGTCCGGATCACTCGAGTTTACCCCTGCTCTATGTTTTTAATCCCTGTTTTATGTGTTATGATATGTCATACAATATGTGTAATCAAGTGTACCGGCACAACTTATAAAAGTGCATGTGTAAATTGGGGTTATTGTGTTTAATGCCACTTTCAACAATATTTTAGGTACAATCGGTGAGTAACAAAACAAACTCCAGGTACAATCGGTGAGTAACAAAATATAAACTAATGATACAATCGGTGAGTAACAAAACATAGACTCCAGGTACAATCTGTGAGTAACAAAACATAAACTCCCGATACAATCGGTGAGTAGCAGAACATAAACTCCAGGTACAATATGTGAGTAACAGAACATAAAGTTCCGGTACAATCTGAGTAACAAAACATAAACTCCAGGTACAATCTGTGAGTAACAAAGCATAAACTACTGGTACAATCTGTGAGTAACAAAACATAAACTCCAGATACAATCTGAGTAGCAAAACATAAACTCCAGGTGCAATCTGTGAGTAACAAAGCATAAACTCCAGGTACAATTGGTTAGTAATAAAACATAAACTCCCAGTACAAATTGTGAGTAACAAAACATAAACTGCAGGTACAATCGGTGAGTAACAAAACATAAACTCCCAGCACAATCTTAGAATAACAAAACATAAACTCCAGGTACAATCAGTTAGTAACAAAACATAAACTCCAGGTACAATCTGTGAGCAACAAAACATAAACTAACGATACAATCGGTGAGTAACAAAACATAGACTCCAGGTACAATCGGTAAATAACAAAACATAAATTCCAGGTACAATGGGTGAGTAATAAAACATAAATTCCAGCTACAATCGGTTAGTAACAAAACATAAACTAATGATACAATCGGTGAGTAACAAAACATAAACTCCAGGTACAATAGGTGAGTAACAAAATATAAACTCCAGGTACAATCGTTGAGTAACAAAACATAAACTCCAGGTACAATCGGTGAGTAACAAAACATAAACTCCCAGTACAAATTGTGAGTAACAAAACATAAACTGCAGGTACAATCGGTGAGTAACAAAACATAAACTCCCAGCACAATCTTAGGATAACAAAACATAAACTCCAGGTACAATCGGTGAGTAACAAAACATAAACTCACGATACAATTGGTGAGTAACAAAACATAAATTCCAGGTACAATCTGTGAGTAACAAAGCATAAACTCCCGGTACAATCTGTGAGTAACAAAACATAAACTCCCGATACAATCGGTGAGTAGCAGAACATAAACTCCAGGTACAATATGTGAGTAACAGAACATAAAGTTCCGGTACAATCTGAGTAACAAAGCATAAACTCCAGGTACAATATGTGAGTAACAGAACATAAACTCCAGGTACAATCTGTGAGTAATAAAGCATAAACTCCAGGTACAATCGGTGAGTAACAAAACATAAACTCCCGGTACAATCTGTGAGTAGCAAAACATAAACTCCAGGTACAATCTGTGAGTAACAAAACATAAACTTCAGGTACAATATGTGAGTAACAGAACATAAACTCCCGGTACAATCTGAGTAACAAAGCATAAATTCCAGGTACAATCTGTGAGTAACAAAACATAAACTCCCGGTACAATCTGAGTAGCAAAACATAAACTCCAGGTGCAATCTGTGAGTAACAAAGCATAAACTCCAGGTACAATTGGTTAGTAATAAAACATAAACTCCAGGTACAATCGGTTAGTAATAAAACATAAACTCACGATACAATCGGTGAGTAACAAAGCACAAATTGAATACTAATTTAATTTTCTACTATTAATATCTATTTGCCCATATGTTGACACTCATATTTTACGGGTTTGTAACTAGAGTAAATCGAGGGGTTGCACTTGTGGGGCAGGAACTGCTTGCCCGTCCGGATCACTCGAGTTTACCCCTGCTCTATGTTTTTAATCCCCGTTTTATGTGTTATGATATGTCATACAATATGTGTAATCAAGTGTACCGGCACAACTTATAAAAGTGCATGTGTAAATTGGGGTTATGGTCTTTAATGCCACTTTCAACAATATTTTAGGTACAATCGGTGAGTAACAAAACAAACTCCAGGTACAATCGGTGAGTAACAAAATATAAACTAATGATACAATCGGTGAGTAACAAAACATAGACTCCAGGTACAATCTGTGAGCAACAAAACATAAACTCCCGATACAATCGGTGAGTAGCAGAACATAAACTCCAGGTACAATATGTGAGTAACAGAACATAAAGTTCCGGTACAATCTGAGTAACAAAACATAAACTCCAGGTACAATCTGTGAGTAACAAAGCATAAACTACTGGTACAATCTGTGAGTAACAAAACATAAACTCCAGGTACAATCTGAGTAGCAAAACATAAACTCCAGGTGCAATCTGTGAGTAACAAAGCATAAACTCCAGGTACAATTGGTTAGTAATAAAACATAAACTCCCAGTACAAATTGTGAGTAACAAAACATAAACTGCAGGTACAATCGGTGAGTAACAAAACATAAACTCCCAGCACAATCTTAGAATAACAAAACATAAACTCCAGGTACAATCGGTTAGTAACAAAACATAAACTCCAGGTACAATCTGTGAGCAACAAAACATAAACTAACGATACAATCGGTGAGTAACAAAACATAGACTCCAGGTACAATCGGTAAATAACAAAACATAAATTCCAGGTACAATGGGTGAGTAATAAAACATAAATTCCAGCTACAATCGGTTAGTAACAAAACATAAACTAATGATACAATCGGTGAGTAACAAAACATAAACTCCAGGTACAATAGGTGAGTAACAAAATATAAACTCCAGGTACAATCGTTGAGTAACAAAACATAAACTCCAGGTACAATCGGTGAGTAACAAAACATAAACTCCCAGTACAAATTGTGAGTAACAAAACATAAACTGCAGGTACAATCGGTGAGTAACAAAACATAAACTCCCAGCACAATCTTAGAATAACAAAACATAAACTCCAGGTACAATCGGTGAGTAACAAAACATAAATTCACGATACAATTGGTGAGCAACAAAACATAAATTCCAGGTACAATCTGTGAGTAACAAAGCATAAACTCCCGGTACAATCTGTGAGTAACAAAACATAAACTCCCGATACAATCGGTGAGTAGCAGAACATAAACTCCAGGTACAATATGTGAGTAACAGAACATAAAGTTCCGGTACAATCTGAGTAACAAAGCATAAACTCCAGGTACAATATGTGAGTAACAGAACATAAACTCCAGGTACAATCTGTGAGTAACAAAGCATAAACTCCAGGTACAATCGGTGAGTAACAAAACATAAACTCCCGGTACAATCTGTGAGTAGCAAAACATAAACTCCAGGTACAATCTGTGAGTAACAAAACATAAACTTCAGGTACAATATGTGAGTAACAGAACATAAACTCCCGGTACAATCTGAGTAACAAAGCATAAATTCCAGGTACAATCTGTGAGTAACAAAACATAAACTCCCGGTACAATCTGAGTAGCAAAACATAAACTCCAGGTGCAATCTGTGAGTAGCAAAGCATAAACTCCAGGTACAATTGGTTAGTAATAAAACATAAACTCCAGGTACAATCGGTTAGTAATAAAACATAAACTCACGATACAATCGGTGAGTAACAAAGCACAAATTGAATACTAATATAATTTTCTACTATTAATATCTATTTGCCCATATGTTGACACTCATATTTTACGGGTTTGTAACTAGAGTAAATCGAGGGGTTGCACTTGTGGGGCAGGAACTGCTTGCCCGTCCGGATCACTCGAGTTTACCCCTGCTCTATGTTTTTAATCCCCGTTTTATGTGTTATGATATGTCATACAATATGTGTAATCAAGTGTACCGGCACAACTTATAAAAGTGCATGTGTAAATTGGGGTTATGGTATTTAATGCCACTTTCAACAATATTTTAGGTACAATCGGTGAGTAACAAAACAAACTCCAGGTACAATCGGTGAGTAACAAAATATAAACTAATGATACAATCGGTGAGTAACAAAACATAGACTCCAGGTACAATCTGTGAGTAACAAAACATAAACTCCCGATACAATCGGTGAGTAACAGAACATAAACTCCAGGTACAATATGTGAGTAACAGAACATAAAGTTCCGGTACAATCTGAGTAACAAAACATAAACTCCAGGTACAATCTGTGAGTAGCAGAACATAAACTCCAGGTACAATATGTGAGTAACAGAACATAAAGTTCCGGTACAATCTGAGTAACAAAACATAAACTCCAGGTACAATCTGTGAGTAACAAAGCATAAACTACTGGTACAATCTGTGAGTAACAAAACATCAACTCACAAGACACTCGGTGAGTAAAAAAACATAAACTCCAGGTACAATCTGTGAGTAACAAAACATAAACTCCAGGTACAATCTGAGTAGCAAAACATAAACTCCAGGTGCAATCTGTGAGTAACAAAGCATAAACTCCAGGTACAATTGGTTAGTAATAAAACATAAACTCCAGGTACAATCGGTTAGTAATAAAACATAAACTCACGATACAATCGGTGAGTAACAAAGCACAAATTGAATACTAATTTAATTTTCTACTATTAATATCTATTTGGCCATATGTTGACACTCATATTTTACGGGTTTGTAACTAGAGTAAATCGAGGGGTTGCACTTGTGGAGCAGGAACTGCTTGCCCGTCCGGATCACTCGAGTTTACCCCTGCTCTATGTTTTTACTCCCCGTTTTATGTGTTATGAAATGTCATACAATATGTGTAATCAAGTGTACCGGCAGAACTTATAAAAGTGCATGTGTAAATTGGGGTTATGGTGTTTAATGCCACTTTCAACAATATTTTAGTTATATCGTTTTATTGGTGGAGAAAACCGGATTTATGTATGATACACCACTGTAATCGTAACTGCAAAAGTTACTTAAGATTATCCAAATTTATGCATTGAATTTTATTTTTAATATTCCCTTAATGCTATCCCTGTCAATAATTCTTAATTTTGACAAACACAATATTATATCTCCATGGCAATACATAATTTTATATCCAAATATATTGAAATACTATGTTGTTCATTAATTACATGATTTCATTTTTATTATTTTCATGTAGACGTCCTTTGATTTTCTTCCTCAAGTCAACGATATTAATTATTGTTCTATAATTTTATCAAGTAAACCAAAGGTAAGATAAACACACCTTTAGTAATATTGGGTATTATATCTTTACAATGGCATCATGCAAGATGCATCCTCAAACCCATTAAATATAAGAACAACAAATACATTTTTATATGACAAATTTGCATACATATAATGACCTATATTCTCTCCGGGAGTAGGGCTAGGGTTATGGTGTTTGACGCCACTTTCAACAATATTTCATATATTCATTTAGGTAAGGTTACAATAACATATAAGACAACTTGCAATACAACCTGGGAAGGGTTATGGTGTTTAATGTCACTTTCAACAATATTCCAGTTATATAGGGGCGGTCAGTTTTATTGTTGGAGGAAACCGGAGAAAACCACCGACCTGCCTGCCACAAGTCACGGACAAACGTTATCACATAATGTTGTATCGAGCACACCTCACCATGAGTGACAAAGTCTGATAACAATAATATATGACAAGTTGTCACAATTGATCTCTGTATGCATCAACCAAAGAATTCGTGAATGTCTGGGGCGATGACTTGCGTATTGCTTACCTAGTCGTGGTCAAGTAATTAATGAGACACTGTTCGCCTATGATAATATTACTTTGCCACATAACCAATGAGAAAAAAGACGTATATAATGTATATATGCCCCCTTCTAGGAGAGACATATTGTTTTCTTTCTTACCAGTCCGTCTATTAGTCGGAATTTAATCCGTCTGCCTATCCATGTTTGTAGGAACATTTTAAATGGTTTTTCATTACAACGTTGCACACTTTATTTTAAAGGGAATTACAAAGTATCTTTCTCGAAAGATTTAAGAAGGGTTATGGCTATGGTGATTAACGCCACTTTCAACAATATTTCAATTACATCGTGGCTGTCAGTTTTATTGGTGGAGGAAACCGGACTACCCGGGGGAAAACCACTGACCTGTCGCAAGTTACTGACAAACTTAATCAGATAATGTTATATCGGGTACATAAACGCGAAATATTTAAGAATGTTAGAATGATCGTCACATTGGTTTTTGTGTCAAGCATTCTAGATGGATTCCTTGTTTAATATTAACATGATTACATACAAACGTAGATATCAAATTTACTGCTCACGACGCATTTCTGGAATAACCAGCATCAGGTACACTCAAAATCAAAAGATTGGAAAACCAAATGATTTAAAGGTTTGTTAGCAATAAAACCAAAGGCAATTACAACTTATCTTAACTTTTGTAGGTACCATATTGCCAGAACCACATAAGATTTATTACAAGGAAGAATGACCAGACACTGATTTTATTTGGAACAAATGCCAATTCTCCAACTAGATATGAGTTTAATATGACAGATAATACTTACATTATAGTGGATGGTACTATTCCTTCTTCTAAGGATCCATTTGACAATTTTACTGCTATTTATGTGTGTAAGTTAAATTTTAAATAGTTGATATGGAATGTAAGCATGTGTTGTAAAGAATCTTATTAATGTACCACATGTACACAACATAAAAAAACCATTAAATGAACACCAATTCACAGCAAGAATTACATATATATGAGAACTGATTTGACTTGGTTGACCGCTATGGAATATATGTGTCACAAATGATATGTTCCCCTCGTTGTAAACACTTCCCGGTCCTTTCCTCATTCATGACACTGGGTTTGTAATAAGATTAACATGACGGGTGCCACTAGTGGAGCAGGAACTGCTTACCCTTCCGAAACACTTGAGTTCATACTCGATCTTTTGCTTTATGTGTATGTTTTGTAGATCATTGTTTGTCCTTTTGTACTTTTTTTTTGGCCATTGTGTTGTCTGTTCTTCTTCGATTTAGGGATTCTGATTACCTCCCTTTGATATCTTCAAACTCTTCTTGATAGGTAGTTGACAATATATTGATACAAGATGATGAAGGTAGAGTATCAAAGTCAGAGCAAATAGATGATGCTTTCCTTCCAAGACACCTGAATTCAACACCCTGTTTTAGTGTAGTTCATGTTGCTCATGTTTTCTTTGTAGTGTTTTGTAGATAATTGTTCGTCTTTTTTCTTTTGGCCATTTTCTGTCCTTTTTCGATTTCCTTCTTTTAATTACCCCTTTAGTATTAGTATCTTCCAACTTCAAGAAAGTAATAGAATGACATTACATATAATAACTACTTTACTATTTTTCACCTAGCATCAAACAATCCTGATAATCAAACATTGATGTACTATGCCGCCACGACTACAGATCCTAAAATATCCAGACCGATATATGAAACCGATGGAACTGTTGAGGGTTATATGACAAGTATTGTCAGCACTAAGTGGTTGAAAGGTAACAAAACTTTAATGAACAAAGCTCTTTTTATATTAAATATATGTTTGTTTGTTTTGTCTGTTTGATGGTCCTTAACACCACTTTCAACAATATTTCAGTAATATCGTGATGGTCAGTTTTATTGGTGGAGGAAACCGGAGGACCCTGTCGCAAGTCACTGACGAACTTTATCACATAATGCTGTACACCTCGCCCTGATCGAGATTCGAACTCACAACATCAGTGATGATAAGCACTGTTGTATTGGTATATCCAACTACCATACGATCACGACCACGATGGCCCCTATTTTAAATTTACTGCAGATTCTTAATGATAAATGTTAATATATATCTTTGTTTACAATTTATCGCTAACATTGATTGACTGATTGATTGGTGCTTAGTATCATGTTAAAGTTATCTTCATGACTAGAACACCATCCCTATCAAACAAATAACTCAATGAAGAACATATGTTTTGAGTGCCACAATAGAAAAAAAAGGGATTGATGTATATACACCATCGACTACTATTTTTGTCAGATTTGACAACTTTATCAAACAAATGCACGTGTGTGTTTGTGGAACTTAGTCATTTTTGGTCAGCTAATGCCGTAGGGGGTACCCCTTTTTGTAATTTGTACTTTCTAACTGCTGCAATAGTTTTCGTGATCAAATGCTGCAGAGTGAAGAGTGATACTTTGTCCTTTTAACCTTATCTTTTCGTCTTAGTAGAAACAAATAATAGCCTTACAAATGATTAATAGTACATAACTGTTGGATATTAATGGCAGTACACACGGCTTTAGACTCAGAGATTCCCAGCACATCCCCAGGGATGGATAGGAGGTGCCCTTTTTGGTGGACAATAAATATGGCCCATATAGTGTCATTAGTGGGTAATTATAACTTACTTGGAGAGTGCCCTATTCCCTGCATATTAAAAAAACTTCTTTTGCAGTTTTAGAAAATGATTTGGTCCATGGTAGCCACTACAAAGGCTAATATGATCTCTACACTACTCGCTGCATGATTAGCGGAGAAGGAACAAATACCAATTTTATAGTCTTTAGTTTGACCTGATCAGGGTTCGAACCCACGATCTACCTCACTCCAGCCGACAACGCTAACCATTACGCCACCAATGCGTTTTTTTGATATCAGATAATTCGAGTTGTTTTCATTTGTATACATTGTATACTATGTTAAGGTATATTTATAGACTATTTTATTTATATCTTTTGTAGCTCCTCAGTTTGTCGGGTCATTTGATGTAGTAGATAGAGTTCTGTTCTTTTTTCGAGAAATGGCCATTGAAGTAGAACCCGAACACAAATTATACTCAAGAGTGGCAAAAGTCTGCAAGGTAAACCGTTGCCAATTTATTGTTCAACTACAATAAACATAAGAGAACACCGAAGGGCAATCAAAAATGGACAATCCAGAGAAACTGGCAACATTGGGTAAGACGAAGACAAACAAAACAAAAGCACATCACAATATGTGTTGGACACCACTATACGCAAACAAACACAAATAATGTAAATAAGACATGAGCCCTCCTACAAATGATTGGAGGCAAAGACGAACTGTCAACTGAACATCGTTTTTATACGGAAATCGTAACGGACATCACAGTGCATAGCTCAGAACATAAAGACACATAATAGGACAACACAAAAAACTAAAAAAAAAATAGCAACATTTAGGCATTGGTATTTATTTTGGGTGTTTGTGTGGAGGGAGTACAAAATAAATGAATGATAATAATAACAATAATAATATGCATATTACAGAGAGACATTGGTGGAGATAGAAAGCTAAGAAATACATGGACTGGGTATCAGAAAGCAAGACTGGATTGTTCTATTCCTGGGGAATTTCCTATTTATTTTGACGTGATTCGTATGTATCTAATCTATATGTATATTTTATTACTTGTATGTGGGTTAGGGTTAGGATTATGGTGTTTAATGCCACTTTCAACAATATTTCAGTTATTTCATGGTGGTCAGTTTTATTAGTGGAGGAAACCGGAGTACCAGGAGAAAACCACTGATCTGCCGCAAGTCACTGACAAACTTTATCACATAAGGTTGTATCGAGTACACCTCGACATGAGCGGGATTCAAAGACACAACCTTAGTGGTAATAGTCACTGTTTGCATGGGTAGTTGTAAATCCAACTACCATATGACCACGACGGCCCACTGGCCCCTTACCGGTATTTGTATGTGACAGAGTTTTTGAAATTCGTCTGACCTATCGGACCTAGGGAGCAGAAAATCATGAGGTTCGCCAATAACGTCGGTAATGCTGATCCCCATGTTCGCCAAACATTTTTGAATGATGTGTTTACTTTTTTAGCGGAAGTCGGAAACGCAGGTCGTATTGTAAATACCAGAACAAGTTCGGTCAACTCGGAATTCGTAACCGCATTGAATACGTGATATTTTATCGGTTTTTGGTAAATATTATTGGTAACTGTCATGAAAATAAATATATTTGAATATATTGTGATGCGTAAGATGATCTTTTCGAGTGAAAAGCCCACAAAAAATTAATAAAATAAAAAAACACGATGTCCCTGATTTGTATCGTTCCCTTCACCGAATCCGTTTCTATTTAGAATTTTGTTTACAGTTCCGGCAACATGGCAATGTGTCGATCATGAAAATGTGCTCGTTCCTGAAGCATTACGACGGAGCTCACCCGTGCAAACGTCGAGAGACTGCATAGGGAAATTGAACTGGAGATTGAGAGAGTCTAATGACTTTTAGAATATTAGAGGGACACTGTTTCAGCAGGTCGTCGGCATACCAATGGGTACGAATTGTGCCCCTCTACTAGCCGATTTATTTTTATACTCATATGAGTCGGAGTTTCTTCAAAAGCTTGTAAAAGATAAGAAGATTCATGAGGCTAGAGCCTTTAATTTCACATACAGGTATATTGATGACGTTTTGTCTATCAATAATTCTAGATTTGCAGAATTTCTTCCATTGATATATCCTCCAGAGCTGGAAGTTAAAGAGACCACCGATACATCTTCGTCCGCATCATTTTTGGACTTATACCTCGAATTTGACGACAGTGGTCAACTCAGTACTAAAATTTATGATAAACGGAACGACTTCAATTTTAAAATCATAAATTTTCCAAACATGTGCAGCAATATACCAGCTTCTCCTGCATATGGTGTTTACATCTCGCAATTGATTCGCTATGCAAGGGCCAGTAGCAATTATTCTGATTTCCTGAAACGTCATCTTCATCTGAGAAACAGGCTACTGAACCAGGGCTATAAAAAGATTCGCCTTATTCGATCTCTTAAAAAGTTGATATTCCGATACCAATATCTTGTCGAAATATATTCCGTCTCTGCAGAAAAAATTATAAGCGATGCATTTTCATATAGTGAAAATGTATAAAAAAGATAAAGAAGTCAAAAATGTCAAGAATTTTTTTGTCAATGTGTGACGTAAAAATATTTTTGACATTTACGTCACCGAATATGGTACTGCTTTGACAACTATTTTACCTATTTTGTTCCTGTATTTAAATACTGTTACAGTGACAGCCGAAACCTTTGAACCGTAATGAGAGCGGGAGGTTTGGCGCCTTAAAATCTGATTCAACCCACCATTTCTTTAGAAATGCCTGTACCAAGTCAGGGTCATTACGGTTTTCAGTTTTCCGGTTGTTGACTGATTTTGTCTGTTTATATAAATATGAGTTTTGACTTTCCCTTTGTAAGATTGTTCGGAGTTCGGTAATTTTGTTATTACCTTTATTGTAATCTCAATAAAAAAAATTATAAATATGTTTTAAATCTGGTAAATTTTTCAAAGTTTGAGGGTATCCCTAGCTGGATTTGGCTACTCTTTTTTGGTGAATGGTTTCAACTTTTTGGTTTATTCTGGATGGTGACTGGTCTTCCTATTTTTAGGCCTCTACCAGTACTAATGAAGTTAAATACAGAAAGTGCTCTGCTAGACTAAAATAATAATAATGGTATGACATTGCATGGCTTTAAAACAATTTTACATAAAAAATGTAGGTCTGGCAAAAATTCAGAGGGTCCAGCAGAAAATTCCTGGGTGCTGGACCAATGTCCAGCAAAATGAAAACAAATTTCAAAAAGTCTGATGTGAATACTGTTACAGTTAGATGCAGTTATATGGACAAGTTATGTAAATGAGTGTATATAGGAAGAATAAAGATATGAAAATATATTGTAATGAGTCATTAAGGTTAACATATAACACAATTTTACTGCCACTCTGACCAATTCCTTGCTTATTAGGAGCTGGGCTGAGTTGTGTTCATTTGCAAGACATGACATCTCAAGATACGATGGAAAATGCTGATTAAAGTTCCATTCACCGAGCAGGTTGTATATTTGAATTGTCACATACAACCAGCACATGCACCATAGGGGGGTTGTACCACGCAGTACAAAAACTAGGTAATATTTCAGTATCATATCAAATATCAATGGTTACTGTTTAGAAGTTATATTTTAATGGAACGTGTGCACAGTGAATATCATTTTTAAAACAAAATTGTCATTTCCCTCCCCCAACAATAGATAATATGCCTGCCAACTTCACCCAAAACATGCTCTTTTAACAAAATATTTTGAAAACTTTTAAAACTACTAGAACATCTGGAGTACATATTAATGTTGAACACATGGTATTTTACAGAGGACGTTGTTACTAAAGATAATATTTTCTATGGACTGTTCACAAGCGGGTGAGTTTAAATTGAAAAATATACAATGTAATTATAAAATTGGTATTTGTATGCTTCACTGCTAAGCATGCAGCATAAAGAAGAAAGAGCCAAGACTGATTGGCTCAGAATAAGCTGTCCGAGCGGGACGACATGTCTATCCGCAGGGCGCTATAAAAATCCAACTAAGCGTGTTGGTCTAGTACAAAGCGGACCTCATCATCATCTCATTGAAAAATATCCTGTTCTCGCTTTGTTATAGGAGATCCTGAATATTATTTTTTTTTTTTACAACATCTTGAATAGTAGGTATTTCATGGTTTTACTCCTTTGGGAGTTTACTTTATATTCTACACTCTGCAAAAAAAGAAACGCATAAGGGGATTTTAGGTATTTTAATACATGTATTTGAAATCAAATTTTTCAGTTACACTTTTAGATATTGACTCAATGTTTATTATTGAAAAATGAAAAGTCCATACTTCAGAGGATAAGTAAAAAGTCAGTTTATCACAGTTTAGCACACTTCCTGTCACGTTAAAGTTAATACCATGTATGACCACCACACGCGGCCAACACTGTTGTGCATCTCCTCGGCATAGACTCAATCAAATTTCTCACATTGTTTCTTGGTATTGTTCGCCATTCCTGTTGCAACATTTGGCGGAGTTGATCGAGGGTCTGAGGTGGAGGTTGTCGCTGGCGCACACGTTTATCCAGCTGATTCCATAGGTGTTCAATGGGATTCAAGTCCGGCGATTTGGAAGGCCATGGAAGCACATTGATGTTGTTCTGCTCAAGATAGTCCATTGTTACACGCGCTGTGTGTGGCCTAGCATTGTCCTGTTGGAATAAATCCCTCTGTCGGTCAATTACATGCATGAGGTACCGGACAGGTCGAAGAATTTCGCCTCTGTACCTTACAGCCGTTAAATTGCCCGGGACATGCACTAGGTCTGTTTTGTCATTTGAGATAGCTGCCCACATCATGACACTACCTCCACTGAAGCTATCCACTTCCTGAACACAGGAGAAAGAGAAACATTCATTCCGGCGCCTATATACACGTATTCTGCCATCACGTTTCTGCAGCAGAAAACGAGACTCGTCGCTGAACCAAATTCTTTGTCAGTTTCGGAATGTCCAGCCCCTTAATCTGTTGCATCAACGAACACTTTCACGTCTGTGTAACGGCGTCAATACCGCTCCAAAATACGACCTTCTGGATCTAATGCCATGCTGTCGAAGCCGGTTGTGGACTGTTTGTGAGCTGAATCTTCGCAATCCAGGTATTTCTGCTGCAGTGGTTGATGCGGCAACGGTTTGATTCCGTTGATGAAAGACCCGGATGTACCGATCTTGCCCCGGAGTAGTTATGCGAGGTCTTCCACTCCTTTGGCAGTCATTCGTTGAACCAGTTTGTTGGAATCTGTTCCATAGCCTGGAAATTGTGCTCTGGTTAACATTCAGAGTTCGTGCTACCTCATTTTGGGACTCTCCGGCTTGGAGATGACTGATAGCGATATTTCGAGTGGCAGGTTCTAACCTTGGCATGGCAGCATATCAACTTGGTCCTTTTATGCGTTTTAGTTTAACAGTTGAATTAACCACGAAATGCCGTTGAAAAACGTTACCGAATTTTCGGTACGATACATGGGATATTCATTTTTCAGAGGCGCTGTGCACATGTGGCAGAGAGCCAAATCTAATGAACAGCTAGGCATTTAAAATTTAAAACTTACCTTTAAAGAAACAATGTTTAAATTGGCCATTTAATTTTACCTGGTAAATTGCAGAATTTGCATTTTGAAAAATAAAAGTGGGTTATGCGTTTCTTTTTTTTAACAGTATATTACAAAATTCTGATGAAGATTTATAGCATATTTCTAATTAAATCGCAATCTGCAGACTTCATGCTATATGCTAGAGCAACTTCATATGTATTTTAATATTTCATTTGTAATTCAAATACCTTTACCATAATTTTAATCATGGAAAAAATTCAGTTAATCGACTAAAAAAATGAAAAACAAAAAAATACAACACATTATTTGTTTATTCAATGTCAATATAATTTTTTTGTGTGCAATTGATAGCATTATTACAATTGAAAGTTAATTATAATTAAATATAGTTTATGTGATGACATAGTTCTGTCTAGTGCTGCAGTTAATTAGCTGTTTATCGTGTTGCAATATAAAATATTCAATTTGCACTATTGACATATTTTTAGAACTGGCATACCGGCTTCAGCAATATGTGCATTTAAACTATCTGAAATAGATAGAGTATTCAATGGTCCTTTTAAAACACAGGCGATTTCGACATCTATTTGGACACAGGCCACAAGTGTTCCAACACCGCGACCAGGAAAGGTAAGAGTTATCTTTCTTAAATCATTATTGATTGATTGATTGATTGGTGTTTAAAGAGTATACATAGATTCAGTGGAGAGATGTACAAAAATCATACTCTAAGCCGCAAGTCACTGACAAACTTGATCACATAATGTTGTATCAAGTACACCTCGCAACTGATAGCAACAAGAGATGATTACCAGACACAATACTAATAAACACTTTGAAATCTCGTTTAGTTCGCACGACACGTTTCAGGAATGAATAGGTAAAATTATTGAAAGACCACACATTTTAAAAGCCAAATAATGAAAATGTTTTGGGAAGAAGAATACTAAATCAGGAATTATAATAGAACAATAAGTGACAATGAAAGCAAAATACTTCTATATTTGTTTTACATAGCAGAATTGCGAAATAGAAAACCATGCTGCCAAACGTTGTCATAGGCAATATGTGCAACAGACAAATATGGTGTTGAAATAGGGACCATTACTTTTGGGGTTGGGCTTAAACTTTAAAGAAATCAATGGATAATTCAGATGCAAGACCAAATCACAACACTTCAGCACAATAAAAATACAAAAACAACAGAGTCAAGTGTTGGACAAAAACACAAATGAGACAAAACCAGAAGTAAGTTAACGAAACCTAAATAATAAATTTGATATCATTGGATATTTAGATTCTGTAAAAGTAGACATTAGTCTTTCGACTGTTTCGGTTATAACTTAACTAAATGTTGTTCTGTTTTCAGTGCACAACTGCCTCCAAGTCTACTCCAGATGATGTTCTCACTTTTATTGGTGAACATCCATTAATGCATGAATCGGTTCAACCATTGAATGATAAACCGATATTCGTCTTAAATAATGAAGAACTACAAATTCTCACATTACATGACGATATGTCAGACCTTGTATTCTATGCAGCTTCAAGTATGTTAACATAGTTCACTAATTGACTTTAAGCCTCTCCGTTTTGATTCACCAATCTGTTTGGTACAAACAGTAAATAAAAACATAAATGTAATTAGCAAAAAATTAACATTAGAAATGATATTTACATTTTGTAAGACATTTTATATGTTAAAATATTCTTGTCTTATTGTGAAAAAAATCAGCCATTTGACTTTTCAAATACAACTTATAATGAACTTGATAAAAAGAGTATGAAGATCATACCAACAGGGTAATCAGGATCTGTAATTTGAAGGACAGATAACACAATGGCCTAAAGAAAAAGGACAAACAACGATCTACAAAAAACTACACAGAAAGCAAAAGATTGAGTAGCACGAACCCCACTAAAAACCGGGATTGAACTCATGTACTTCGGAAGGGTAAGCAGTTCTTGCTCCACTAGGAATACCCATCATGTTGCTCTTGTTACAAAACCGGGGATATGTCATGAATGAAGACCAGTAAGTGATTACGACAAGTATCCCGTGGTCATATCTGATACAGATATTCCGTAGCGGTCAACCAGGAGATATCGGAGGTGAACCTGCTAACATTTCACCATAGTTGTGAGTTCAAATCTTGCTCAGACGAGGTGGACTCGATATAACATTACGTGATGAAGTTTTGTCAGTGACTTGCAACAGGTCTGTGGTTTTCACCGGGCACTCTGGTTTCCTCCACCTATAAAACTGACCGCCACGATATAACTGAAATATTGTTGAAAGTGGCGTTAAACGCCATAACCCTAACTCCATTTCACCATAGAGGGTGACATATAGTTATTATAAGAAGATGATCAATTTATTGGCTGTATTATCATTTCTTTGGCCATCCACTTAAACTTAAACTTTATGATAAATCAATCATTAAGACAGCAATGCTTTTATTTATTTACAGATACAGGAAAAGTCTACAAATTATTTTCAAAAGGTAAAGAAACTTATGTGTCGAGTACATATTCACCAACAAAGAATTCTGAAGTAATATGGTCTATGCAGCAGTATGTAAGTATAGTTTAGTAAGCATAGGTAACCGTAGCCGGTGTTGGCTATCCTGTTTAGACCCTTCGATTTCTCGCTCAAGTAGATTTTTTAAATTATTTATCTTTGAGCATACCTGATGAAGGTTATTTTGAGTGTACCTGAAGATGGTTATTCTGAGTGTACCTGATGATGGTTATTCTGAGTGTACCTGATGATGGTTATTCTGAGTGTATCTGATGATGGTTATTTTGAGTGTATCTGATGATGGTTATTTTGAGCGAACCTGATGATGGTTATTCTGAGTGTACCTGATGATGGTTATTCTGAATGTACCTGAAGATGGTTATTCTGAGTGTACCTGATGATGGTTATTCTGAGTGTATCTGATGATGGTTATTCTGGGTGTACCTGATGATGGTTATTCTGACTGTACCTGATGATGGTTATTTTGAGTGTATCTGATGATGGTTATTTTGAGCGAACCTGATGATGGTTATTCTGAGTGTACCTGATGATGGTTATTCTGAATGTACCTGATGATGGTTATTCTGAGTGTACCTGATGATGGTTATTCTGAGTGTACCTGATGATGGTTATTCTGAGTGTACCTGATGATGGTTATTCTGAGTGTATCTGATGATGGTTATTCTGGGTGTACCTGATGATGGTTATTCTGAGTGTACCTGATGATGGTTATTCTGAGTGTACCTGATGATGGTTATTCTGAGTGTACCTGATAATGGTTATTCTGAGTGTACCTGATGATGGTTATTCTGAGTGTACCTGATGATGGTTATTCTGAGTGTACCTGATGATGGTTATTCTGAATGTACCTGATGATGGTTATTCTGAGTGTACCTGATGATGGTTATTCTGAATGTACCTGATGATGGTTATTTTGAGTGTACCTGATGATGGTTATTCTGAGTGTACCTGATGATGGTTATTCTGAGTGTACCTGATGATGGTTATTCTGAATGTACCTGATGATGGTTATTCTGAGTGTACCTGATGATGGTTATTCTGAATGTACCTGATGATGGTTATTCTGAGTGTACCTGATGATGGTTATTCTGAGTGTACCTGATGATGGTTATTCTGAGTGTACCTGATGATGGTTATTCTGAGTGTACCTGATGATGGTTATTCTGAATGTACCTGATGAAGGTTATTCCAGAAACGCATCGTGTGCACTAAATGTGATATCTACGTTTTTATTATAAATACCATGAATATGGAATATAAGTGAGTGTAAAAATCATTATAACTATAAATATACCTAGCATTTAAGTTAAGTCAAGATATTGTTGCTAAAACATGTTAAGTCAAGAGCGTCTGGACGGAAGACGTATTACGACGATTGCATGTTCGGGTCGTCTATACCTCCAGTTGTCTGTATGAGAGTTCATGTTTTAATTACGTTATTTGTGTTTGTTTGTGTGTATAGTGGTGCCTAACACATGTTGTATTGTGTTTTTGTTTGTTTTACTTCATCTTGTGTACCCTATGTTGCCAGTTTCTCTGGATTATCCTTTTTTAATTGCCCCTTCGGTATTCTTTAACGTTTATTTGCTGCCAATTGCAAGCACGTATACATTCAAGATGTACTTTGTCCAAAAGGTATGAAATCATGATCTTGCCGTCAATTGCGTATGCTATATAGTATATTTTAGTCAATAGGAATAAATTATTTTAACTATTAATTATATTTATCTTGATTAGTTAACCAGATGCGTAACTTCTCTAATGGTGTTCAATAGAAGACATTTGAAAACTACATTTTAAAACAAAACGTAACCAAAATCAAGATGTTCAAATTTTACAGCTGTACAAGTTACGGCTATGTTTGATAGTGAGAGATAAATTCTACAGCTGTACAAGTTACGGCTATGTTTGATAGTGAGAGATAAATTCTACAGCTGTACAAGTTACGGCTATGTTTGATAGTGAGAGACAAATTCTACAGCTGTACAAGTTACGGCTATGTTTGATAGTGAGAGATAAATTCTACAGCTGTACAAGTTACGGCTATGTTTGATAGTGAGAGATAAATTCTACAGCTGTACAAGTTACGGCTATGTTTGATAGTGAGAGATAAATTCTACAGCTGTACAAGTTACGGCTATGTTTGATAGTGAGAGACAAATTCTACAGCTGTACAAGTTACGGCTATGTTTGATAGTGAGAGATAAATTGTACAGCTGTACAAGTTACGGCTATGTTTGATAGTGAGAGATAAATTGTACAGCTGTACAAGTTACGGCTATGTTTGATAGTGAATGTTCACATTCTACAGCTGTACAAGTTACGGCTATGTTTGATAGTGAGAGATAAATTCTACAGCTGTACAAGTTACGGCTATGTTTGATAGTGAGAGATAAATTCTACAGCTGTACAAGTTACGGCTATGTTTGATAGTGAATGTTCAAATTCTACAGCTGTACAAGTTATGGCTATGTTTGATAGTGAATGTTCAAATTCTACAGCTGTACAAGTTACGGCTATGTTTGATAGTGAATGTTCAAATTCTACAGCTGTACAAGTTACGGCTATGTTTGATAGTGAATGTTCAAATTCTACAGCTCTACAAGTTACGGCTATGTTTGATAGTGAATGTTCAAATTCTACAGCTGTACAAGTTACGGCTATGTTTGATAGTGAGAGATAAATTCTACAGCTGTACAAGTTACGGCTATGTTTGATAGTGAGAGATAAATTCTACAGCTGTACAAGTTATGGCTATGTTTGATAGTGAATGTTCAAATTCTACAGCTCTACAAGTTACGGCTATGTTTGATAGTGAATATTCAAATTCTACAGCTGTACAAGTTACGGCTATGTTTGATAGTGAGAGATAAATTCTACAGCTGTACAAGTTACGGCTATGTTTGATAGTGAATGTTCACATTCTACAGCTGTACAAGTTACGGCTATGTTTGATAGTGAGAGATAAATGATAGCTTACAGTAATTAAAGTTATAATCCCAAACGTCTGGTAAATCAGAACAGGTGCTGTTACGAACTGCTTACACTTAGTAAGTTCCTGGGCCACCTTCAGGTTTTTTTTTTATGGGATCCATGTTGCTCATCTTTATAGTTTTCTGTGTTTTGTTTTGTCTTCATCCTGTGTCTTGTGTGCCCAATGTTGTCAGTGTCTTTGGAGTCTCAATTCCTGATTGCCTCTTCGGTTTCCTCTAACGATTATTTACCCTGCAAGATTCGTTCAGCAGGCAAAAATAATAAAAAAAAATATTTGATTTTTTTTCACGTTTGTTGATAATGACATTGTAGTAATATTTGTTGGGTTTTTTTTTCTTTCAGAATGATTCTTTGTACATTGGAACAGATTATTTGGTTAGACAAATTAAAATAATTAACTGTGAACAATACAGGTGGATTGACTCTTGTGTTAAAGATCCACACTGTGCCTGGATAAATAATGGCAGTCTCTTGAATGACACATCAATCGACATGGAGATACAATGTTATAATCGATGTCGTTCACTTACCTTTGTTAGAGAAAACGGACTGGCGTATGTATAATATATAAAAAAAAATGGATTTAGCAAAATATATTGTGAAACGAATTTGTATGAATTTGTACTTTATTGTTAAAACATTAGAACTAATTGGAATAACCAGAGGTGAAAATTCTATAACCACAAAAAGCAAGAATATAATATTTAAGAGTCGTACTTTGTCGAAATTGGTTTTATATTTCTGGTTTTCTTACTTTTGTGCCCTCGTTGTAAACACATTTCCTTTCCAATCATATCATGTACCGTAAGCACTTTAAATGAGTGTGATCAAGTGATTGTTGTTTAATGCCAACTCAGCATTTTTTCAGCTATATCATTGTGAGAATAAGTTAATGCACTTTAAATGAAATAGTATTAAGAGGATATATACAATTAATGCATTTATTTTATCTATTTAAATGTTTATAGTATATATGTCAGATATATAAAACTGTTGTCTGCTATAAATCAAATGCAGCCGGCATCTCCATCACATTATTTTGTCACATTACAGTAAGTCAAGACGTATACACACTTGAATAATGATAGCTATTTTTATGACTTGTTTTTTAGTAACAGTCAAAACGTGTACATATATGATTTATGATAGCTATTTAGATGGCTGCTGTCTGTTAGAAACAGTCAAGACATGTACAAGATTGATAAATATTATGACTTATGCTTTAAGTAACAGTCATGGTGTGCTCACATATAACTGTTATTTGTTTATGTTTCAGTAACAGTCAGGATGTGTATACACATGATAACTATTATGACTGTTATGCTTTAAGGAAGACATAGTGTGCTCACACATAACTGTTATTTGTTTATGTTTCAGTAACAGTCAAGACGTGTATACACATGATAACTATTATGACTGTTATGCTTTAAGTAACAGTCATGGTGTGCTCACACATAACTGTTATTTGTTTATGTTTCAGTAACAGTCAAGACGTGTATACACATGATAACTATTATGACTGTTATGCTTCAAGTAACAGTCATGGTGTGCTCACACATAACTGTTATTTGTTTATGTTTCAGTAACAGTCAAGACGTGTATACACATGATAACTATTATGACTGTTATGCTTTAAGTAAAACATAGTGTGCTCACACATAACTGTTATTTATTTATGTTTCAGTAACAGTCAAGACGTGTATACACATGATAACTATTATGACTGTTATGCTTTAAGTAAGACATGGTGTGCTCACACATAACTGTTATTTGTTTATGTTTCAGTAACAGTCAAGACGTGTATACACATGATAACTATTATGACTGTTATGCTTTAAGTAAGACATGGTGTGCTCACACATAACTGTTATTTGTTTATGCTTCAGTAACAATCAAGATGTGTATACACATGATAACTATTATGACTGTTATGCTTTAAGTAAAACATAGTGTGCTCACACATAACTGTTATTTGTTTATGCTTCAGTAACAATCAAGACGTGTATACACATGATAACAATTATGACTGTTATGCTTTAAGTAAGACATGGTGTGCTCACACATAACTGTTATTTGTTTATGTTTCAGTAACAATCAAGACGTGTATACACATGATAACTATTATGACTGTTATGCTTTAAGTAAGACATGGTGTGCTCACACATAACTGTTATTTGTTTATGTTTCAGTAACAATCAAGACGTGTATACACATGATAACTATTATGACTGTTATGCTTTAAGTAAGACATGGTGTGCTCACACATAACTGTTATTTGTTTATGTTTCAGTAACAGTCAAGACGTGTATACACATGATAACTATTATGACTGTTATGCTTTAAGTAAGACATGGTGTGCTCACACATAACTGTTATTTGTTTATGTTTCAGTAACAGTCAAGATGTGTATACACATGATAACTATTATGACTGTTATGCTTTAAGTAAGACATGGTGTGCTCACACATAACTGTTATTTGTTTATGTTTCAGTAATAGTCAAGACGTGTATACACATGATAACTATTATGACTGTTATGCTTTAAGTAAGACATGGTGTGCTCACACATAACTGTTATTTGTTTATGTTTCAGTAACAGTCAAGACGTGTATACACATGATAACTATTATGACTTATGCTTTAAGTAAGACATGGTGTGCTCACACATAACAGTTATTTGTTTATGTTTCAGTAATAGTCAAGACGTGTATACACATGATAACTATTATGACTGTTATGCTTTAAGTAAAACATGGTGTGCTCACACATAACAGTTATTTGTTTATGTTTCAGTAACAGTCAAGACGTGTATACACATGATAACTATTATGCTTTAAGTAAGACATGATGTGCTCACACATAACTGTTATTTGTTTATGTTTCAGTAACAATCAAGACGTGTATACACATGATAACTATTATGACTGTTATGCTTTAAGTAACAGTCATGGTGTGCTCACACATAACTGTTATTTGTTTATGTTTCAGTAACAGTGAAGACGTGTATACACATGATAACTATTATGACTGTTATGCTTTAAGTAAGACATGGTGTGCTCACACATAACAGTTATTTGTTTATGTTTCAGTAACAATCAAGACGTGTATACACATGATAACTATTATGACTGTTATGCTTTAAGTAAGACATGGTGTGCTCACACATAACTGTTATTTGTTTATGCTTCAGTAACAATCAAGACGTGTATACACATGATAACTATTATGACTTATGCTTTAAGTAAGACATGGTGTGCTCACACATAACTGTTATTTGTTTATGTTTCAGTAGCAGTCAAGACGTGTATACACATGATAACTATTATGACTGTTATGCTTTAAGTAAGACATGGTGTGCTCATACATAACTGTTATTTGTTTATGTTTCAGTAACAGTCAAGACGTGTATATACATGATAACTATTATGACTGTTATGCTTTAAGTAAGACATGGTGTGCTCACACATAACTGTTCTTTGTTTATGTTTCAGTAACAATCAAGACGTGTATACACATGATAACTATTATGACTGTTATGCTTTAAGTAAGACATCGTGTGCTCACACATAACTGTTATTTGTTTATGTTTCAGTAACAGTCAAGACATGTATACACATGATAACTATTATGACTGTTATGCTTTAAGTAACAGTCATGGTGTGCTCACACATAACAGTTATTTGTTTATGTTTCAGTAACAGTCAAGACATGTATACACATGATAACTATTATGACTGTTATGCTTTAAGTAAGACATGGTGTGCTCACACATAACAGTTATTTGTTTATGTTTCAGTAACAGTCAAAACGTGTATACACATGATTACTATTATGACTGTTATGCTTTAAGTAACAGTCATGGTGTGCTCACACATAACTGTTATTTGTTTATGTTTCAGTAACAATCAAGACGTGTATACACATGATAACTATTATGACTGTTATGCTTTAAGTAAGACATGGTGTGCTCACACATAACTGTTATTTGTTTATGTTTCAGTAACAATCAAGATGTGTATACACATGATAACTATTATGACTGTTATGCTTTAAGTAAGACATGGTGTGCTCACACATAACTGTTATTTGTTTATGTTTCAGTAGCAGTCAAGACGTGTATACACATGATAACTATTATGACTGTTATGCTTTAAGTAAGACATGGTGTGCTCACACATAACTGTTATTTGTTTATGTTTCAGTAATAGTCAAGACGTGTATACACATGATAACTATTATGACTGTTATGCTTCAAGTAACAGTCATGGTGTGCTCACACATAACTGTTATTTGTTTATGTTTCAGTAACGTGTCTACACATGATAATTACAATCAATCACAAACAGAATACCATTGTAAGTATGTACAATGATAATAATTGTATGGTAGTGTAAAAAAGACACTTTCATGGGAATAAACCATTGGAATTTTTTAAAATATTAATTCAACCCAATTTTCTATGAAGAAAATTTAGAAGATACTAAAGGTGTAATCAGAAGCCATAATTCTAACAAAGCGTATACAACACAATGGCCAAAAGAAACAGGACAAAGCAACAAACAATGATCTACACAATTCTACAAAGATACCTAAAGAAGAGTAACCAGTTCCTGCTCTAATAGTGGCACTCATCGCGTGTTACTCTTGTCAAAAATACGGTGGTAAGTCATGAATGAGGAAAAGATGGGATTTGTGATTACAACAAAAGCAACGTATATGTGGTCAGATATTCTATAGTGGTTAACCAAGTCATGGTGACGACGGTAAAGATTTCAAAGTGATGACTTCAATTTGATTTATTTCCTATATAAAAGATAATGTTATTGATTGATTTTGATTTGATTGATTTTTGATGTTTTAACGCCACATTCAGCTATATTACAGCTATATCATGGCGACCAGTTTTAGTGGTGGAAGAAGCCGGAGTACCCAGAGAGAACCACCGACCATGGGCAAGCAGCTGGTAAACTTTATCACTTGCAACTGCGAGTCGAGTTCACCTTTTTTTGTAATATACAAAGCCGGGCACGAACCCACGTCATATTGGTGATAGACTTGTATGAGTTGTTAGGTAATCCAACTACCTAACTCATTGAGCCACCTGGGCCCTAAGATAGTGTTATCATTAAAATATATTCTGTTGATATTTTAGGTCCACCAGCAAAACCGAAATACATGCAAATCATCACAGTTCACGCCACAAAAATTGAGATTCGTTGGGTGGCCGGTTTTGATGGTGGCGTTGACCAGACATTTGTATTAGAGTATCGATTATCGAAAACAACATCATGGAACACCTTTTATCCCAACTTTACCGGCTTAGAGGAAGATCCACAGTATTTTGAGTTATCGGGATTAAGTTCAGGCAGCGTATATGATATACAAATGTATGCTAGAAATACAGTTGGCAACAGTCCTAAAACAGATATAATCAGTGTGTCAACAACAATAATCAGTGTGTCAACAACAACAATCAGTGTGCCAATAACAACAACAACACCAACATCATGCACAACAATAATAAGTGTGTCAACACCAGGTGCAGGAGGTATATTTTATTCATTAATAAGGTTATTGTATTCAATTACCGTTATTTTTTCTGTTGTTTCATCAAACCCAATTCACACATACAATGCTACAGTATATAAGATGGGGAACAATTTATAAAAAGTTTTAATACTTGTAGTATATTTCAATGTACACGTCTCTCAGAGCGAATTTTCAGGAAGTTCACAAAATGCATGCACCAAGCCAGGAACATGAGCAGATATGTTTTTATCCTGCAATCAGTACATTTGCTGTACAAATATACTATACAAATACATTTTTGCTTTATTCGTACTAGACGAATAAACTTTTCGAACTATGCGAATAAACTTTCCTGGTACCCTGTAGCTATGTACAGTGGAGGGTGCAGACCAGTATGAAACTGGTACTAATGTAAGGCAGACCACGAAGAAGACACCCTTGACAACATTTATGAAAGGCGAGGAATGACGCTTGTTTCTGTCCTTTTTGTTTAAATCTGACAAGTTTTCCGACTTTTTTGACATTGCAGGATAAACACAATATACGTACATTGTCGTTAAATATAAAATTCATCTGTACTCGTTGCGAAACAGGCCTGAAAAGCTTGCCAAAGGCTCGCTATTCTGCCTGTTTCTAAAGCTCGTACAAATAAATTTTATATTTACCGACAATGTACGTATATTGTATATATATGTGTTAGGGCTATCAATTATTCACTGTTTCTACTATTATTTGGTTGGATTTTGGAATTTATGTATTTAAAAAATAATGTAAGCATTTAACAGTATCAAAATGTTTAAAGAAAGGTTTAAAGATGCCAAACGGGTAATCAAAAAGCCATTAAAGAAGGAGATACAGCACAATGACCAAAGGAAAACGAACCACACTAAAAATATGATATACAAATGTATGCTAGAAATACAGTTGGCAACAGTACTAAAACAAATATAATCAGTGTGTCAACAACAATAATCAGTGTGTCAACAACAATAATCAGTGTGCCAACAACAATAATCAGTGTGTCAACAACAACAATCAGTGTGTCAACAACAATAATCAGTGTGTCAACAACAATAATCAGTGTGCCAACAACAATAATCAGTGTGTCAACAACAATAATCAGTGTGTCAATAACAATAATCAGTGTGTCAACAACAATAATCAGTGTGTCAATAACAATAATCAGTGTGCCAATAACAACAATAATCAGTGTGTCAAAACCAGGTGCAGGAGGTATATTTTATTCATTAATAAGATTATTGTATTCAATTACCGTTATTTATTCTGTAGTTTCATCAAACCCAATTCACACATTCAATGCTACAGTATACAAGATGGGGGGCAATTTATAAAAAGTTTTAATACTTGTAGTATATTTCAATGTACAAGTCTCTCAGAGAGGATTTTCAAGAAGATCACAAAATGCATGCACCAAGCCAGGAACATGAGCAGATATTTTTATATGTTTTAGAGACCAACCATTTAACTTGAAGGAGGGGGGGGGGGGGTTATGGTTTTTTGTTTTGTTCAGAAATTTTTTTTCGGACAACACAAGAGTTAGAATATTTGTTTTTTTTGTCGTGCAAAGTGCAATTTTTTTTTCCAGAATTCGACATTAGGTTATATGACAAAAACTGAATCAGGCTAAGCAGTTCCTGCTCCATGTGTGACACCCATCGTGTAACTCTTATTACAAAGCTGGTGATAAGTCAGACATGAGGAAAGGACTGGACTGTGATCATTTGTGACACAGATATACCGTAATGGTGTCATGGTGGCGACAGTAAAACTTTCAACGTGATTACTTAACCACTTGGCTACTAACATAAGTTTAATTGCAATTGCGTTCCATAGCTTTATTTGGGCTAAGCACGATTTCTTGTTTTAAGATAGCCCTGTAATTGTTTATACCTGCATCAACTGTTGATGAGGGGCCGTCGTGGTCGTCATGATATGGTAGTTGGATTTACAACTACCTGTGCAATCAGTGCCATCACCAATAAAGTTGTGAGTTTGAATCCCATTCATGGCTAGGTGTACTCGATACAACATTATGTGATCAAACTTGTCAAAGATTTGCAACAGGTGGGTGGTTTTCTCCGGGTACTTCGATTTCCGCCACGATGAAAGTTTCAATATATGATGGCATATTCACTACCGACCAGATGTTAGAATGCATTTGAATATTTTTTTTTTTATAATATGTCTTTATTTTTATTTATCTACTATATAACCTCCTTATCATCTTCCATTCAAATAATTATTTAGCTGCAGTGCAAGACAAAAACGAAGACGAACTGAAAAGTAGAGAAATTATATTTATAATTCTCCTAGGCATTACTAGTTTGTTAAGCATTATACTACTTATAATTGTCGGAGTAAAACACTGTAAAGAAAAAAGAAAAATGCAAGGCGAGTACGCATGGTTTTGATGTATACTATATTACTACACATTGGTATAATAATTGCTATGCATTTACACAAGTGTTCATCTTCTGGCTGCATATATTTGCATTAGTTCACAGGACCCCCCAGTGGGTCATTTGAGGTATTGTTATGACTTTGTATCCTTCGTCCTCCTCTGTAAGTTTTGAAAATTCAATATTATTCTCCAAAAACCATTCGGTCAATAGAAACCAAATTTGGTAGGAAATGGTCATTGTTCATGTTTATTGTTCCGATCTGAATCCAAAATGGCAGAAACAAGAGGCTCCAAAGTGCGAAAATGGTATTCTGTGTCATGCTGACATATTTTGTGTTGCTCTTTCCGTTTTTTGTCTAAAAAGGGGGTCAAAATGGGTCCAACACCCAAACTTTTGAATTCTTATTGTAAGTCCGATTTTGAAGTGTATTTTCTGTAGATTCCATATGAATTTTTCTGCTTTTGTCAGACAGATTTGACATAGATCTTATGGTTACCAAGATAAAAAGTATCAAAATGAGCCAAAAGGGACAACCTCCTAAAATGCTAATTAACAATTTTTTTAAGTCTGGTATGTATTCGTGTTTAACATTGAGTTCCAAAGGACTTCTGTCGGTAGATAACTGTTTCTGAGCCTTTGTTGAACATTTAATTTGCATGAATAACCAGGTGAGCGATATAGGTTCAGCTTAGTTGAAATAAAAACATAGATATCTAATTTATGTGCCATATTAGTTATTATTAGAACTATGCTAAGCTCTTCTTTAATTTTTTTCACACATGGCTGATTTAACAAATAATATTCAGAGAAGGCAACTGACAAACTTCTGCATGTATATTAAGATTGATTAATTGAATGTTTGTTTTTTATGTAAATGTATACTAAAATAATTAACAAATATTTCATCTCATTAAATAAAATGAATTTACACTTCTAACAATAAATTGTTGATTTGAAATATTGTTTAAAGCTGTCTTAGCCTGTTATTTTCTTGTAGATATAAAGATTATTATAAGTACTTATCAATAAATTTTCTCCATCGTTCATTGACAATATAATTTTAAATTTCAAATTCGAGTTGGCCAAGAGTAGACAACTCGTTTTTTTCCTCATTTTAATCCTGCTTAAAACATTATTCAGGGCGGATGCAGAACAATAACACTACGTTCCAGAATGTTTCCATTTCATCTGACCAAAAAAAAGGTAATTCTCCATTTATCACTTTACTGACTATTATAATTATAATGGATACAAATATGTACAATAAACAAATCAGTTCCTATTATCACTTTTTGGTGTATAGTTCACATGGTTGCACATTGTGTACTCTCTGTTATGCCAAGCACCATTAAAGGGCACCGGACATCAAATTATCAAACACCTTTTTCAGATAAATACTGCATCAATATTACTTATAAATTTTGTGTATGAACTCTACAGTATCTAATTATACTCGTGGCGTCTGATAACAGTGTGTGTAAACACTGATGAATCTGTTTATTTCAGTATGTATATTTTTAGCTTGATGACGAGGCTCACATGCTGTGTACGTCACAGTTGCTGTACTCTACTATATGATATAAGAAACACTGTATCATAGATAAATAAAGTCTATGGCTGTTTCTAATTAAATTAACACGGTTATTGTTTCTTAGGGTATATATAATCACTTCATTTGCGAATTGTAGTAATAGTAAAACATTAAAATAATTTTTGGATGTGAAATAAATAAAATATTTTAAAAAAACTTGAATAATTTTGTACTTTGCAAAATTTTTGTTTCCAACTTAGATTTCGAACAAACGTTTCAATATTTTTGTGCGGACATACAGTTTTAGAGAGTAATTTCAATGTCAATAAGGCTTTTTTTATTGAGAGCTATCCAGGACTTAAAATAATAATAAATATATGTATAAAAATCCTTTTCCGGACACGCTTCATATGTTTCCGATTGAACAAAATGACAATAATTGTTTACTTCTCCACGTGAAGATAATGGGGTCACACCTAATACCAGCCTTTGTTTTATAATTATATTCCAGGTAATTTTATAGATTTATTAATAAATACGTGCATTTGGAGATGATTGTGGTAAACATACGTAGACAATTTAAATTTTAGGTACTTCAGGCAGCCCTCAATGAATCCATTAATTGATTTTTTTAAATAATTTGTGGTGTTGTTTACAAGTGAAAGCATGTGTTGTTATAAATGATCAGCAACTGTGACGTCACGCTAACTTTTGTGCACTACCTTATTAATTGTCGGCAGTTTCCGGAGATCATCAGAGATTTATCAAAACGTGTGTGAAATGTACATTCCTACAGTAATTTGGTAGAGATAACTGCTATGCCGTTGTTCTCTTTCATTTAATTCTGACTTTAACAAATGAAAAACCAAAAATTATTTTACATGTCCGGTGCCCTTTAACATTTTCTGGTTTTTCTTATCATTATTAACTACATGTATTTATATTCACCAAAATGAAGTCTGAATTTTTTTCAATTTCATTTAATGAGAGTTTGAAGATACCAAGGTGGTAATTCGTGCAATGAAACAGTTAAATGAGTTTTTGAGCGTTTTATTATTATTAAAGATTCTCCTCCCTCAGGCATTATTCGATTATGACAGTCCTGTTTGAGTCCTTTGGGTTTATTGCTCACAAAGACTTAAATTATTTGGCTTTCTATTCTATTCACTTGGGCGTGCCTAATGTAGGTTATTCCAGAATCGCATCGTGCACACTAAATTAGATATCTACATTTTTATTTTAATATAATGTTTTTGTCAATAACGAAACTATTCATATACATCGTTAAAATGAATGCTAATATTTGTAATTTGATCATCTTAAAACCAGTGAGGTCTAATGCCAGTGTTATTTTATTTTATAAAAGCATTAATCTAATTTAATGTGCTCGATGCATTTCTGGTATTACTTTCATCAAGTACACTGTTATTCGAAAGATTGGAAATGACAAATTATTTAAAAGTCTTTGGGAGGAAGAGACCAAAAGGGCCAAAACAATGATAACCAAAATCATCTAAGATCACCTAATGCCTAATGGAGGAGCACTCTATATTTAGAATATACAAGAAGGAAAATTACAAATTTCACATTGTGAATAGGAAGTATTCCGCCAGTCAAACAATATCAAAATCATATATTGAACGATCGAATAACATGCACACTCACAAAAAGACATTCAGAATAGGTGTTTCTAAATGACAAGGATGACAAGATACCAAAGGTAAACACAATAGTTCCTATTATCACTTGCTGATGTATAGTTCACATGGTTGCCAAGCACCATTTACATTCTCTGGGTTTTTTTTAACACAAAAAGATATTCAGAATAGGTGCTTCTAAATGACAAAGATGACAAGATACCAAAGGTATAATCAGAAGCCGTAAATTGAAGAAAGACAGAAAATATAATGATCAACAAAACACTACTCACAAAACTATAGATGGAGCAACACGATCCCCACTAAAAACGGGGGTAAACACAGATGCTCGGAAAGGATCAGCAGTTCCTGCTGCACTTGTTGAATCTTCTGCTTCATACAAAATGACGCATATCATGAGATCCATATTAACAAAGTTTGTGTATACAAAACATCTAGGGAAAGAAGGAAGGGTTCTGAAGCATGTCTTTTGTCTGAGCGACCAGGCCAATTCATCATGATGATCATTAGTAGTTGGTATCACTGAACATGTAATTTATGTGGCAGATGCCCGCACATGTTAATAAAGTCATGTTAATTGGAACATTTCTTTAAATATTATAAAAACTGAGATACGTAGACTCTACCGAGACAGGAATATTACTATCTAACAAGGAAATGTTTTATGTGATAACTATAACCATTACGTTTCTGATAAATTATGTGCTGTATTAGTTTCTGATAAATTATATAACTCAGTTGAACATTTGTTCAACATACAAGAATTGGATTGATATTCCAGTTTACTGTAATATGTAAACTAGAAGTGGTCAGTGACCTTAGGATTGTTCAATTAATAATAACATTCATACAATAGGGTACCATTAGCCTATTCATCCATTTCTTGACATGTAATGTACATTTTGTATGTTTATATTAACATATCAATGTGTCTAGTCTAGTTTTAGAGTCTATTTGGTTCAACATAGCTTTTGCTTGCTTTCATATATAGTAACCATTTCGACTTCCAACTGTTCTGTATTACAATAAACAAAAGGAGTAATTAGAAGACATAAATAGAAGGACAGACAACACATGTACAATGTCCAAAAGAAGAAGGACAGACAACACAATGTCCAAAAGAAAATGACAAAAGAACAAAGAACGATCTACAAAACACTACAGAGAAAACTAGTGATCAAGCAACACAAACCTCACTAAAAAAAATTCTTTAGTTTTATGTGTAATGTTTTGTAGATCGTTGTTTGTCCTTTTTTCTTTTGGCCATTGTGTTGTCTGTTCTTCAATTTACGGATTCTGTTTACCCCTTTGATATTTGTCTTTATTTGGAATATTTTTATTACACAAAATTCATGAAATAACATTATTAATTAAATCAACAAAATGACGAATATATATCAGCTACATAGGAGTTGATCATTCATACAAGTCATTTTTCCATCTATACAACAGATGACACCAGCCTTTAAATAGTTTCCATACAATATTAGCTGGTTGCATTTATTATTCGCTAAGATGCCATGTTGGATCCAATGACAAGAGAAGGAGGCTGTCATTTTCGTGATCCTGTGGTAGTTGGATTTATCCCTATCTCTGCAATCTGCATATCATCACTAAAGTTGTGAGTTCGAATCCCACTCATGGCGATGTGTACTCGATACAACTTTTTGTGATAGTTTTTCAGTGACTTGCGGCAGGTCCTAGGTCAGTGGTTTCCTCCCTCCAATAAAACTGCCCGCCACAATATAACTGAAATATTGTTGAAAGTGGTGTTAAACACTATAACCCTAACCTTTACCCTCTAATGGCAAATTTGAATGTTTTGAAGATTGATTTTTTTAATCAGATTTGTTTTCATTCTCTACATTTTGATTTCATATACATATTACAAGTCACATGGATACCTAGTGATCACAACTCATTTTAATGTAAACATTCTTATTTGACATTCTTCATTGCAGTCATATGAGAGAAGTGCATCGGTAAATTGTTTTGAGTACAAGATTCATCATGGTTCTTTTATTGATATTGTGAGTGCAAAGTCTTTCATATTTTCCTTCCCATTTTGTCATTGCATTGTCAGTCCTTCTTCGGCTTCTGTGTACCCCTTTGGTATCTTCAAACTTTTCTCTAATCTGAAATGGTTGAGTTCAAGTCACTCGGCCCTTGTCCATTGAGATTGGCATGTTGAAAATGCTGGTCTAATGAATGTCATAATACACAGTGTAAAAAGGTCATGTTCCAACTTTTGACATTCAATAATACCATCTAAACTCGTTGAACCATATTAAGGCAAACAAGCCTGAGCTTGTCCTCAACATTGGGCTTCAACAATAAACTCATATTGGTAGCAGAAATGGGAATAATATATACATTTGTATATATTTTTATATATCACAACAAAATTGACTTCCACAAATCATTTCAAGAAGTATCGCTCAGTTTCGAAAATATCGATAATTATCAAAGTGTAAAGTTATTGTTCTGCCATTTTCAGACAATACTTAATCCATTCCAAATTGACACAATCCAGTTTTTCTATAATATTTGTAAGTATTCTGATATTCACCAGTAATAACAAATGAGACCAAGATTGCTATCGTCTCTGAAATTTGCTATCAGATAGCTTTTCACAATTAACTGTATGTTGTAACATTATAATCCCATATAACACCTTTGTTTTTTTAGCTCACCTTGCCAAAGGCAATGTGAACTTTTGCCATCACTTGGCGTCCGTCGACCGTTAACTTTTCACATTTTAATCTTCTCCTCTGGAACCCCTCAGCCAAATAAACTGAAACTTAGTAGGAAGCATCTATGGAAGGTCCTCTATAAAGATTGCTAATTTCGTCCCGATCCATTAACAAACATGGCTGCCACAGGCAATTCTTGTTTCTGATTGGCCTATTTTTTTTAATCTTCCCCTCTGAAACCACTGGGTCAAATGAACTGAAACTTCGTAGGAAGCATCTATGGAAGGTCCTCTATAAAGATTGCTCATTTCGTCCCGATCCATTAACAAACATGGCCGCCACAGGCAATTCTTGTTTCTGATTGGCCTATTTTTTTTAAATCTTCTCTGAAACCACTTGGCCAAATCAGCCAAAACTTGGTAGGATGCATCTATGGAGGTCCTCTATAAAGATTACTCATTTCGTCCCTATCAATTAACAAATATGGCTGTCACAGGCAAGTCTTGTTTCTTATTGGTCAATTTCTAAAACAGCTTTTCCTCTGAAGCCGCTTGGCCAAATGATATGAAACTTGGTAAGAAGCATCTATGGAAGATCCTCTATAGAGATTACTCATTTCGTTTTGATCCATTTACAAACATGGCTGCCACAGGCAATTCCTGTTTTAGATTGGTCAATTTCTAAAAATCTTCTTATCTGAAACTGCTTTGCCAAAATTAACCGATATTTGGTGGGAATTAGCGCCTATGGAAGATTCTGTATTAAATTTCCTCAAAGCAGAATGAAAGGTGAATGACACAGTTAAATTTCCAATCGTTGTCAATATAATATACCGGTAAATTCGCAATTGCTCAATAATAAAGTTTTCTCTTCATGGCAGCAGATTCATATTCTACCCTTTTGCACCCAGCATTTGTATGCTAGATGATAGGATAATATAGAGTCCAAATTTTTAATAGAATGTTTTGAACGGCAGACTACATTCTAACAAATTAAATTACTCAACTTTCGTTATAAGAAATAAAAACTTGTCTCGTGTCAGTACTTTAAATAATTGTGCCCAATGATATTATAAGTTATTTACGTTCCTATCCATATCTACAGACAGTAACGTAAATAGCAAATTTATCCCCGGCTATGGTCAAAAATAAGACTTTGGATCCCGGTGGTCCACGTAAAAGTGACGTTTTCTTTGTTTTTGGAGAGAATAAGTAAAAATTATGAAAGTTTCGAGTGTTTTTCACACGGTGTAGGGTACTTACCTTTGGTAGAACCCTACAGTTGATCAAATTAACAGCTTTCTAATCAATATATAGCCAAAATTAATTAAATTTGATTTTGGAGCATAACGTCGCGAGCTTTGACGTCATATTATCCCCCTTTTCAAAATTATAACAACATTTGATTGGTTAGATGGCTAGTTACACCCGGTAATATGGCCTAGCAACACCCGGGAATATGTTTTTTTTATGACTGAGGTTTTAACCAATCAAAAGTTGTTATAATGTTCAAGCCGGGGATAATAAGATTTTGTGGGGTTAATTATGTTTAACGTAAATACAAATTATTGTCATCAACGCAGGGTGCTCTTATATAGTGCATGAGGTGTCTCTTCCTGTTCTCCATTGCATTTTTGTTGTTGTTATACTTATTAGATGGTAGCGTCTTATAATTATTATATTTTACTATAGTGTGAGTAGTGTTATTTGTATCATTCCAATATATATTCATACCAGGTCACTCTGAATCAGGTCACTCTCTATCCGCTTAATTTCATATGCCAATTGCCATAGTGTTGTCTAGCATAGAGTAAATTGAACGTCAATTCTTTTTTTGGTAATTTGATATCTACGTTTTTAATGGATACTGTTAATTCTAGAATTTGATTTTTAAGAATGTAGTAAGTTACAAATTGCTTTGTTTTAAACATACTTTATTCACAACTTTATATGAATGGGCTTGAGCAACAGGCTATGCCTATACAAACTCTCTTCTTTTTACATGTACAAGGCATACATTCAGTAACAAGTGTTTAAGTATATAAAAAGTAAGCGACAAATTAGCCTTATCAAGAGATTAACTAGATGTTTGCTTGTCTTCACTCCACACAACATTATAAGCTACGAGCATTATTGACCCTGGTATTGCTGTGCATGGATTATTGCTTTATATGCTTTATCTCCTGTAATTACTAGGTATTTTATGCTCTCTTATTTATACCACAAATAAAAACGTGAAAACGTTTTTGTTATTTTAACTGAAGAATCTATTCCGACCAAAGCGAAATTATAAAGCTGCAGATGTTTTTATTTAAATGATTTTATTCAGGAAAATGAAAATGACAAGTCAACATGCCTAGCCTATTAAATTTATCATCTTATGTGTGTTTAATAGTATAACACTGCTTTGGTAGCATGGAAGCCATTTTATTGTGAATGAATGAATTTGAATTTTGGTGTTTAATGCCACTTTCAGCAATATTTCAGCTATATTATGGCGACCAGTATTAGTGGTGGAGGAAGCCGGAGAGAACCACCGACCCTGGGCAAGCAACTGGTAAACTTTATCACTTGGCGTCTGTCGTCCGTCCGTTAACTTTTTCATATTTTAATCTACTCCTCTGAAACAACTTGGCCAAAGGGAACCAAACTTGGCAGTAAGCATCTTTGTAAGGTCCTCTATAAAGATTCTCCATTTCGTTCCGTTCCACCAACAAATATGGCCGCCAAGGGCAATTCTTGTTTCTGATTGGCTACTGTTTAAAAATCTTCTCCTCTGGAACTGCTTGGCCAAATGGAGCCAAACTTGGCAGGAAGCATCTATGTAAGATCTTCTATAAAGCTTCTTCATTTGGTTCCATTCGGCCAGCAAACATGGCCACCAAGATTAATTCTTTTTTCTGATTGACTAATGTTAAAAAAATCTTCTCCTCTGAAACAGCTTAGCCAAAGGGAGCCAAACTTGGCAGGAAGCATCTATGTAAGGTTCAAACCTGGCATAGATGGTCCCTGGGTGTGTCCCTTTCAAAATTGTGTCCGACAGCCCCACCCTCCATTCAAGATGGCTGCTGTTTTTTAAGGTAATGATTATCTCCCTTTGAAATTTGCTTCAGTATCATTCTATTGTCAGGTGAGCGATACAAGCTCAGTGGGCTGAGCCTCTAGTTTGTAATTTACAAAAGCTAGGCGCGAACCCACACCGTATTGGTGATAGGCTTGTATGAGTTGTTAGATCCAACGACCTAACTCATTGAGCCACCCGGGCACTACGTTTATTGTGAATTAACAGTTCTAGTCATTGAAGTATTGGTGACTGGTTTTAATCATATGTGGATGTAGAGGTCAATACATATAAACCACTTCTCGTCTGTTTTATTGTTTTATGGGCATGACGTTTGTTTTCTTTAATTTGGATAGCATGTTGTTCTACACCAAAGAATTGATAACAAATGAAGGTTATCGTTTTATTTTACAACTAAGCTTAAGCGTATAAGCATAATAGTAACTCTAGCCAGATAGTACATTTTTTGTACATATTAAGGGTTAGGGTGCAAGCTACTTTCAACAATATGTCGGTCCTATCATGGCGGTCAGTTTTATTGGTAAGAAAACCACTGACCTGCCGTAAGTCACTGACCAACTTTATCACATAATGTTGTATCGAGTACACCTCGCCATGATTGGGATTCGAACTCACACCGTTAGTGGTGATAGACACCGATTTCTCAGGTAGTTGTAAGTTCAGCTGCCATTCGATCACGACGGTCCCCTAGTACATATTAAACAAAAATGTAAACATTAAATATCACAACTACATACACCATTATTATGTTGATTGATAATGAAATTTTTACCTTCATTTGTTTACTAGATTGTAAAAAGAAAAAAGAAAAGAAACACCATAAACATCATGATATTCCTTACAATAAGGAAAAGGATAGTGCAGAACTCATTAATGAAAGTGTAAATAGCAACAAGACAGTATCAGATGTTAAAATATATATGGATAATAACATTAACAATATAGCACAAACATGTAATATTTATCTGAACTCTAACCCCACAACATTCAGCTACATTCTGACAAATAATATTATAATATAACAGATTTAATTTGTTACACAAATTTGTTTTTGTCAAAACAGGCAAGCTCAGTTTGAGGGCATGAATGAATATAATAGTTGAATGAAAAATGTCATTTATAAGAATAATACAATAAAGACAACTGTCATCATTAATAAACACGACTAGAAAAAATTGACAATTGAACATGGAGTATTAATAATAAATTCACAATTGCATAATATGATATAAATGATGACTGAAAAAATGTCCCTCAAAAATGGGGGGAAAATCCTTTAAAATGCCAGAATCGGTTATAAATAAAAAAAACCTTTGAAAACGGGAGGGAGGGCAGGCTTTAAATAAAATTTGTTGTCCTCACTTTGGAATTTTTTATGCCATGAGGTTTTATGACCCAGAATGCAGTGTTCCAAATAATTATAAGGGCCCCCTATTTCCAGATTCTGTTACATTCTATCCATCAAGGCAGACAGAGTTACCTCCCATCACAATGTAAAAAGCATAGCAAATACCTAACAAGAGTTATTCCACTTTATCCAAATTATTTCCTATTTGACAAAAATGTATTTATTCAACCATAAATCATATTTTTTGTCAACACAGGCAAGCTCAGTTTGAGGGCATGAATGAATATAATAGTTGAATGAAGAGTTGCCTCCCATCACAATGTAAAAAGTATAACAGATACCTAACAAGAGTTATTCCGCTTTATCCAACTTATTTCCTATTTGACAAAAATGTATTTATTCAACCATAAATTATATTCATTGGTTCTTCAACCATGAAAGTCAGTATATATTCGGAAAACAGACATTTAAATTATTGCAATTGTTTCACAAACCCGTTTCTTTCATGAGACACCTCATATATGAAATATAGCGCGCCACACATTTTGACGTCATGGGAGAAAGAATGTCAGAGGTATGGAAAGGGACATTTAGAAATACGAAAATAAAAGACACAAAATATTTAATAGGGTTTTAAATATGAATTGGGACTATGTAAGTACATGGTAAAAACAAAAAGGAAAACAAAAAACAAGAACAGAAAAGAAAAAAATCCATGATCTATTTTATACGACAGTTGGGCTCTGTATTTAAAAATATAATGCTTAATTCCATAATATATCTATTATTCAACTATCAAACAGGGTATATAATGTGACATTCCCGGCTGCACCTCAGAGAATATATCTCCTAAGCCAGGAATGTCACATTATATACTCGGTCTGATAGCTGAATAACATAAAATATTCACTCTGCTAAAACTGGTTATCTATTGAAAGATTTGAAGTATCTAATATTGATGTAAAAAGTGATAAATACACATTATATACACATTGTGTATCACTACGAGACGCGAAAAAAAACATATCACTACGAGAGGCGAAGTGTCGAGTAGTGATGCAGCTTTTCTAACTGACGAGACATGATACAGACAGTTGTACATACATTTTGTGTATATAATACGTATATCTAAAAAATTTATGATAAAGCATAAAGCAAATCATGTAAGTTTCATTGAATTTATTATTTGAAGAAAAGTCAACAAAGAGGGACTATAGTTTACGTCACAAGTATTGTTACGTCATGTCATTCAAACAATAGCAAAATACGAGTACGTTGAGATTTTCCCGACGAGATTCCACAATGTTTACAAAGACGTCACTGGGGTTTTCCCGCATTCCTAACCTATGACATCACGAAAGTAGTTCCTACTAAAGTACATCTTGTATCACATATGTATGTGATACAACGATTTGTATCACGTAGGTTATATCTATTAGCAAAATAGATGTATTTCTATAGAATACATACTTAATGTTAGATAATAATTTAATATACTATTGTTACAGATAATAGACTCATATATTATGTGATGTATGCATATTCTTCCCTTCCTTTTCATTTTTAGCTCACCTGGCCTTTAGGCCATGTGAGCTATTGCCATCACTTTTCGTCCGTCGTCCGTCCATCAACATTTCATATTTTATTCTTCTCCTCAGAAACCACTGGGCCAATTGCAACCAAACTTTGGTGGAATGGTCCTTGGGTGGCCCCCTTCCAAAACTGGGTCTGGTGATCCCGACTTCCAACCAAGATGGCCGCCAAGCTAAAAATAGAAACACGAAATGTGTGCATCACAAAATACGCCCGTCTATATAAATAGGGTTTTCCCCCTCCGCTTATCGCGCGGAAACGACCCTGTTGTCAAACATTCTATTTATAGTAATGGTGACCATGACCTTTGACCTAATGACCCCAAGATAAAGAGGGTTCTTCCCCTTCCACAGGGGAATCATGTGGTCAGGTTTGGTAAAGATCCAATATACAGAAGTAAAGTTATGTGGAAACGACCCTGTTGTCAAAAATTCTATTTATAGTAACGGTGACCTTGAACTTTGACCTAATGACCCGAAAATAAATGAGGTTCTTCCCCTTCCACAGGGGAATCATGTGGCCAAGATTGGTAAGGATCCGATATACAGAACTAAAGTTATTGTGCGGAAACCTGTGTGGACGCCCGCCCGCTATACCCAATCACATAATACGGCCCGTCTCGAGACGGGCGTATAAAAAGGGGGATGAATTGTTTTTTTTTTTAATTCTCCTCTGAAGCTTCTGAGCCAATCTCAACCAAACTTTGCTGAAGTGATCCTTGGGTGGTCCCCTTCCAAAATTGTGTCCGGCATTTCAGACCTCCGACCAAGATGGCTGCCACAGCCGAACTTAATTTAACATAGGACCCTATAGGAAATTCCCATAAAAATCTTCTTGTCTGAAACCATTTGCTCAATAAGAACTAAATTTTGATGAAATAGTCATTGGATGATTCTCTTTCAAAAATGCATCTGGTCGTTCGGCCCTTCGACCAAGATGGCCCCCACAGCCGAACTTAGCTTAACATAGGACCCTATGAGAAATTCACATAAAAATCTTCTTGTCTGGAACCAGTTGCTCAATTGGAACCAAACTTTGATAAAATAGTCATTGGATGGTCCTCTTCCAAAATTGTGTCTGGTGGTCCCGCCCTCTGACCAAGATGGCCACACAGCTGAACTTAGTTTAACATAGGACCCTATGGGAAATTCACATAAAAACCATCTTGTCTGGAACCAGTAGCTCAATTAGAATCAAACTTTGATGGTATAGTCATTGGATGGTCCTCTTACAAAATTGTGTCTGGCAGTCGCGCTCTCCCACCAAGATGGCCGCCACAGTGCAGTTGCGTTATTGAAAGCAGCTTTGATCCAGGTGAGCGATTACAGGCTACTGGGAGCCTCTGGTTTTATTATGTTGTAAATATTGCCATTGTATTATACAGACATTTATATATAGCGGAAACATATCTGAATGCTACGGAAGCGTATTAGGGCCACTTTGACACTTTTTTATTTTTTATTTTTCACACTTTAATCTGTAAAATTCACACTTTAATCTGTAAATTTTACACTTTAATCTGTAAAATTCACATTTTAATCTGTAAAATTTACACTTTGATCTGTAAAATGTACACCTTAATCTGCAAAATTCACACTTTAATCTGTAACTTTTACACTTTATTCTGTAAGTTTCACACTTTAATCTGTAAAATGGTAACCTGGGGCCTGTTTTACTAAAGGACTTACGACTTATGATCGGTCGTAATTTGTATAGAATGATAGGGAGCTACAACCGAACTTAGGACTTACGACCTTTAGTAAAACGGGGTACAAACTTAGCAGGAATGGTGTATGAGAGGACCTCTACAAACGATCCATTTTTGGTTTTATTTGATGGAACAAGATGGCCACCAGAGTCAATCTTAGCTTCTGATTGGCCAATTTTCAAAATTTAACTTATCTGAAACTAGGCTCCAATGCTTTGAAACTTGATAGGATTGTTAACAACAATGGCTTCTCTAAGCTTTCAACTTTTAGAGCTGCTCAGAAGGCTCCTGTTGCAGCTGTGGTCATTCAAATGTGTCATTGAAACCATGTGGGAAAACTCTTATTTCATGAAATCTCTACAATTTTGTTTGTTGCTGTTCCACTAATATTCATATACATCCAGGTTAGCGATTCAGGCTCCCATGAGCCTCTTGGTAACATCTCAGTTATTATGACTTATAACCTTGAGCAAGTCATCCTTTTCTGTATCGTATTCATAACACCATGATATGACCGTTCAGTTACAATGCTACGTACAGAAGCCTGTTAGTACCATAGGTAGTTTTATTTTTAACTTGTTATAACAACTTAACTAACTTGCTATAACAACTTAGCTAACTTGTTATAACAACTTAGCTAACTTATTATAACAACTTAGTTAACTTGTTATTATGACTTGGCTAACTTGTTATAGCAACTTAATATCTTGTTATAACAACTTAGTTAACTTCATTTTATAAGGTCTTGAATTCTAACAAGTCTCCTAGGAGCCTGATTCGCTCACCTGGCTTGATATTGAAAATAGCCATGTCTGCCATGATGACAAGAATATTATATAAGCAATGAAAGAACCTTAGTGAACACGCTCGTATACCACACGCACCCACATATTGGACACTCAAAAAGGACAACAGTTCAATGGAGCATAACTCCTTGAAATATCAAGATATCAGAATGTCCAGTCAATATGCACATCTACATATTGTGTCCTTACTAGCTGCTAGTTTCATAAAATTATGTTCTGTAGTTTCAGAGAAGTAGCGTTCACCAATTGTTTCGGTAGTTTATATTGCGAAATTTATAAGTTCGAAGGGGCATAATCCAGAGAAAAATAATGAGATCGGAATTTCCTGTCGAAAGCCCATTTATATATTATGTCCATAATAACTACCAAGTTCCATGAAATTCTATTCAGTAGTTTCAGAAGTAGTGCTCACAAACTGAGTAGTAAATATTGTGAATTTTCTAAGTTCAAAGGGGTATAACTCCTAGGAAAATAATCGGATGCGAATTTCCTATTACTATGCACATCTACATATTATGTCCATAATAACTACCAAAGTTTCAAAAGATTCCGTTCAGTAGTTTCAGAGAAGAAGCGATCACAAACTGTTTCAGTAGTATATATTTCGAATTTTTCAAGTTCAAAGGGGCATAACTCCTAGAAAAATAATCGTATCAACATTTCCTGTCGATACGCATATACTCATGTCATGTCCTTAAAAACTTCCATGTTTCAAGAAATTCCGTTCAATAGTTTTAGAGGAGAATCGCTCACAAAAACATTACCGACGGACTCTCGGACTGGTCAAAAACATTATACCCTCCGCAACTTCGTTGCGTGGGGTATATGAATTTCAACATACGAGCAATCTGACAAATTTGACCTTGACGACTCTTTTTAGCTCACCTGGCTGTAGCCAGGGTGAGCTTTTGCCATCACTTTGCCTCCGTCGTCCGTCCGTCCGTCGCAAACTTTTCATTCAAAGATCTTTTCCTCTGAAACTACTGGGCCAATTAAAACCAAACTTGGTCACAATGGTCCTTGGGTGGTTCCCTTTCAGAATTGTGTCCGGCAGGTCCGGGTCCAATCCAAGATTTACAGATTAAAGTGCGAATTTTACAGATTAATAAATGTAAATTTTACAGATTAAAGTGTAAAATTTACAGATTAAAATGTAAATTTTACAGATTAAAAGTGTAAATTTTACAAATTAAAGTGTAAGATATACAGATTAAAGTGAAAAATAAAAAAGTGTCAATGTGGCCCTAATACGCTTCCGTAGAATGCAGTTTGTTGGAGTACATTGAATCATTTTGTTCAATAATTTCGTCATTTTTAATTGCTAAACAATGAGGAAAAGGTTAATGCTAAAATAATAATTTATTGAGGTTTTTCTATGTTAACCTGGCCATGACAATCCATAGATCTATATTATCATTACGAGTACAAACTATTCTTATATTTAAACAAATCATGAGTGCTTATATTTATCAAAAAACAAAAATTAAAAAAATTATATAAATTCATACGAAATATAAATAAATCGTTTGTTCTCTAGTCTGTTTCACACCACATGTCTCTGTTGTATATACTGTATATTATATGTTATTCAGCTGTCAGACAGGGTATATAATGTGACATTCCCGGCTTAGGATCCATATTCCCTGAGGCGCAGCTGATAGCTGAATAACAGATATATTACGGATTTAACCATTGGTTTTTTTAAATACAACCTCCAGCTGTCTTAAATAAATTTGCGTCTTGTATTTTCATTTTTCGTATCTCTAGATGTCTCTTTCCATACCTTTGACGTCATTCTTCAATGACGTCAAAATATTTGTCACGTCATATTTCATGTATGGAGTGTCTCATGAAGGAAACTACTGTACTAAATTTCTATATCGATGCAATTTCATATGTAGTAAATTTTATAAACTTTATAAATATAACATTAATATATCACATGTCAAAACAACGGGTTTCCGAAACAGTTTCAATAATTTAAATGTTAACAACCTGTAAATAAAACCTTGGTGTGGCCCCATGACGTCGAAAGTTTTCAAGGTTGAACGTTTTGTTTATTTGTTATGGTACAGCCGTGGAACATAGGATCCAGGATTTCAGGTTAGGGGGGGGGGCGCACTGTAATAAAAATTCGCCGAGCGGAGAGAGGCGCGAAAAATGTTGGGGTATTTCGTGTGAAACATCACGATTTTACGCCAATAAATCATATTTTTTTCAATTTTAGAGGGGGCGCGCGCCGGGTGCGCCCCCCACCCCCCTCCCCCCCCCCCCCCGCCCCTGGATCCGCCCCTGCATTCCATTGATGTGTGTCGGCCATGAATAACAAAATGAACTAACCTTGTTTAAGTTGTTTTTCTACATTGATATTTAGCTACACAAACAAGTTAAATGCTCACAAAATCGTAAAATAAATCAGTAACCAGTATTTTTTCCGGAATTTTTTGTACAAGCTTTATTTTTCATTGGCATTTATTTTTTTATTTCATATCTAACAATAATTGTTGATTATTAACAATAAACATTGTTTCTTTTATCTTTTCTTATTATCGGAAATCCATGCCGCCATTTTGTTTACATTCCGAAAAAAGTAGTCCGGTGAACATCGTCTATCGAAAAATAAACTGACAAAAACCCCGCCTCCATAAGTGCTTATACCCAATCAGAGTATAGGATTTCTAATTATGTAAATCATATAAGAATTATTGTATATTTATGTTATCTCTGTGCCTTTATATGTGGTTTATGAGAAATAAAGATGATTGATTTAAGAATTGAATGCATTCTTTTGAAGTTTCATTGTGGTATGAAAGCGTTGACCGAAGTACATTTTCAATGAAGCTCAGTAGCGCTTCATGTTGATAATGTAGTTCGATCAACGCTTTCATACCCCAATGAAACTTCAAAAGAATGCATTCAATTCTTATAATTATATTTAAATCACACCAAAATTTAATATAGTTGAATTTTTCGTTGTGAATTTTATTTGTGTTAGATTATTTGCTGTTGGAAATTACTACGCCATTGATTGTTTACATCTGACGTCGTCATGGAGGCACGTGCCAGTTCGGATTTGAGTTTCATTGGGATGTGAAACATCTCTTTTATAATCATGTGACCACTTCATAACCAATCATATTGTAACATTTCAATGAAAAACAGAAGTAATGTAATTATTGAATCGTAAACATACTAATGTTGTGTATATATAGTACACAAATATGTTTAATGAATTTATATTATGGCTAGTTAATCTCCCGATGTATTATGATTGTAAATGTATTGTATGACAATAAATAATGTACTTAATAAACGATTTATTAATCATAACAAGTGGACCAGTTACATTCGTTAAGACCAAGTATTGCACAACAGTAAACACCATTTTGAATATCAATCCTAAATTAATAGATATAATTAGCGTTCCGTTTATTAAATCATTTTCTTAATTCCTAAACTGTAGAAATACTATCAATATCCAAATGAAAATAGCTGGAGGTTTGATTACATTCATTTATGGTATAACATATGAACCTTCAAAGGTTATGTTTACACATAAAGGGCCGGAAAGGTACAAATGTGCGTTGTTTGCGAAGCGGACAAATTCAAACTGATACTGCGAAGTTTCCCCAAATTGGGCGATTCCATATTTTAGGGGTGGAAGGTTATGGGTAAATATCGGTATATATTTTACATTAAATACATAGAGCGTAAATAGGTTATAAATGAATTCTTTTCTGTCTATTTTAATAATCTAGAATGCATCTATACTACAATTAAGTCCTGATTATTTTATTTTCGGACAAATACAGAACAGTACACCCCTAAAATCGGGATTGTTCTACATAGTACTATATATACGACACAGAGAAGCCCTTTTCAACAAGAATTTGAGAAAGTATAAAATCTAGATTCACGTGAGGATATTATAAAAAGGATATCAAGGTAAGTTCTTAAATATATACGTATTTCTATATGTAGTAAAATATATGAGTTCAGCGTAAACGGTATAGGGCGATATCCATGGCGGCTTCAATAGAGAAGTTGTGTATACATGGATATGTCATGTCCCCCGCTATTACTTGTGAATTCTCTCTGGCTCATAACTCATATGGGCTTCCAAAGTGGAAGTGCCAGCCAAAGATTCTGGTAAGAGAATGCTTGATGGGGGCATGGAAAACCATTAGTCAGACTTTAACGTGTATTTTCATAATATTTGTTTATGTATATACAGGTGTGGACACAGAAATGTGCTGTCCAAAAGGTGTGGATGTCATTATTTCATATTATTAACTTTAAGAAAAAGAACAAAAATCATGAACACAGGGGTCCTGGATTTTTTTAATAAAATACTAATCATGGATTGTTATTTTTGCTTAAAGTCCGGTCCTGTTTTTTTATTTCAAATTTTCATCATAGCCCCGCTCCCCCTCCCAAGGGATATAAAATTGTATCATTAATAATAAATTAATAAATAATAAATTCAGATTTTCTATTTAAAATAAATCTCATTTAGAAAACCACTGAAATTTGTTCAATTTTTAACGCTGGTTTAAGCTTTAGTCGCAACAAATTTTTATTTTTCTCTTTAAACTGTCGAAACATATAACATTTATTTAACTGTAAAATTCACACACCCCCCCCCCCCTTTTTTTCCCCTTTTTTCTTGTTTGAATCAATGATCAACAATATTCCAGAATCAAACAAATGAATAAATATAACATAGATTTCTTTTACATGCAGTGTCAGTGTGTTTTAAATCGGTCATCCAATCAGGACGCTCATTATTCTTGTCCAAGATAAAAAAAAAAAACACATCGCTAAGATTACCTGTGGGTGTTTCCCCACTTCAACTCGTAAATTTACGTAGAAATCGGAGATATTTCGTCATAAAACTTCACACATGGTATTGTCTGTCATATTTCTTGAAGACAAGCATAACATTTTATTGCATTTATCAATATTTTATGAGTATCAAGAGTTTTTTCAACACCGTATCTGTTTCCCGATTACAGTGACCCTTGACCCAGATTAGCGCGTTCCAGCAGTTTTTTCTAAATATGTTGTTGAACTAGTAATTTGTTTCATTTCGGCTACCATAGATTTTGATACATAAAATGGGAGGTGGGGTGGAGGAATGATAACAATCAAATAATTTCTACCATTTTTTGATAACCCAAACTCTTTTGTGGGAAGACAAAATGATGATATATATGTTGTTAAATTAAAGAAATTAAAACAAAAATATCTACCATTTTTATTAAAACATAGCATATATATCAATGAAATTTACATACAGTTTAATTTTTAAATGTTTTCCATGTCACTGGCTTGCACCCACGAATTGAACTTTCTTGGCCAATACAACCATTTAATCAAGTATTGTTTGTTTTGTCCTTTGCCCCTGGTTCGTACAAATTGTTCCACTTCCCATAATTAATTTTCTTGTATGTTAATTTTCTGCAATTCTGACTGGTAAAAGGTTCCTTTTATTTCTTCGTCATGGTAATCCTTGACCTTGTATATAGGAACTCCACTTCTCCAAAATCGTTGTGATACGTTGAAGACTTCTCCAGTCAAATTTTCGTCGTACCCTCGTGAGAAAATATTTGTCAATTGTGTTATACGTACTTTATCTCCAATTTTAAATTTGAACGTCTTTTTTTTAGCACATTTACTGGCATTTGGTTTTGTAAAATAAGTTGACAATCGTACTAGTTTTTCATTTCTCTTTGTTTCTTTAGCTGGTTTCATATCAATAGTGCTACGAGTCGTATGATAGTATCCTTCAGCAAAACTCTGGAGTTTTTCAATATATCTATAAAACTGCTTGAATGTAAAATATCTGGAGATTTTTGTTTTTATAGTTTTAATCACTCGTTCGGCGACGGATGCTTTCACTTCATACTGAGCATAGAAATGTTTAATTCCTGCCTCTGTGAACACAGACTGAACAGCTCTTGCAAGGAATTCTTGTCCTTTATCTGTACGAATTTTATAAGGCTTACCACCTTCCTTGAATATAGTTTCAAACGCATTTGCAACGGATTCGCCTTTCTTGTCTTTTAATTTTCGAAGCCACAAATATTTGGAAAACACGTCAATCACAACGAAAATATATCTGTATCCATCATTATATTTAGCAAATTTAACTAAATCCATTAAATCAGCTGACCATTGGTCATCGATACCTGCAACCACAATACTAGTTCTATAAAGACGTTGTAGGCTGTATGGTCTTGACTGGAAAGCCATTTTCTTAATTTATATTTACTGAGATTGTACTTTCCATCTTTTTGTACAAAATGAAACAGTTTATCTGGTCCCGACAAACTAGCAGGATTGGCAGGGTTGTGATAGCTGTCCTTCAAATATTTCTGCCATGTAGACATGTTAACGACCTGTAGAGTGTATGGTCGTAAAAACATTGTTTTGTCTTTTTATATACATTAATCTTCCTCGTGTTCATCATCAGAATATTCTTCTTGGTCATTATTCTCATCGTTGCTTATTTCAAAGTAGTCGTCATCAAATAAAATATCAAACTGATGGCGACTTCTTTTCAAAACACGTTGAATGGCAGTTTCTTCGTTGATGGCATCATCAATTAAATCCTCAATTTGCCGTACATTGTCTCTGTGTATACTGCTTTTATTCAGATGTACGATAAGTTTAAGTACATCGCCATAACGTTTTAAAAACTGACGTTGAACCAATGGGGTTATCTTTTCATTGCTCTGTTGCATGGCATCCTCTTCATCCATGCCCTTTTCAAGGTACTTTTTATATTTTGCATCCCATATTTTTTCTGTACTATCAACAGATTCATTAATTAAAGCTTTATATCCTTCATTTTCGTCGATATCGACATCTTCGAATTCACTACTATCATCTGAATTATCGTATTCAATCCATTCGGCTCTTGACCTTTTAGATGTATTCTCTTCACTTATATCTTCGTCTTCTCTTTTCCTTTTCAAAGATTCGCTTTCAGGACACCACGTCTTGATATGTCTCTGTAAATCATGCATACTGTCGAGCACCACTCCACAATCATCACAGGAAGGCATAAATTCGCGCGTCTGTTCACTCGATTTATCTTCAAAAGAATGAACGTTATCCTCTTGTTCTTTTATTCGTATACCATTTGCCATTGGTATTACATCATCTTCTTGTTTTTTATCCAGAACATTCGAACGCAATCGATTTGATTCTGAAGTAGTTGGTTTCAAATCCAAAAGTAAGTGTCCATAGTCTCTGGCAGTTGCTACTTCAAATATTTGTAGAAAATATTGCACTTTTCCAGGATACATCTGTCTACCTAAAGTACTTATTTGTTGCTTGTCGACAGGATTGTTAAATAAAATCAGATACTGACAATTTCTTCTTTGTGTAGGATCTTTACTCTAATATAAATTTTGATTTAATACGACCACAGATAAATTTTTGTGATGACTTCCTTCTGTAAAGAGGTCGGTTATTCTAGGATCTTTTGCCGCTGTCGCCATCAAATCGTCTAAAACTATCAAATTTCTTACTGGTGGATCAATGTAGCTATCTGTCTCCAAATCAATAGGTATCCCTTGTACAAATTCAACTCGTGGAGTAACAGTCCTTTGTATTTCATCATAGAGTGGCTGCCAACGTTTGTATAACCAAATGATCCTTTGTAGTGTTGGTTGAATAAATTTATGGGAGCTTTGAAGAAGTTGCTTTACAAAATAAGTCTTCCCACAATATGTAACTCCGCTGACTGTCATCGTAAAGGGATGTTTAAGCACAAAATGCTCTTCCTTTCTCTGCGACGGCGGCGGTGGTGGCGGCGTTATCTCCTGTGGCAGCGGTGGTATAATTAATGTTGGCGGTGCATTCTGCTGCTTTGTCAGTTTTAATCCATGTTTGTTTCTCCTGTGTCTCAACATCACGTCTTTCCTACTAAATTCCTTGTGGCAATCTGGACAGCTTTTATCCATCCTCCCACGTGTAAGGTTGTTGTCAAACTATGAAAATCGAAAAAACATCTCTTATATTGCTTTGCAAAGTATTATGAGTATATCAAATCTGTTTTCTATTGATAGGGAGTCATTTCATGACAAACAGCAAGAAATGAAACATACTTGTCAACAGTGCGGAAATAAATTTTCCTAGAAGAGTTTACTTCTTAAACATCAGCGAGATTTAGGACATCATGAGAGTTATGACTCCGAGATATGTCGGAAAAAAATTGGAAGAAAGTACAATATTGATCGGCATATGGTTAGACATAGAGATGAATCTTTACATCAGTGCAGTGAATGTGGGTTTCTCTTGCGTCGTTACCACAACCAAGTAGGACGAGGTTTAAAACGAAAAGGTGAGAACGTCAATGAAACTCCAGTTAAACGATGTTTGACAAAGAAAAGACTCGCCAAATAGATTTTATGATCTACGTGTAGTTACGAAGCGCAATATCCTAAAATTTAGAACAAAATCAACCACTTATAAAGTGGCATTTAAAGAATTAGAAGTACGCAATTTAACGAAAACGCTTAGATTGTTGTTTCAATCATTGATAAAAGATTTAACAGAGTTTATGAAATCTGAGGATCTAATTAGAATGTCCATTTCGTGTCCAGAGCTGGATTTTCCTATAACAATACCGTTTATGAAAGTTTCACAGTTGTCAACAGAAACCTTGTTGAAGGAGATTGAGCGCGTTCTACAGTCGTACGAACAATTTGTACTTGATAGTTCACTAGAAATAGATATCACGCATGTTAACATGCCTAGTGGTGCAGGCAGAAAACACACACTTAGATCGTTTTTTGTCGGAAAAGCAATGTATAATTCGAATTTAAAACAAGGACGATCTGTGTTGTGCCAGAGCTCTTATTACTGCAAATGCAAGAATTAGATAAACACACAAATTGGGAGGCTATACGTAAAGGGTGTAAAATGCAAGAACTGTTAGCACGTGCACTATATCGTAAAGCCGATGTTGCGGTGCGAAAATGTGGCATTGAGGACGTCAAGCTATTTCAGGCTGGTATGAATAATGTGCAAATTCATGTTGTTTCAAAAGAACACTTTAATAGTATTATTTACCAAGGCCCTGAAGCAGTAAGTAAGATATACCTTTACTTTCACGATGAACAGTACGATGTATTCACCAGTATGCCGGCCTTTTTGAATCGAAGCTATTACTGCCATTCCTGTCACAAGGGATATCAAGATAGAGAGGAACACCGACGCAACAATATTTGTTCACCATGTCATAAGATACACGAACAATCAGAGGATGACTGGATATACTGCTTGGAATGCAATCGCTATTTCAAAGGCACAGACTGCTATCAACTGCACAGGATAATTACAAATAAAGGTATCTCAACTTGTAATTCGTATTACAGCGTGCCATCAATAAGAAAATGCATAAGAAGGAGCAAAAATGTGGTGAAGTGTACTGTAAGACGTGTAAAGATTATTTCGATCCAGATCATCTCTGTTACATGCTTCCTGTGTGCGATGAAGCAGATCGAAAGACAGACCCAGGAAAAAAAGCAAAGAACGACGAAAGACAGGTTTATATCTATTTCGATTTCGAGTGTACACAGGACAATTTAATTCAATGCGAGGCTGGATATCAAAGCGGGCAGGACAGTATAAAATGTGTCAACTGCAAAAAATCAAATTGTGTTACTTACGAACACAAACCAAATTATGCGTTGCACATAAAGTGTGTTCGGACTGTTTTGACAGAGAGTTAACCCATAACAGTACATGCCATTATTGTGGACAGAACGAACAGGTGTTTACTGGAATCAACACTGTCGACGAATTTTGTAAATGGGTATTTTCCGGAGAAAATAATGATGCAACCGTTTTGTGTCACAATTTCAAAGGGTATGATTCCTTCCCGATTCTGCAATACCTGTTCAAAAATGCAATTATTCCAAAAATAATCCCATGGGGAGCTAACAATATGTCCATTGAAGTCCCGGCATGCAACATTCGCATGATTGACTCAAAGAACTTTCTACCATCTGCATTATCGGAACTACCAAAAATGTTTGGCTTGAAAGAGATGGCTAAGGGATTTTTCTCACATCTTTATTATAAGAAAGAAAACCAAATCAAATTTTACCAACAAAAATAAACAACAAACTATTATTTGCGTTATGCAGGACATGTGCCGAATCTCAGCAACAGACTGCATGCCTTCATTCACAGGACGAAAGAGCACTTACAGGTACGTGGGAGACAGACGAGTTAAAAATGCCAATTAAGAAAGGATATATAATAGACAGGATCTATGAAGTATGGCACTTTGACAATGTCGAGCAATACGACCCGAAATCAAAAACGGGAGGTATTTTCACAGAATATATAAATACGTTTCTACAGATGAAACAAGAGGCGAGTGGTTGGCCTTCTTGGTGTAAGACCGAGGATGACAAACAAAGATACATCGACAACTATTTCGAGAAGGAAGGTATCCGATTAGATTACGAGAAAATAGTGAAAAATCCTGGACTTCGAGCATTAGCAAAGCTGATGTTGAACAGCTTCTGGGGTAAATTTGGACAGCGATCTAATTTACCTCAAATAGAATACGTATCCGACCCATCCGTCTAATTCGATCTGCTGACGAGCGATCAACAAGAAGTTTCCGGAGTGAATTTTGTGACTGATGAAGTTGTTGAAATGAGATGGAAAAATAAAAACGAATTTGTAGAAGCTTCGGGACGAACCAATGTTGTATTGGCTGCTTACACCACTGCTCAAGCCAGGTTAAAACTGTATAGCTATTTTGGAAAAATTAGAAAAGCGGGTCTTATACACTGATACGGACTCAATTGTTTTCGCTACAGACGAAAACGAATGGAAACCTTCTTTAGGGGACTACTTGTGCGATCTGACCGACGAGGTACCAGCGAAATAAAATAACACATTTTGTGACTGGTGGTCCGAAGAACTATGGCTATAAACTTGATAAACCGGACACCAATAGTTTTCAAACCTTTTGCAAAGTTCGCGGGATCACACTTAATTATAAAAATGCACTTGACATTAACTTTGATACCGTTCTCGAATTAGTAACTACTGATGGCGACAAGAAAATCACTGTAACTGATGAGCATAAAATTTCAAGAGATCAAAAGCATAGTAGAGTAGTGACAAAAACTGAAAGTAAGGACTACAAAATTGTATTTGACAAGAGAATTATCACTGCTGACCTTAATACCATTCCATATGGATATTGATTTCATTGCATAATAAAATATTTGTAAATAGTGTAGTTTTTCTCTGTTTGAACCACATATCTATATATCCATATCTATGGTTGTAAATACTCACAGAAAAAGTATTATCCCACGAAAGAAGCAAATGAATTTAGTACATATATCACTGACTTATATATCTATATTTACGGACACAGCCACAACTAATTCCCCTCACAGGAGCGAGTTCCTATTACAATATCAAATATATATGATTAGCATTCATTAAGATGATTAAAACATGTTGAGTGAGCATGTCGTTCTTTGATAGATCATTAGCCATTAACCAATGTACATAAAATAATATAAATAATTTTTAAAAATACAATTTACAGGTACATAAAATAAATAATTAATTACAATTTACAGGGCTAATTTTAAATATTATAATTGTCAATAATTAACATTAATTAAGATGATTAAACAGATTAATTAGTTCAATTACTGATGACGTCATCATTCAATTTTTACTAAAAAAAATTCCCTAGTCTAACAGGGATGACTACTATTATGTATCCAACTGCTTTGTTATTTAACCTAATATTGTTAAGGAACAGATGACGGAATCTGGGTAAAAGTCTAAATATATCATTATCAGTTGTATATTTCATATATAACTAGTGTTGTTAATTGACAAATCATAATATAAATGTGAGGCCGTCGTCATATGGTAGTTGGATTTACAACTACCTGTGTAATCAGTGCCTATCACCACTAAAGTTGTGAGTTCGAATCCCACTCAGTTGAGGTGTACTCGATACAACATTATGTGATAACGTTTGTCAGTGACTTGCAACGGGTCGATGAATTTCTCCGGGTACTTCGGTTTCCTCCACCAATAAAACTGACAGCCACGATATAGCTGAAATATTGTTGAAAGTGGCGTTAAACACCATAAACTCTAGCCTTAACCCATATAAAATTAGTGTTGTTATCTTCCTTAACAACTAAATGAATCTGTGATATAAGTTGCTTATGCAGACAAGTGCAATCCTGCCATCAACTCCAGTGAATTCAAGTTATTTCTCCCTTATTTCCGTTTTCAGGAACAGACTTGAAGAATAGTTGATAATTTCATCCACGACCATATGTAGGATTACCAGTTACATTTATTATTCTGTTTTTTTTTTCAAAGACAATCAAAGTTATGTGTCTTGCTGGCAAATACAGTACATTGTTATTGGATGCTTGTCAGCTGAGAAAACAACAAATATGGCATGATACATGCTACTTCTTTTAAATATCATTATGGTCTGAGGTACAGAATTCAATTTCCATAAAATGAGAAAAGAGCTCTACAATTTGAAAAAGCTATAATTATCGGGATGGTAAATACAATTATATATTCAACATATGTTTCTTGAATATAATTAGTAATATGAACATCCATACTGTTCCAAATAATGTATTGATTATTCTTAGAATTCTATTGCTACTGTATATGTTATCACATTACAAAGCACAGAAATAATGTCTACAGATAATATTATACACACGTATGGCACAGAGAATAGTGTTAGCATTCTCTATAGAGCTGCAAATATAGTTACGTATATTTTGACATAAGAAACTACATGTTTGCTTATTCGCATGTGATGCCTTGAATGTTGGGATCTCGCACATACTGGTATATCCTTCTATAAATCCGAATGACAATGTATTACACACAAGCTCACAATGTCGTGGCTTTAGTCCATCTATATAATAGGGATCACATTGGTTACCACCATCTCCTTGATCCATGGTATGATGTGTACACAGTAAAACAACGAGGAAACAATCTGAAATAATAAAACAACAGACAGAATGAAAACAAAACACAATCAACGAAATGACAATGACACTAAACCATGAAATTAAACTTGATCAACTCAATTTTCTTCATATTATTATTGCATGTTAAGCACGAGGACATATATAAGGAATACTGCAAAACAATATTATATTTGCAATTTAAAAAGCTCGAAAATGCGGTCTGTGCTTAGCAATATATATTCAAGGACTTTGGTTATTGTTTATATATTAAGTAATGCCAATGATTATAAAACAGATGATGAGGTAATAAAATGATAAATTATTACGATCCTTATTCGTAGTAAAGGTTCAATTTCTTGAAACTGGAATAATTCAATAAAAACATAAATATCTATTAAAAAAATGTGTGCATGATACCTGTCTGTAATAGTCTTCATCAGGTACGCTCATAGTCCAAAGATTAAAAAGCCAAAGGGCATAAACAGGTTACTCAAAATCAGCCAAGGTTACCTATGCATAAGACAATACAGATGAAATAATTTATATTAACTTCAACTATGTATATGCATTTGACTAGTAGGATGGTATGATGACATAAATGAAACCGTAAATATGATACATATGAATAATGAGTAGTTCCAACAATACATCGGTTATATCATGGTCAGTTTTTATTGTTGGAGGAAACCAGAGCACTCGAATAAAACCACCATCTACTCCATGAAGAAGCAATTTGACCTTACATCTCTTTAAATCAAAAATTAAGACCATCATATATGTATAATACATATACACATACACAAACATGGCAATATGACTTTATACTACTTACTTAACATATAAATCTGGCGTTTTTATTCTATGCATTTCTCCATCAATACTATAGTTGAGATTAGGTTGCGTGGTCAGCTGGATTATTATCTTCTGTCACTCTAATTATATACCCTGTCAGTAGACTAAACTGTAGGAAGTTCTTTGTAGTTTCTAACTAGAGACGATAAAAAATAAATTATTTTTTTTGCTTTTGTTGGCTTGATTTTTGGCTTACATTAATATCAAACAACATCCCAAATAGGACCATGTCAGGTAACCTTTCATTATATAGTTGACCGTCCAATCAAATTCAAGACAGTTATATATTTAATATTATTATCACAATCAGGCAACAGTTTTCAGCGTGTGCTCGATTTTCAATACCCTCAGATTTTGTAGACTTGTAGTTGATGGGTCCATTGCAAATATGACTCCTGACATGACCCTATACAGAATGTCATTAAAATATTGTTAAACAACATTATTAAGAAAAAACTGCTGTGACGTGCTAATCTGGATCACGGTAATCGGGTGGCTGTATCGAGAAACAGATACGGTGTTGAAAAAACTGTTGATACTCATAAAATATTCATAAATGCTATAAAATTTTATGCTTGTCTTCAAGAAATATGATAGACAAAACCATGTCTGAAGTTTTATGACGAAATATCTCCGATTTCTATGTAAATTTACGAGTTGAAGTTGCGGCTGTATCGAGAAACAGATACGGTGTTGAAAAAAACTGTTGATACTCATAAAATATTGATAAATGCAATAAAATGTTATGTTTGTCTTCAAGAAATATGATAGACAAAACCATGTGTGAAGTTTTATGATGAAATATCTCTGATTTCTATGTAAATTTACGAGTTGAAGTGGGGAAACACCCACAGGTAATTTTAGCGATGTATTTTTATCTTGGACAAGAATAATGAGCGTCCTGATTGGATGACCGATTTAAAACACACTGACACCGCATGTAAAAGAAATCTATGTTATATTTATTCATTTGTTTGATTCTGGAATATTGTTGATCATTTATTTAAACAAGAAAAAAAAGGGGGGGGGTGAATTTTATTAGTAAATTTTACAGTTGAATAAATGTAACGTTTCGACAGTATAAATAGAAAAATAAAAATTTGTTGCGACAAAAGCTTAAATCAGCGTTAAAAATTGAACAAATATCAGTGGTTTTGTAAATGAGATTTATTTTAAATAGAAAATCTGAATTTATTATTTATTAATTTATTATTAATGATACAATTGTATATCCCTTGGGAGGTGGAGGGGGGCTATGATGAAAATTTGAAATAAAAACACAGGACCGGACTTTAAGCAAAAATAATAATCCAGGATTAGTTTTTTATTAAAAAAAATCCAGGACCCCTGTGTCCATGAATTTTTTTTTTAAGTTAATAATATGAAATATTGACATTCACACTTGCCTTTAGGACAGCACATTTCTGTGTCCACACTTGTCTACATAACAAAAGATTCAACAAACATCAATTTTATTTAGATTGATAAAAGGTGATAAGCAATGATAATAATGTCAAATGTAGAACAAAAAGTGTTTCCCTGCAATTTGTTGAATGGAGCAAACCTTGCCTAACATGGTCTATTACGTATCATTTACAGGAATAAAATTAATATCAAAAATTAAAAATAAATAATTTAAGAAAAAATTATTTAGAGCTTATAAATTATGAAATTTCATATTTATAAACATTATGTATTATTTTTGTTTGCATAAGCTTCATGGTTGTTGGAAAAGTTGCAAATGGGTGTCATTAAACAAAGCATCAACTTAAAAAAAAAGTATATCTTAAAGATAACAATATGTAATATCAATTAAGTTGCCTTTGATAAATATAAAAATTTAAAAAAATTAAACTGTTAACAGGATTTTGTCAAAATTGGATTTTGTTGTCCATTAATTCAAAGTTTAATTTGCTATGCATTGTATTTACATAGCTACATAATTTCTTTTAAATACATGGCTGTCAAATTATTTTTAGTTGCTGAAGTATTAAGATATTTTTAATTATTTATTCAAAATTCCGTTCATTAATTTTCTAATTTTACTGTGCTTGTCGTATGTTCTATTTTAACTATTTCTATGTACATTTCCCAATACTTTTGACAGATGACTGTATCTTTATGATTTCCGTCAATTTTATTGAAAAAAAAATAAGTAAGACAACAATAATTATTGATGGTCCGAGTAGTCTTTTCATACGGACCGAGTTGTCTTAGCATACGTGCCGACTTGTCCTCGCTTATGGGCCAACTTGTCTCGGTCCGAGTTGTCCGCAGGCCGAGTTGTCTGGTACCCAATCCGAGTACCCATTTTGGAGTTATTGTCATTTTTTCATCAAATTTTCTAAATTTTAATACTTTTCATCCTTTATTTCAAAAACTATAAGAGATAGATGTTAAGTTTAAACTGCAAACATGTTCAGCATGTCAAGATCTACCTACCCCATTTTGAAGTAAATCCCATTACCCATTTTGGAGTTATTGCTCTTTTTTCATCAAAAGTTCAAAATTTTAATACTTTCATCTTATATATCTCAAAAACTATTAGAGATAGAGGGAAAGTTGAAACTGCAAAAATGTTCAGCATGTCAAGATCTACAAAACATTTCTCACAGTTGAAAATAACCGACAACTGTGTGAAGAGTTATTCCTCTTATAATGCATTTCTTTGGTGACTTTCACTGCTTTTGGTTACTCAAATAATCAAAGGGAAGCAACTCTATTACAAAATGTGAAGTAGCAAAAGGTAAATTTTGAGAATCATTGACATTTATGTTTTTTACAGCAATGTTGATAACTTACATTAAAGGGAGAACCCCTGTCCAAATTTTTCTGGAGAGGGGGTCTGAAATGACGAGGGTTACATTTGTTATTTTTGACCGAAGTTAGCAAGTTTTATTGACTGATGTTATTATACCCAGGTGAGCTATACAGGCTCATGGGAGCCTCTAGTTACATAGACTCTTAAGATCAGATAAAGGTTAGATGCATCCGATTTTCATTTTGTCCACGAACCTCGAACATTTGATTTTTATTTCATTTATTAATTCAGCTTGATTTAAGCCAAAGGTATCATTTTCAAGTTCAGAAAATAACATGCATGCAATTAGAAATTATATCTTTAATCAAATAATGTAGATCATATGAAAATTGCAGACTTCCTCATGATGTCCCCATCTTAGATATGCAATTTATCAAATGGCACCTCATTTCTGGCTATGCTTAGGAGGCAGCCCTGGGGCAGTAGCCTCTTTTTTTTTATTGTTAAGTCAGTATGATGATATATATCAATGAGACTATGAATAAAAGAACTTAAATTTCTTCATTATGATTTCAGAGCTGGTTCATTTTTGTAAAAGTGGTAAACAAGTACAATTGGATTTGAGGTTATATCTGTTATACATGTAGGCACATAACTGATCCTGTGACTTTTCAACAGAGCAAACCAGTCGAAATAATTCCTGCCCCAATGTAAATATTGGAAGCCAAAGACGTCACCTGCTTCATGTCCTGTAATGTCAGACCGATCAACACATAGCTACATTTTGCATAGCTAGACAACAGCAAATTTCACCATCATCTAATCAGAGGTAATCAATTTCATGTTCTTCTAACTACATGTATTGGCCAAAAAGTCAACAACATTATATTTTGCTATCAACTAATCTAGTCCTTAGACAATTTTATAGGGATTAAACTCTATCAGATCATGAAAGCTACCATGATGAACCAGAAATTAGACTTCATGCACAAAAGCCATATAGATATATATTAAACTAATGAAAGTAAGTTAATGATACATTCATACACTTATACCAATAGCGTTCCTCCCATATTTACAGTGTGTGGCTATCACAGAAACAAAGGGTTCTTTAGATGAACTTGTTACATTTAATTACATGTACATTGTATATACAATCTACTTCAAATACAGAACATTTCTTAAGAAGAGATTTATGTTGGATTTCATGAGTTACAGTTGACTATAAAATCAAAATAAACAAATTTTAAAAAGGTCAACCTATCTGATAGAGATCCCACCCCAAAGACAAATTAACTGTACCTGTAATGAAATTTTGAGAAATCAATTAATAAGGAATATAGTTATGTAAAAAAAAATGCACAAAAAATGCCTAAAATTCCCAAGAGTAAATAATTATAATATGATCCTTTGTCAGAGCTTTGTAACTTGGACTTAATTTTTTGGTTCATTTCTTCTTTTCTTTTTAAAGTTTTCTATATTAAGTGTAGAAATAATAAAAGTATAATAAATGAAGATAATATTGGTCAGTAGAGAAGTACTGGGCATGGGTATTGTTATTTAATTAGATCACACCACTGATTGATCGATATAAATCGATATAAATCTCCTCCCCACTGATATGTGCTTTTGTAATTTTCGTATTTTCTCATTAATGAAATTAGATCATGGAAAACATTTTACGGGATATGTTTATATTAACAACACATATCAAAAACTGCAAGATAAATGCTGTCTTAAATCAATTTTTAATCTAGAGATATAAGTTTTTGCATATTAAGTGTAAGTTCTTCTCCGTGTCTAATGTTTTACATACTGTAAATGCTTCTTTTAAAATTAAGTTTTAATTTTGATAATATTGTAGTCTTGCAATAGATCTAAATGTTTGAACTGTACTTATTTGTACTATATCTCTTCTAATTCTCCTCTGTTCCCATGGTTTGTTGTTTTTTTTTGCATAAATGGAGATTTTCTAGATTTGTCCTGTCAATAAAATTTAACGTATATGTTTGGTCACTGTTTTTGGAGTTCTTTCTTTAACTCTGTAATATATATCCATGCAATATATTTCTGAGTTATAATCAATTAATTATAGGTTTTACAATGTGTCTTCACTTACAGTCGTAAATATCTGTTTACCTACATGTAGCTAATTTCAAGCTTCTGATCATGATCAAAATAGTTACTAAAAATACGTTCACCCCTAAAGTTGTTCGACTTAGCTGAACATATTACTATCATATTATTTTTTTCAGAACCAATCCACCAATGAAGGGAGCTTTCCAGATGCTTGATGGAGAAAAAAAACTTTATAGTTGAAGGAAACCTTTCATTGTTCATTTAACTTTGTTGCTTTTTATATCTTGCATTTTTTTGCTGACCAAATGTTAGAATTTGTATGTGGTTTTTTTTCTGTATGCAAGTTTTGTGATTTATATCAGTATCAGTATGGTTGAGATAATGTGGGTTAGAGTTAATAATAAGGTTATGAGTGTTTAACACCACTTTCAACAATATTTCAGTTATATCGTGTTGGTCAATTTATAATGGTAGAGGAAACCGGAGTACCCAGGATAGTATTATATACTATAATGTTGAATGAAAGTTGAATGAAAATCATGATTTGTATGCCAGTATATAAATTGAAATTTAACATTTAAAGTTACTTTAAAAAACTTAGTATTTGATTTTTTTTTCAGATATGATTGTGTGTATTTATATGAGTTTCATGTTTTTCTTATTGGATTTATCTTGTTAAATGCATATTTAATAGATAGAGTTAGGGTTATGCCATGTGGTGTTTAACACCACTTTCGACGATATTTAATTTATATCATGGCGGTCAGTTTCATTGGTTGAGGAAACCGGAGTACCCAGAGAAAATCACTGACCTGCCGTAAGTCACTGACAAACTTTATCACATAATGTTGTATCAAGTACACCTCGTCTAAGTGGATTCGAACTCACAACATTAGTGGTGAAGTGCACTGATTGCATAGGTAGTTATAAATCCAACTACCATACGATCACGACTGCCCCCATATTTAATAATATCTATTTTTTCTTTAAGAAAGAAAGAAAAATTAGGGTTATATTTTTTCTCTGTAGGGGATGTGATATATTGGTTTTGATATTTTTATTTTGAATTGCTATAAAGCTTAAAAGATTATTGTTTTCTTTTATTTTTATATACAATTAACAAGAATATTTTGTGGTTACAGCTTTCTCAGATTGGGATGTGTACACTGGTAGATCTTACTATGAAACTAAAAAAAGCGTACGCTTCAGAACCCCTTATATCCCGGAAACAACTTTTTTAGTGAACTAACTTTTCAACAAAATTAATGGAGTTTTTTTTTAAGTCTTTGTTATTAAAATAAGGCTATTTTAGTAATAGAATCATAAGTCAACGGGTTAATGTACTTAATATCGACCTTAGAATATGCTCCAATTCCAATTTCATATGGCCTCAAAATGTCCCTGTAATTAGTAAAATTTCCAAAATTGGGGTGTTGCAGCACCTGAATCCCAAGCTGTATGGGCTCCTTGACGTAGCCAGAATCTATTCATAGCCTACATTTTGGCAGTTGGATCCTTGAATTCTTCGTTGGTGCACAGCTTAATAGTTTGACAGCTCAGTCCTTATGTTAGAACCAATTGGAACCACAAACAGACATATGGATTCTTATTTCAGGCTGCACTTCACTGGCTTGTGCATTCAAACACCAAAAATCAAGACTATCACCTTTTTATTCTAACGATCCCCCTCTAATGACCTTCCTCTCTAGTAATTTAAAGAATGAACAAATTCTTTTTTCTTTGCATTGATGTTGGGTGGTGTGATCTTGGTTCCTACAAATGTTTCTTCGTTTTTGGTAATTTTCGATTATATCTTTTTTAGTGTTTTAATGTTAAACTAAAGAATAGATGTATAGGTCAAGTTGTTCTTATAAGTTTGGTCCATAGTTAGCAGGGTGATATTTTTATATGTACAACTGTATACATGTATTTCTGCTGTTTCCTTAGCCAGCAACTAGTGCTTCAGTTCCCATATTATTGAAATATTTCTGTTTTCTAGCATAAAATGCTTATATCCCAGTACAGCAATTTTAATAAACATCTGAGATATAGTGGTTGAATTAAAAAAAAACAATTATCAGGATCTCCCATGGAACAACACCATTGAAAAAGATACCATCCGTTACCCAGATCTCCTTGCTGGTGGGAAAGGGATCAATGTTTGGCCCATTGTCAAGGACTCCATCCCAACACCCTGTTCATGGCCTTTTTGACCTTGTTGGTTATTCTTGCTGGCTGCAAAAGGGTCCACATAATAGTTCAGGAAGCTTATGGATGTGTACCTATTCATTACTTCTAGACATGTTATCTATATACATCTTTAATTTTGTCAAATGCAACTTTCACAAGATTAAGATTGTTAGTACATTTATTTTACATGTTTTTTAATCTGATATATTTATTATTACCCTATTTATATTACTATAATAATTACATCTAGATTATGATGGGAGGAGTCTGAGAGTAGAAAGAGTGTTTCATCATCTGTAAAAATTGCAATAATTTGGATTAATAAATGTTTAGAATTTTATATTTTATTAGTTAACTCAAAAAAATTAAGAACATGGGATGGAAATAAGAACATCACAAAAGGTCCTTAAATACACAAAAAATAATGTAGTTGGTAGTTGCATGGTGTAACGGTCTTAATGTGATTATAGTTACCCTGCTATCCAAATTAGGTTGTCACAATGCTTCGACAACGCATAGTAATTTGGCTATAAAAGTCCTTTTAGGGTTGTTCATTATTTGTAGTCGTCAAAAGGTCTTTAGGTGGTCGTAGTTACGTTGTGTAAAGGTCCCTAGGTGGTCGTAGTTACGTTGTGTAAAGGTCCCTAGGTGGTCGTAGTTACGTTGTGTAAAGGTCCCTAGGTGGTTGTAGTTATGTTGTCTAAAGGACCCTATGTGGTTGTAATTACGTCATGTAAAGGTCATTTGGTGGTTGTAATTATGTCGTATAAAGGCCCTATGATGGTTGGTAGTTACGTTGTGTAAACGTCCTTAATTAGTTGTAATTACCTCGTATAAAGGTCCTGTGATGGTTGGTGGGTACGTTGTGTAAACGTCTTTACATGGTCATGATTGTCGTTTGGTTGTAGAAAGGTCTTTCACTACGTAGTACCACTACGTGGTATTTACGTCTAGGGGAGTCTACAAATCGGCGTAGTCAAAACGTAAAATTCTTACGTTGTAACAACGAAAAGGTTACGTTGTCATAACGTTTTGACAACGTAATTTGGCTAGTAAGGCACTTGGCCAAATGATCCGAAACTTGGTAGGAAGCATCTATGGAATGTCCTCTATAAAGACTGCTCATTCCGTCCTGATCCGTTAACAAACATGGCCACCACAGGCGATTCTTGTTTCTGATTGGCTGATTTTTTAGATTCTTCTCCTCTGAAACCGTTTGGCCAAATGAACCGAAACTTGGTAGGAAGCATCTATGGCAAGTCCATTGTTACGATTGCTCATTTCGTCCCGATCCATTAACAAACATGGCCGTCACAGACAATTCTTGTTTCTGATTGGTTGATTTCTTAAAAATCTTCTCCTCTGAAACCGCTTAGTCAAATGAACCGAAACTTGGTAGGAAGCATCTATGGAAGGTTCTATATGGGAATTGCTCATTCCGTTTTGAGATGTTCATTTCACTTTCACCAAGTGACAATTTTGATTCGGCTTCAAAATAATCAAACAGTTTTAGTATTAAATCCTGTTTTTCATCTGAAGTTTTGAGAGGCATGACTATCCTTTCTATATAAGTATTGGTAGAGTTCTAAATAAGGGCAGATAATTTTTAATTTGTAAATATTAATTTATGAAAAGACAAAAAGAAATGTTATTTTTTTCTACCTTTATTTTATATTTTTTCTATTATATTTAAAAATAAATATATGTTAATTACTTGTGGTTTTTTTTATGCTTAAATAACATACATAAAACTTGTTTTCATTTTCTAAAAGTATACACAAAGCATGCAAAGCATGGGCTATTTACATGGTATATCTGGTCAATACACATGGGCCTACTTTATAGCCATGTTCTTTGAGTTCAAATACTGGGTTTTAGAAAACACCAAAACAAAAGTGATTTTATTTAGAATTTAAAGAAAAAGATTTAAAATTCAAAGGCTTGCATTTATACTTTTTACTTTTAAATTTCTAAAATAATTTCCAATAAAATGTAAAAAGTTAAACTTTAGGTGAAATGAACATCTCATGCATGCTTGGGTTCTGGTGACATTCAAATTAGGTAATCACATGACAGTGAAATGTAAATAAAATCACATGTGTTGTTGTTATTGTTTACACTGGAAGTTGGTAACAACAAGCATACTAACTCCCTCTGCACATATCCACATTTGGTACAAATATTTAACATAGAGACCTAATGGGCAACTTTTTGGAAAATAGTGTCAAAATTCTGAAATTATTTGTCAGAGTAGGTAGATGATATATGAGTAAATGTGTGAAAAAAAAAATCAATAAGTTGAACTGTTGATTTTTAATTAACTTTTTAGTCCTGTTTTAGGCTGGTCAAACGGACTTTTTTACCTGTAAATTCCGAAACGAAACGCGAAGCGAAATATACCGAAACGAAACCAAACCAAACCAAACGAAACGAAATTCATCGAAACGAAACGAAATTTACCGAAACAAAACGAAATCGATGCGGAACGAAATTGACCGAAACGAAACGAAACAGTATAATACAAAATGAAATAAAACCTATTTTAACGAAACAATTTCTTGGGGAAAGATAAGACAAAAATTAAATGAAAAAAATTGAGAAAGTATCATTTAAGCGTAGAAAAAGATAGTTCATTGTTTTCCAGGTTATATAAAAAAAAAATAGTTCTTCATCTAGCAATGAAGAAATGATTGATTCATCGATTGTTGACTGCTAAACGCCACATCAGTGATATTCTAGCTATACTGTGCCGAATGACGAAATGAAAACGACTGTTACGTGAGGGGGTAACTTCCTATATATACATGGTGATGTTCTGACAATCGGAATCCTATTTTTGATTTTATGTTTGGCATGGGGCATACTTTTGGTCACAACTGTCTGAAAAGGGGTATAGGTTTTTGCTTGGATTATTCTTAAAAATTGGGGCTTAACGAGGATTTAGTTAGACAACAGTCTGAGATGGGGTCTAAAATTGGCATCATAATCAGTATGTAAAGGAGTCGGGGTTCAGCGGCACCAGAAGAACACGTACCTCATCATTGTGTAAGGTAGGCCGGTACTTTTACTTGAGAATGATTAATAGTACCGTTTCGAAATAATTGCAAAATTACCGTTGTTGTTTAATTATTCAATTATTTATTACATGTATTTTTTCAGTTTTTGCCTGTGGATTTTTTTTCGTTGTTTTTATTCGTTATTATAAGAAAGACTGTCGAGATAAAAAAGAAATTTTAAACCAAAGTGACCAATCTGGCAAAAAGTAAACAGTATACTGCAGAACACGGTACACTCGTCTTGCAAATTTACATGTTAAATTTCTTTTTTAAGACTTAGGAACCGACCATATAAGGCAACAACCATTTTCTTATCTGGAGGGGGAGAGGGGGAGGGGGGGAGGGAGGCTGGGATTTTTTTGATAAGAAAATGGTTGTTGCCTAACTTGAAGAGGGTAGTAGAAATGCACATAGGAAGGAGCTGCGAGGAGTGCGAGCTCCCCCTCCCCCTTAATTTTGGGCAGAAGTAAAAAAAGAATCAAGTTCAGACACAATACTTGGGAATTTTACGTCTATTTGAACTGGAAACCTAACCAGCGTGAAATGAGAAGTAAGTTATATTTGTTTCTAGCATATACCCAGCCAAATTAATAACAATTGATTATTTTTAATTAATTAATTTTTTCTTCCAAGCTTCAGAATCGGAAAATATGCCTCCCCCTTCAAGTTAAATGGTCGGTCCCTAAGTCTTACACAAAATGGTGGGGGGTGTTCTTCCGGGGCCGCTGAACCCCGACCCCTTTACAGACTGTTTATGATGCCAATTTTAGACCCTATCTCAGACTCTTGTCTAACTTAAGCCTCTATAAGACCCAATTTTTGAAGAATAATCCAAGCAAAAACCTATATCCCTTTTCAGACAGTTGTGATAAAAAGTATATTCCATATGTCAGACAGATAATCAAAAATAGGGCCCTGATTGTCAGAACATCACCATGTGTATAGGAAGTTATCCCCCACACAACATTTTCATTTCGTCATTCGGCACAGTATAGCTGGAATATCACTGATGTGCCACAGTGGTGTTTTGCAGTCAAAAATCGATGAATCAATCATTTCGTCATTGTTAGATGAAGAACGATTTTTTTTATATAACCTGGAAAGCAATGAACTATCTTTTTCTACGCTTAAATGATACTTTCTCTATTTTGTTCATTTAATTGTTGTCTTGTCTTTCCCCAAGAAATTGTTTCGTTAAAATATGTTTTATTTCATTTTGTATTATACCGTTTCGTTTCGTTTCGGTCAATTTCGTTCCGATTTATTTCGTTTCGCATCGATTTCGTTTCGTTTCGATGAATTTCGTTTGGTTTGGTTTCGTTTCGTTTCGTTTCGGTATATTTCGTTTCGCGTTTCGTTTTGTAGTTTACATGTACCCGTTTATTAGTGTGGTCCGTAGCCGAGTGGATAGATGGAAGTTTTGAAAGTCAAAATAGACTTTGAAAAGCCCAACAGTGGTTCGAGACACGAAAGCCCAAAAATAAGTTAAACGCGTGTTAAGCCTAAAACAGTAAACGGTTAAAGTTCATATATTCAAGAACAAAAGAATAAACTAGATTCTTAAAAATAATCAACTGTTCGAACAAAGTGTGACGTCAGAGAAATGCAGTACGTAAACGATATCAACCTTGTCCCAAAAATGGGTCAAATTATTAAAGTACAGCGGCCCGTTTCATCGGTCCCTATTAACGGCCTGTATGTGATATTAGAGGCCGCATTTACAATAGCTTTGCTGGGGGTATTATTGTACAAGTATGAATAGGAAAGAATCATCTTTGTAAATTCAAGGTCAGATGACTAGTTAGAACATAATCACCTCTCCTCGACCAATCAGAAGCTTGGATTTTTTACTCTTATTTTCATAAAACATGGTTTTCTATGTTTTATGAAATGTCACGATTGACTGGATTTGCATTTTTCTCTTATTAGGTATAGAATGACTCAATAAAGTTCACACTAAGTCTGATTAGAGAACAATGAAAATCTGCCTGGATTACAATAAATTATCAAACATAGAAAACCATTTTCTGTAAACAAAACAAAAAATAATCAAAAAAGAAAATAGAGCAAAGCAAAAGCTAAAAATATAACTGAAATTTCACATTTTCAATATATCGATATCGTTTATGGAAAAAATGCATCTTTTCTTGGTACACAAATAAAATAGATATATGACAGTTGCTGAGTCCGAATTAAATCTAAATCTTCTAAATGCCAATCTTGATTTACTTCAGAAAAAAGATTAAAGCAAGGAACATTTCCATCCATCTTTCTAACTATAACCTATAGATAATTACTAGTATGGGGGGTGAGCATTTTTAACACATGGTTCACTTATTTAAGAAACAGTTTTAATCATGATCACATTAAAAAGAAGTCTTAAGGGTACATTTTCATTTTATTTGTTTGGACTTTTTAAGTAAATACATTTTTCTCTGTACAGATACTGAAAGTTCATTATATGACTAATTATTGCTAATTATTGTTTCTTTTATTTTTCTCGGATAGGTTTATGTTCTAAATTGGTCAAACACTAGTTTTTTTCCGACTGTATCATACAGCCTCGAGCTTTAAAGTTCATAAAACATGGAAAACTATTGTTTAACCTATACTTACCTATATTAGAACATAGTAAAGTATTCTCGACAATAGAATGTTGCCTTACTTAATCATTAAGACCATGAATGTTCCTCATTGTTCTGACTGTCTGGCGGGTGTGCGAGGAAAATTCTTGTCTGCGTTACAATCTTTATATGACAATGTGTCGTGCACAGTTCGAGTAAATGACCAATTTACTCCATGGTTCAAAGTTAATGCAGGTGTAAAACAGGGGTGTTTAATCTCCCCTAGCTTGTTTGCAGTTTATATAAACGACTTGGCGCAGCGGATTAACGATCTCCAGTGTGGAATTAAAATAGACGATCTTTTCTTAAGTATTCTACTATACGCAGATGACATTGCGCTTATAGCACCAGACGAATTGAAACTTCAACAAATGCTAGACGTAGTGACATCTTGGTGTTCTGAATGGAAACTGCACATTAATGCTAGCAAAACACAAATTGTTCATTTTAGGAATCCTTCAGTTCAACGTAGAAACTTTATATTTACATGTTCAAATTCCAACATTGAGTACGTCGAATCTTACAAGTACCTCGGTCTCTGGTTTTGATTAACATATGAACATGAACAAAGCCGTTAGAGAATTGGCAAAATCAGCAAGTCGTGCACTAGGCGCGCTTTACGGAACATTTGTGAGTTGTGGAGGTATGACTTATTCTGTTTTCATTAAACTGTATGAACCTACAGTCGAACCTATCTTGTTCTATGGAAGTGGTATATGGGGAACTAAACAATGTAGTGCTATTAATAACGTCCAGAATAAAGCAGGGAAACTATTTTTAGCTGTAGGAAAACGGTGATCTAGGATTGATGACGTGTTTTAGCAAACAAAAACTTTCATGCATCCGGCTAATAAGTAGATTGAAACGCACCTCAGGCGACAGACTTATAACAACTGTGTCGAACTGGGCTTCAAGACGTCGAAAAGGATGGCATGAAACTGTGTTCGGATTTATTAACTCTATTGAATGTGCTGATGTAGTTAACAACACTCAAATAACAGTAACAACAGTAATGCGTCTAATCAAAGATAAAATGACGGAACAGGATAATGATGAGTTTCCTACTGAACTTTTTAACGACAGAAATCAACCTAATGGCAACAAATTAAGAACTTATCGTTTGTACAAAGAAAATGTAAATGCAGAACAATTTGTACTATCTAACATACCACGTTCAGTGAGACGAGCAATGGCACTTTTTAGAACTGGGGCGTTACCGTTAGCTATTGAGACGGGTCGGTATTCCAAACCGCAAGTACATTTGAATGACAGACTCTGTAAACTGTGTGATAACTCAGTCGTTGAAGATGAACAGCATTTCATGATGAACTGTCCACTCTATTCAGACATCTGGTTTGAATTGATACAAAACGCTAAACGTTTGATTGTCAATTTTGATTGTTTATCCATGGAACAGAAATTTATATCTATATTGAAATGTAATGAAATCCAGCCACTGCATAAATTTTTTTTAAGACGCAAAATATTTTTATGATATTTTTATGTGTTAACTATTTAATTTATTAAGTTCCAATTTAAAGGTTTTAAAACTAGATTTTTATTGAACTTCTTTAATTTCTTTAATTATTTTTTTACGATTTTTAATGTAATTTATTATGTATACTTTTTTGTAATATTGTCCTTTAGTTTAAATTTTAAAGTTTGTATTTGTATATACAGTGTCTCATAAGTCTATAAAGGCTGGATATTGATCTTTGTTTTATGATGTAGTTTTGTACATATTTATGTATTGTTGATCAATATGTGACACTATAATAAACTATCATTTATCTTTATCTTATCTACAGCTGGAAAATATTGCCTTGGGCCATCTGACAACAATATACAGTAGATTAAATGGTGTTAACAATTGTTGTGAAATGCCCCAAAGCATTATCAGCTGAATAAAAGATTAAATGTTGAATTAAATTTAATACTGTCAAGAAATAATAACTTTTATTAATAACATCTATATTTCCAAGCAATATCTCTTTCCATTCTTGAAAATCACCACATTTTTAATTGCATTAGGCACTTCATCAGTTGCACAATTTTCCTTGTTTTCATTGCCATTTTTTTTCACTGAGGTTGCTGTATTATCAATATCACATGCCGTGATAGTCGGTTTTGGAGGCTGTAGTGCGTGACTGACACTATCATGTAACGCTTCAAGTGGTCGTTTATACGTTTCCACTGCACCAGACCTGTGCCCGCGCCTGTACTTCACACTTGAATAAGGTGTCATTGTTCCCGTAATGTACATGTATGATTTATTTTTTTCACAAACCTATATTGCCTTGACTCCTGAATATGGCTGAAATATTGCTTGCTAGACGGCTTAGGTCAATCAATCAATCACATTTCTTCACATACAATTAATATATATATATATATATATATATTATGATTTTAAAAAGGGGGCTTTGTATCTCAGTAGATACATGTACATGTGTAAGTTCATGAATAAAGTGTCATTGTTCCCGTAATGTACATGTACATGTATGATTTTTTCAATCACAATCATACATACTGAAATATTGCTTGCTAGACGTTATAAATCAATCAATCAACATTTCAACACATACAATGTATTATGATTTAAAAAAAAGGGGGGCTAGTGATGTTAATTTTGTATCTCCATATCCAGAAATTGATGGTACTTTCCTCATAAATATTCATCATATTTAAATTAGATTTTGATCACGTGACTGCAGTTTCAAGCTTGATGGATCGTTTATTAGATTTGTCAAAAAATAGCATACAGTACGGAAATTCAATGTGTCCGTCAATGATTCGAAAATTAAAAGTTATTGTTTATTTCCGCAAAGTTTTTCTTCTGTCAAAATTCAAATATTTTTGTTTTGTAACGATTTTAGACATGCCTTTGATATCGCGATCATGCAAAAATGATCATATTATATTTATTGTGGGAACCTCGAGTTTAGAAGCGAGAAATATAAGGTTAGTCAATATAATTACATATATTATTGAGGAATCTAAATTAATTTCAGAAAATATGTCTCCAAATGTCATTCATTGCTAAATTGTGTGTCACACGCCACCAGTTTAATGTATTTCAGACATTTTTACATAGACTCTTAAGGCCAAATAAGGGTTCGTCGTCTCGGATTTTCATTTAGTCCAGGAACCTCGAATATTTAATTGTTTTCATTAATTTTTATTTCATTTAATTCAGCTTGATTCAATGTATCATTTTCAAGTTCAGAAAATGACACACATGCAATTATGAATGATATCGTCTATATAGATCATAAGAAAATTGCAGACGTCCTGGCGTCGCCATCTTAGAATAGATATGCAAATGAGCAAAGTATCCATCATTTCTGGCTATGCAGTAGATACAACTAAATTGGATTGTTGAATAGTGGAATAATTTTCATATTTTGGGAGGAAGTTTGTATAGAAGATAGTTAAAATATTGCTTACTGGGTATAAATCAATCAATCAAAGAAAGTTGTTTTTCTTTAATACTACATGTATGATATTAGGAAAAATAATTACATGAATACACGTATATTATATGAAAATAGTTACCTTTGGATGCCTGATCCGGCTGATGTTATCTGGACCAATGTATTAGGAGGGTACGGAGTGCTATCACCTCGACGACATTCCTGAATAAAGTGTGCCATCCAGTATTTTAATAGCTCATTTGTCAGCATATTTGGATCACTTGGTATAGCTCTGCCACCATCTGCATATGTCTCAGGACATAGATTTCTTTCTAGGGTCCAATCCACCCATACACCAACAGCCCATTTATTATTACTTCTGGTCTTGCGTGGAATTGCATTCTGTATCTTCTTGTTCAACTCCACATTTGACATTGGAGTAGAAAATCTTCGCTTGGTACTACATGTAGTATCATCCTTCTTTACATCAATTAGATTTTGTGTAGGCATAAGCATCAAATCAGACAATGATATTTCTTCTTTCAACTCAAAATTACCAAGATCAAAGTTGGAAGCCATGATTGAGTGAGTGAGTAAGTTACTGACAGTCAGACTGACTAACTACATGTAGCAATATGGATTTTTACAGTGTTGTATATGTAAGAAAAGTACAGTTCGCAAACTGCTTATAATGCATGACCCATGAACATTTCATGTACTAGTTTATAATGGTTCACTTGTACATGTTTTACTTACAAATAGTGTTCACTAAATGTATAGAAATAACTTGACAGATAACTGTGTTTATAAAGTTTATTTAACAATCAATGATGATATTATATTGTCTTGATTACTTTATAATGTTCTAAGTTTGTAAGAACAATGATAATCCCTGTCTTCATGAATAAGTACGAGCGAGAACATGAAGATTATCATGTTCTTACATATACTAAAAGTCTACCTGTAATTTAACTTCATCTGCTATGGATGTTTTTCAATTTGCAATAAGCGGTGAGTATTATATTGACAAGACACGGTGACCTCTACAAAATATCACATTGACAATGCATGAAAACGTCATTTGTTTGTGAAACATCACCTTCACTAATGTTCGCTACTAGGTTTCTATGTTTCATAAACGAAGATATATTGCTGCGTACGTTATAGATGAATTACTATAACACCAACTACATTCTGAAATATAAAATAACGCTGAAATAAATTATTCACTGGTTTCTACGCCCATAGATCACGAGTGTAAGAAATAGTCAGCATATAGCTAACTGAAAGAAGGAAGCAATGACTTTCTCGTACTTTGTACATAAATTTGTATTGTTTGCATAACAATAGTTTAGATACACAGTCAAAACGTAGATATCTAGTTTAGTGTGCACACACGACGCGTTTCTAGAATAACTTTCATCAGGTGCGTTCACTCAAAGTCAAAAGCTTGGTAAGTCAAATATGTTAAATGTCATTAAAAGCAAGAAAGCTAAAGGGCCTAAACAGAATAGGCAAAAACAGTTAAGATCACCTATGGCTATTTCTGATGGAGAAGAGTTTGAAGATATCAAAGGGGTAATCAGAATCCGTAAATCGAAGAACAGACAGCACAAAAGAAAGAAAAGGGACAAAAGGACAAACAACGATCTACAAAACATACACATAAAACTAAAGACCATGTAACACGAACCCCACTATATCGGGGGTGAACTCATGTGCTCTGGATTGGTAAGCAGAGAACCATAGTTTTAGTAATAATTACATGAGTCAGGAGCTGTAAATTGCGATATAAATCTAATAAACAATGTCAGTGCCGAAGAACTGACTACTGGGCGGGTCTTCTGTTCGATGCAATAAGTGCTATTAAAAATAAACCAAGATGGCTAAAAATAACACTGATATTCGTGTTCCGACGTTTTCACAAAAAATAAATAAACTACTGTAATGAAATATTAGATAGTACTACTGTACTACTACTTTACTACTTCAGAAAAATTGAAACTCAAAAAATTATTTTTTCAGACAATAGAAAGTTGACTCATGTATTCTAGATCATTAAAATTTATTTAAAAAAAGAAAGAGATCAGTTCGTGCCAGTCTGTCAAATTGTAGATTGTAGCAGCTTTTATCAAGCTACGTCTTGATGCGAGTCGTCGTTGATGGTCATATCCGTTTTCTATGTGGTAAGCAAAACTTCATCGATGAGTACCACATTTGGAGCAAGAACTGTTCAACCTTCCGGAGTACATGTGTAAACCCCCGATTTTTTGTGGGTTCGTGTTGCTCGATCTTTGGTTTTCTGTGTAATGTTTTGTAGATAGTTGTTTGTCTCTTTTCTTTTGGCCATTGTATTGTCTGTCCTTCTTCGATTTACGGTTTCTGATTACCCCCTTTGGCATCTTCAAACTTTTCTTCATCCAACAGATATATTCCAGTGTCACCCCCGATTTTTTTGTGGGTTCGTGTTGCTCGATCTTTAGTTTTCTGTGTGATGTTTTGTAGATCGTTGTTTGTCCTTTTTCCTTTGGCCATTATATTGTCTGTCCTTGTTCGATTTATGGCTTCTGATTATTCCATTTGACATCTTCAAACATTTCTTCATCCTTGCCACTTTTTATCCGAAATACATATTCATATTTGTAAACCTATTCGTTTGTTGGATACATTTCTGAGATACTACTTACTGGCGACCTTTCTGTAGTACCTAACTTCATCCCTTTTTTAGTTGGGTTCGTGATGCTCAATCTTAGATCTTTGTGTAGTATTATGTTGACTAGTATTTGTCTCTTTGTCCATTTTTGTTTTACCATTGTACTACTGTCCTACATATTAGAGCTTCTGATTATCCCATTGGTATTCAAACCCTTTCTTGACGTTAATACGTATTCTTTCAAATGTTTTCATTTGAAACAGATCATGTACAATACTAAATATTCTGTTAAAGTAAAGTATCCAATGAATTCCTACAATCTGATTGGCTAATCAAGACGGGGATATCAGACTGTATTCCCTGTGTAAGGACGGGAATATTGAAAACAGTTTCAAAATGGCGTCTACTTATCGCTTCATATATTTGTTTTAACATAAAAATATTAAAACATAAATAAAAAAATCTTGAATAAAACCTTTTATAAAAAGATGCATTTTACGGAATCTTTCATCTCCGTCCCCATTTTGGCTTTGTACTCAACAAGGGAGATAACAAGTAATTTATCGTCTGCTAAAATGGCAACAAAAAGGTTTGTATCTCGCACGGAAAGTAAATTTGGTACAAAAAGACTTTTAACAGAATAATATGAAACAGGCACGGGCATGAATGCTCGCGAATCTGAAAATTATCTGGCAATTTCATGCTCATCCAGTGCATCAAAAAGTGTCGAGATTTTTTGGGCCGAGATATATCGGAGACGACTTTTTTTTAGGGCCGAATCTAGTCTCATTCAATCGCAAACTCCGGACAGTATTCGTAATTAACTTCCGCGTAGAAACAAAAATTCTTGTCAGTATGTCAGAAGAGATTTAATAAATTAAAAAATATCAATATAAGTAAAACAAGCTAACAAAATGACTTTTAGTGGTATCATACGTACGAGAGAGGGTACGAGACTTCAGGATCACATTTGCGCTTTATGTTAAGAAGATCTTCATTAGTGGAGTGTGTTACACGGAACGTGTTTACAAAGCGTCGACATTTTTTTTATTCAACAGTATCGTGCAGCCATGTTTGTCAAAAAATCCTAAGTACACATTGTATACCATAAAGAGCTCGCTGACGCTCGCATATAATTGTTATTCGGGCTTCACAGGGGATACGGGTTTATATTCTCTGTCTGTGTTCTATATTCCCTTCGCCTTCCGCTCAGGGAATATAGAACACAGATAGGGCGGAATATGAACCCGTATCCCCTGTGAAGATCCCGAATAACATATAATGTATTTTTGTCGAATGTTTTGTGTTTATTTTCAAACAAATTACCTTTATTATATAAAAGTAATTCATAACATGTGTAAACAGCTATTGTTTGGTATGTTATCCAATACAAAATATTTATCAGTAAAAAACAGCACATTAATTCTTAAGATATAGGCCTATTGTAAAAGCACTATCACCTGTTTGTTTTTTATTTGTTCATAACTCGATGAACTTTTGCGTTTTTGATCCGTTCATTTAAGGAATATTTGAAATTGTTGAACAGGCTATACGATATAACCTGGTTTGGGTCAGTTTACGCTTATGAATGATAATGTAATTTAATACCGCAATTGATACAATTGTTGGGTTTAAAGGATTCTGTACATTGATTAACCGGTCGATGTTATATGATACAGTCGGAAAGCAAACCCATCATGATCAATGGCGTCTCTGGTAAAACCACGGGTCCCGTGATTCTATTTTGAAAATGTTGACATTTTCGTCGGTCATCAACATTGTAGAACAAAGACATCGTTTATTTATACCGTAGAAATAATCGAAACGTCTTATATTGTTTTCTTGATATTGTGTATAATATTACATCAGTGTGGCATTATTGTATTACCGGTAAGACTTGTCTTTATTATTATATGGGCTATAGTTATGCCACTTATGGGTTTTAACGCCCTTTTTAACAATATGTTGGCTATATCGTGGCGGTCAGTTTTATTGGTGGAGGAAACCGGAGTACCCAGAGAAAACCACCGACCTGTCGCAAATCACTGACAAACTTTAATATTTATATAATAATGTGGTCTTGTCCAGGTAATATGCCAAAATATTACCCAGGTCTGAGAGACATATTACCCGACCCGGAGAATAATATGTCTCTCAGACCTGGGTAATATTTTGGCATATTACCTGGACAAGACCACATTAATATCATTATTATACTGAGTGTCTAATTGTCCAGGTAATATGCCAAAATATTACAGTACCAAATATCACTACAGAAACTTACGCGAAGCATAATAATATTGCCAAAATATTACAGTACCAAATATCACTACAGAAACTTACACGAAGTATAAAAAAGCCAAAATATTACAGTTTGGCATATTACTTGGACAATTAGACACTCAGTATATAATAATGATATTAATGTGGTCTTGTCCAGGTAATATGCCAAAATATTACCCAGGTCTGAGAGACATATTACTCCCCGGGTCGGGTATTATGTCTCTCAGACCGGGTCGGGTAATATGTCTCTCAGACCTGGGTAATATTTTGGCATATTACCTGGACAAGACCACATTATTATATAAATATAGATTGAATATTAGATAAAAACAAAACATTATAATCATATTAACTTTCGGTACTAAGCAATTACACAATATTATAATTGGATTTTTTCGGAAACCAATGCGGGAATGACATGGACTTAAAGCATGAAATATTATTCTCATTAAACAACCAATGAAATTATTGGATTTAGAAAAACATTATGATACCAATCAGAGGCTCATTATGGACATGTAAAAGTCCAAGATAACCTCGTTTATTCGATACCCATCACGATTCGACCAAACAAAATGTTTAACATTATTTGGCGCCAATTATTTATTTTTTAATAAAAAAATATCACGTTGCTCAAACCAAGCCCAATATAGATCCCAGGGTCCATATGATTTATTGTTTGTAAACCTTTTCTTCTATATTGTTCCTGCCACGGCCAATATAGATCCCAGTACCAATATGTTTATAAACCTGTTCTTATCATGAATAGAGCAGAACTACTGCTGCTCATCTGACGGTTAGCAAAAATAAAAGGAATCAATTTTACAAACATCCGTTTTCTACAATTTAATTTCAATTAAGGGTTTTCATATTTGATTGCTATAGAGTCATCAATTCTTATTCCAATTATTAAAAGTGGACTATTTGAAGGGGGCATGGTTTTTAATGCCACTTTCAACAATATTTCAGTTATATTAAAATTTAATGTTGATGAAGTAAAGGATGTGAGATTTAAGAAATAATTCATGGAAGCCGTAGATTTGTGCTCATTTAACCATGGTTTGGGCATTTATATTCGATTATTTTTTCCCGAGCGCTGGCGAGGGATAAAATAAGAATATAAATATCCAACCCATGGTTAAATGTACACAAATCTACGCCTGCCATGAATTATTTCTTTTCTAATAGATGACAAATACGGTAATTTGTATGACCCTAGGCGACCTTAGAATCCGCCACACAACGGCTGTTCCGTTTTGCCCCCTTCACATATGATGATGGAATCAGCGCAATTTGAGCACATATATTGAATCAAACTCCTATTGTGTGAGTAATAATATATTCAAATATTTATTTCAATTACTTTAATGACACAAAACAGATTTAATAAGTTATTAATTTTTTGTTGTTGTTTCCAATCGATAATTTGAGTGCGCAGGTGCTAAAGGTAGATATATACCAACATATACTGGTTGACGATATATAAGCCGTCATATTAGAAATCACAATCAACCCACTAGTTAGTTATTTATCATGTCATTAAATTATTGACATCATCAACTAAAGACAAGTCATGTGTCATTTATGTAATTACTAATCTTTCAAGTTGATTTTCTTATTCAATGATTTTTCAGGTCTCACGGAGATTGCATTACCTGCCTGCGTTACCTGTATAATATTTATTGACTACTGGTCTATTACATGGTTAATGATTTCCCTATACAATACCAAGAGGATATAATAGATAGACAAGTTACTTCCTGATTGCCTATCAATGAAGTCGACCATACTTATCGTATACACAACAGTTGTGATATCCATACATGGTAAGTTTAAATAGCATGCTTGATTTGGTTTTATTTATTTACAATGTACCACAACAAGTTATAGACCGTGTTCACATATAGACCGATTGCGATCAGTTTAGGTTAGTTCGATTCAGTTTGAAACCGCTTTGTGTTCAGATAGGATCGATCTCGAACCGATTGCAATCGTTTCCGGTAATAACCACTGTTCACACTGCTCATCTGATTCGATCTCGAATCGATTCAATTTTCTGTTGTCTTCCGGGGACGTGCCATCAGCAGACTGTTGCTAGGATATAATCATGGCTGATCTTGCAAACAGAGTGTTGTTTATGCTTATTTGCATTTTAAATGCAATGATAGTTGACTTTATGACCAGAAGACTGCTTCAAAGGAAGATCTACAGACTTTATATTCAACGCATGCCTAATGAACACGTTTTGAACCGATCTCGAATCGATTTAATTGTTCTCATATAACTGAAGCGCTCTAGTTTAGAGCGATCTAATTTAGACCACATATTTTATGGGTCTCAAATTAGACCGATTGCGATCGATCTTTCTTTGGTGTGAACATTGAAATCGATCTCGAAGCGATCGCGATCGATCTAAATACGCTTAGTGTGAACAGGGTCTTATATTTATCATATATACCTCCATTTTGTTTGTATTATATTTTGATTGTAACAAAGAATGATGTCTTCCTGTTGTAGATTTCTGTCACGTTTGGTGCATTCGTACTTACTATGTCACGTGTTATAGGAAAGTAGAAATGTTTTCTGAAATATGGATTTTGTGATTTGTAAAAAAAAATTAACAGAACAACTTCATATATTTAAATAAAGTATTTGCAACCATGTGGTTGTCTCAAAAGAAGCACACGATTCCAATATTATTTCAGTGATAAACAAACACATGACCACACACGACCACACATTTACCGTGTACTTTGTTAGTATTGTATTACCGGAAATGTCACATAGTAGTAATGTTTTCTATAGCCATCGCTTTTATAAAAAAAAATTAAACTCAGAATATTGATGAAAAACGTTCATTCCCTTTTTTGAAAAATAACTATAACGCATACTGGTGATCATTTTCATTCTTAGCCAGTTTGAAGAGTTTTGCATGCCATACACATTTTTTGTAATCATTTTTTAGCTCACCTGACCCAAAAGTCAAAAGTCAGGTGAGCTATTGCCATCACTTGGCGACTTGGCGTTCATCGTCCGTCCGTCCGTCCGTAAACATTTCAATCTTCTTCTATAGAACCACAGAAGCAAATGGGACCAAACGTGGCAGGAATGTTCATTTGCGTGGTCTAACCAAGAGTTGTTACGATCGGTTATCCAACATGGCTGCCAGGGGCCATAAAAGCCTCTGATTGGCTGAAATTTTTAATGATCTTCTTCTCCGATACTACATGGAGGATGGAACTGAAAATTGTCATGAATGATCATTGCAAGCTGCTAACTAAGTGTTGTTACTTTTTGGACCGATTGAAAATCCAAGATGGCCGCCAACGGGGGACATAATTTAACGTAACGACCCTATGGGAAATATGTAAAACAAACTTCTTCTCAAGAACCACTGGATGGATTGGAACCATACTTGGCAGAAATGTTCCTTGCAAGGTCCTTATCAAGTGTTGTTACTTTTTGTTCCGATCTACCTTCGTTCAAGATGGCTGCTGTTACTAAAAATAGCAATTTCTTCAATTGTCCATTGCTGCTTTAGTATAAGTCAAATTGAGCTCAAATTTTAACTGCAGCTATATAGCAAGGAGTAGTTTAACATATATTCCGGTTTTTTTCTGTGAAATTTTTCTTTCAGCCAATTTATATCGATTATGCAAATTAGGCATATTTTGATAAAAGATCACATTTAAATCGTCTCCTCAGAAACCACTGAACTAAATTAAACCAAACCTGGCAGGGGTGGTCCCTGGGTGGGTCCCTTTCAAAATTGTGTCCGTCAGCCCGCCCTCCATTCAAGATGGCTGCTGTTACTAAAAATAAAAATTTCTTCAATTGTCTATTGCTGCTTTAGTATAAGTCGAAATGAGCTAAAATTTTAACTGCAGCTACATGGCAAGGAGTAGTTTAACATATATTCCATGTTTTTCTGTGAAATGTTTCTTTCAGCCGATTTATACCGATTATGCAAATTAGGCATATTTTGATAAAAGATCACATTTAAATCGTCTCCTCAGAAACCACTGAACTAAATTAAACCAAACCTGGCAGGGGTGGTCCCTGGGTGGGTCCCTTTCAAAATTGTGTCCGACAGCCCGCCCTCCATTCAAGATGGCTGCTGTTACTAAAAATAGAAATTTCTTCAATTGTCTATTGCTGCTTTAGTATAAGTCGAAATGAGCTAAAATTTTAACTGCAGCTACATGGCAAGGAGTAGTTTAACATATATTCCATGTTTTTCTGTGAAATGTTTCTTTCAGCCGATTTATACCATGGCAAGGAGTAGTTTAACACATTTCTTTCAGCCGATTTATACCGATTATGCAAATTAGGCATATTTTGATAAAAGATCACATTTAAATCTTCTCTGAAACCGCTGAACCAAATTAAAGCAAATGTGGCTGGGATGGTCCTTGGGTGGTCCCTTTTCAATATTGTGTCCGACAGCACCGCTCTCCATTCAAAATGGCTGCTATTACCAAAAATAAAAATTTCTTTAGTTGTCAATTTCTGCTTTATTACAAATCAAAATGAGCTCAAATTTTAACTGCAGCTACATGGCAATGAGTAGTTTAACATATATTCTGGGTTTTTTTGTGAGATTTTTTCAGCCAGTTTATTCCGTTTAGGAATATAAGATAACAATCATCAAAATCTTTTGCTCAGAAATTTGAGTTAAAATGATCTTTGGGTGGCCCAATTTCAAAATTATGTGTAACACCCCCATTTTCTATCAACTTTCGATGTCAAATTTAAAACCAGGTGAGCGAATACAGGTTCCTGGGAGCCTCTAGTTTTTATTTGACAGAGTATCAAGAAATATTTTTCCATTTTGAGTAATTAATATTATGGATACTGCTCTCTTACTTATATAATATATTCTTTAAGAGAATTATAGACATATTTTGTATTTAAATTTTCAGATAAAGATGCGTTTCTATAGGTTTTAGAAAAATATAAAGGTTTACGTATGATAATATAATCATTTTTCTACGAAATCTCAAATGATCCACATTCACTATTCAATATCAGTATTCCAGGAGGGCTCATGTCTTATTTATGTTGTGTTTGTTTGAGTATAGTGGTGTCCAAGTTACACATATTGTGTTTTGTTTGTCTTCTTCTTGTGTAGCCTGTATTGCCAGTTTCTATGGAGTGTCCCTTTTTGATTGCTTCTTCGGTATTCTCTAACATGTATTTATAGACAAAAGTCAAGAAAACACAGGTAGAATACACCGTATCAATATGAAAAATTAATTAACCAGCCAGACACTTGATTTTGAAGTTGTGTTTAATTATTCAATGTTCAATTATTAAAGGAATCTATGTGTCTTAAGTGTATATTTTTATTACTATCACTGACCCGTGAACCCCCAGATATGATAAGGTGTCGGACACCTTAACACTTGAAATGGGTATCTGGGCCCGAACTCCCGTCAGTGTGGCTAGACTTGATGTCGGAAAGTCAACAAACTTCACCACTCATCCGCCCTTGCCCTCTGAGCATCTTTATATTTAGTAATGAATCGTTTTATTACTTCATATCTCTTATTCATAGTGTGATGATAATGATAAGTATAATTTGGACTCTAAAATGAGGAGGAAGGGGTATGATGTTTAGCGCCACTTTCAACAATATTTCAGATATATCGTGGCGGTGAATTTTATTGGTAGAGTACCCGGAGAAAACCACATACCTGCCGCAAATCCCTGACAAATTTTATCAAGTAATGGCGTATCTCTGAAATGAGTGAAGCAACTCGTATGGACATATCCTAGAGCTGAATGATATTGTACATTTAAACAGATCAATACTACATCTAGCTATATAGTTTAACACATGTTTTGATTATTACTCTCATTAAATATCATGTGCAGAGCTTATCATTTAATGGGTCTGTTGATGAAAAGTCAATATTATTAAACAACATTATTAAGAAAAAACTGCTGGAACGTGCTAATCTGGGTCACGGGTCACTGTAATCGGGCGGCTGTATCGAGAAACAGATACGGTGTTGAAAAAAACTGTTGATACTCATAAAATATTGATAAATGCAATAAAATGTTATGTTTGTCTTCAAGAAATATGATAGACAAAACCATGTGTGAAGTTTTATGACGAAATATCTCCGATTTCTATGTAAATTTACGAGTTGAAGTTGCGGCTGAATTGAGAAACAGATAGGTGTTGAAAAAACTGTTGATACTCATAAAATATTGATAAATGCAATAGCATTTTATGTTTGTCTTCAAGAAATATAATAGACAAAACCGTGTGTGAAGTTTTATGACGAAATATCTCCGATTTCTATGTAAATTTACGAGTTGAAGTGGGGAAACACCCACAGGTAATTTTAGCGATGTATTTTTATCTTGGACAAGAATAATGAGCGTCCTGATTGGATGACCGATTTAAAACACACTGACCCCGCATGGTAAAAAGATGCATGTACAAGAAATCTATGTTATATTTATTCATTTGTTTGATTCTGGAATATTGTTGATCATTGATTTAAACAAAAAAAAAGGAAAAAGGGGGGGGGGTGTGAATTTTATTTGTGAATTTTACAGTTAAATAAATGTTTAAGGAGAAAAATAAAAATTTGTTGCGACTAAAGCTTAATCAGCGTTAAAAATTGAGCAAATATCAGTGGTTTTGTAAATGAGATTTATTTTAAATAGAAAATCTGAGTTTATTATTTATTAATTGATTATTAATGATACAATTTTATATCCCATGGGAAGGGGAGGGGGGCTATGATGAAAATTTGAAATAAAAACACAGGACCGGACTTTAAGCAAAAATAAAAATCCAGGATTAATTTTTTATTAAAAAAATCCAGGACCCCTGTGTCCATGAATTATTTTTTTTAAAGTTAATAATATGAAATATTGACATCCACACTTGCCTTTTGGACAGCACATTTCTGTGTCCACACTTGTAAATATTGTAAAATAATTAATGAAATCCATCTGATTGCACAACGCCCATATCGAAATTCATCTGTATTCACCAGACTGTTTTTTTAAATACAATGAAAAATCTTTAAAAAAAATTTTTTTTAATGTCATGGTAGTTATGCAACATTGTTTTCCTTAATGAATTTAGATTGATTAATTTATTGTTATTTAATGTAAAATGATCAATATTTCAGCTATATTCAAATTACAAACATAGCTAAACAGGTTTGAAGATACCATATGGTTAACCAGAAACCATAAATCGAAGAAGAACAGGCAAAACAATGGCCAGAAGAAATGATGAATGGTACTGTGAAAAGGAAAACAATGTTGCATAACTACCATGACATTAAAATAAAAAAAGATTTTAAAGATTTTTCATTGTATTTTTCATTGTATTTTTCATTAAATGTCACAGGTGAAAATGGTATTGAATAATGGCGGAACCGTCATCCTTGTAACGAGTCGCCAAATATCACTCATAACAAGCTATTGCAGAATAGAAATATGTTGGAAGTTGTAACGTGCAAAAGAGTGGCATTCTCTATACATTATACACTCTATAATGAAATTAGGTGTTGTCCTTTATAAATGTTTTTCATGCAACAATTTTTTGAAAAGGGTACAGTTGGTTCTTGTATAGAATACATACCAGGAACTGTAACTAATAATATGAAGTGTTGTATTTTTTAACCGTAAGCAGGATTGATGATTATTAAATATGTATTTTTCTTGGACCCATCACTTTGTGCTACATGTAATAAAGAGTCCTTAAAATCGGCTTCCCTGAGCCTCTTGGGGCATTGTTAAAACCAGGTGCTGTTGAAAAAATATACATGTATAGTAAAAAAAATTTTAAACAAGTGTTACTATTTGAGTTTTGTCCATTTTCAAACATAAATATTTTTGAATTTTGTTTCAGTGTCGGTGGCAGTTACAACGATTAATGCAATTCTGGGTTCAACTGTTACTCTAGAATGTGAAGATTCACAGAACCAAAAAATAACATGGCGGGGACCATACAAAGGAAATACGATATATGCCGAAACAAACAACATCAATACCAACTTACCAGAAGATCTACATTCCCGGGTGTTCATTACTATAGACGATGACACAAAAAAGTCATATTTACGGATCGTTGACGTTCGTATAAGTGACCAAGGAAATTATACGTGTTCAAATGATACGACAGGAACAAACCAGATTGAAGAATTTAATTTTGTATTGCCGGGTAAGTGAAGCTACAAACCAGATTGGAACATTTAATTTGGTATTGCCGGGTAAGTTAAGCTACAAACCAGATTGGAGCATTTAATTTGGTATTGCCGGGTAAGTGAAGCTACAAACCAGATTGGAGCATTTAATTTGGTATTGCCGGGTAAGTTAATCTACAAACCAGATTGGAGCATTTGATTTGGTATTGCCGGGTAAGTGAAGCTACAAACCAGATTGGAGCATTTAATTTGGTATTGCCGGGTAAGTTAAGCTACAAACCAGATTGGAGCATTTAATTTGGTATTGCCGGGTAAGTTAAGCTACAACACAGATTGGAGCATTTAATTTGGTATTGCCGGGTAAGTTAAGCTACAAACCAGATTGGAGCATTTAATTTGGTATTGCCGGGTAAGCTAAGCTACAAACCAAATTGGAGCATTTAATTTGGTATTGCCGGGTAAGTGAAGCTACAAACCAGATTGAAGAATTTAATTTGGTATTGCCGGGTAAGCTAAGCTACAAACCAGATTGAAGCATTTAATTTGGTATTGCCGGGTAAGTTAAGCTACAAACCAGATTGGAGCATTTAATTTGGTATTGCCGGGTAAGCTAAGCTACAAACCAAATTGGAGCATTTAATTTGGTATTGCGGGGTAAGTGAAGCTACAAACCAGATTGGAGCATTTAATTTGGTATTGCCGGGTAAGTTAAGCTACAAACCAGATTGGAGCATTTAATTTGGTATTGCCGGGTAAGCTAAGCTACAAACCAGATTGGAGCATTTAATTTTGTATTGCCGGGTAAGCTAAACTACAAACCAGATTGAAGAATTTAATTTGGTATTGCCGGGTAAGTGAAGCTACAAACCAGATTGGAGCATTTAATTTGGTATTGCCGGGTAAGTTAAGCTACAAACCAGATTGGAGCATTTAATTTGGTATTGCCGGGTATGTTAAGCTACAAACCAGATTGGAGCATTTAATTTGGTATTGCCGGGTAAGTTAAGCTACAAACCAGATTGGAGCATTTAATTTGGTATTGCCGGGTAAGTTAAGCTACAAACCAGATTGGAGCATTTAATTTGGTATTGCCGGGTAAGCTAAGCTACAAACCAGATTGGAGCATTTAATTTTGTATTGCCGGGTAAGCTAAACTACAAACCAGATTGAAGAATTTAATTTGGTATTGCCGGGTAAGTGAAGCTACAAACCAGATTGGAGCATTTAATTTGGTATTGCCGGGTAAGTTAAGCTACAAACCAGATTGGAGCATTTAATTTGGTATTGCCGGGTAAGTTAAGCTACAAACCAGATTGGAGCATTTAATTTGGTATTGCCGGGTAAGTTAAGCTACAAACCAAATTGGAGCATTTAATTTGGTATTGCCGGGTAAGTTAAGCTACAAACCAAATTGGAGCATTTAATTTGGTATTGCCAGGTAAGCTAAGCTACAAACCAGATTGGAGCATTTAATTTGGTATTGCCGGGTAAGTTAAGCTACAACACAGATTGGAGCATTTAATTTGGTATTGCCGGGTAAGTTAAGCTACAAACCAGATTGGAGCATTTAATTTGGTATTGCCGGGTAAGCTAAGCTACAAACCAAATTGGAGCATTTAATTTGGTATTGCCGGGTAAGTGAAGCTACAAACCAGATTGAAGAATTTAATTTGGTATTGCCGGGTAAGCTAAGCTACAAACCAGATTGAAGCATTTAATTTGGTATTGCCGGGTAAGTTAAGCTACAAACCAGATTGGAGCATTTAATTTGGTATTGCCGGGTAAGCTAAGCTACAAACCAAATTGGAGCATTTAATTTGGTATTGCGGGGTAAGTGAAGCTACAAACCAGATTGGAGCATTTAATTTGGTATTGCCGGGTAAGTTAAGCTACAAACCAGATTGGAGCATTTAATTTGGTATTGCCGGGTAAGCTAAGCTACAAACCAGATTGGAGCATTTAATTTTGTATTGCCGGGTAAGCTAAACTACAAACCAGATTGAAGAATTTAATTTGGTATTGCCGGGTAAGTGAAGCTACAAACCAGATTGGAGCATTTAATTTGGTATTGCCGGGTAAGTTAAGCTACAAACCAGATTGGAGCATTTAATTTGGTATTGCCGGGTAAGTTAAGCTACAAACCAGATTGGAGCATTTAATTTGGTATTGCCGGGTAAGTTAAGCTACAAACCAGATTGGAGCATTTAATTTGGTATTGCCGGGTAAGTTAAGCTACAAACCAGATTGGAGCATTTAATTTGGTATTGCCGGGTAAGCTAAGCTACAAACCAGATTGGAGCATTTAATTTTGTATTGCCGGGTAAGCTAAACTACAAACCAGATTGAAGAATTTAATTTGGTATTGCCGGGTAAGTGAAGCTACAAACCAGATTGGAGCATTTAATTTGGTATTGCCGGGTAAGTTAAGCTACAAACCAGATTGGAGCATTTAATTTGGTATTGCCGGGTAAGCTAAGCTACAAACCAGATTGGAGCATTTAATTTGGTATTGCCGGGTAAGCTAAGCTACAAACCAAATTGGAGCATTTAATTTGGTATTGCCGGGTAAGTTAAGCTACAAACCAGATTGGAGCATTTAATTTGGTATTGCCGGGTAAGTTAAGCTACAAACCAAATTGGAGCATTTAATTTGGTATTGCCGGGTAAGTTAAGCTACAAACCAAATTGGAGCATTTAATTTGGTATTGCCAGGTAAGCTAAGCTACAAACCAGATTGGAGCATTTAATTTGGTATTGCCAGGTAAGCTAAGCTACAAACCAGATTGGAGCATTTAATTTGGTATTGCCGGGTAAGCTAGGCTACAAACCAGATTGGAGCATTTAATTTGGTATTGCCAGGTAAGCTAAGCTACAAACCAGATTGGAGCATTTAATTTGGTATTGTCGGGTAAGTTAAGCTACAAACCAGATTGGAGCATTTAATTTGGTATTGCCAGGTAAGTTAAGCTACAAACCAGATTGGAGCATTTAATTTGGTATTGCCGGGTAAGCTAAGCTACAAACCAGATTGGAACATTTAATTTGGTATTTCCGGGTAAGCTAAGCTACAAACCAAATTGGAGCATTTAATTTGGTATTGCCGGGTAAGTTAAGCTACAAACCAGATTGGAGCATTTAATTTGGTATTGCCAGGTAAGCTAAGCTACAAACCAGATTGGAGCATTTAAATTGGTATTGTCGGGTAAGTTAAGCTACAAACCAAATTGGAGCATTTAATTTGGTATTGCCGGGTAAGTTAAGCTACAAACCAGATTGAAGAATTTAATTTGGTATTGCCGGGTGAGCTAAGCTACAAACCAGATTGGAGCATTTAATTTGGTATTGCCGGGTAAGTTAAGCTACAAACCAGATTGGAGCATTTAAATTGGTATTGCTGGGCAAGTTAAGCTACAAACCAGATTGGAGCATTTAATTTGGTATTGCCGGGTAAGTTAAGCTACAAACCAGATTGGAGCATTTAATTTGGTATTGCCGGGTAAGTTAAGCTACAAACCAAATTGGAGCATTTAATTTGGTATTGCCGGGTAAGTTAAGCTACAAACCAGATTGGAGCATTTAATTTGGTTTTGCATGGTAAGTTAACCTACAGAACAGATTGTTCAGTATTAAATTGATCATTACCCGTCAAGAGCAAGCAATAGCGTCATTTCCATCGTTTTCAATAGTGTCCTCTATTCCGTCCGCACTATGTTGTTATCGTGTCTTATTTTTATCTCTGCATTTATCAGATACCCAGAGACTGTTATTTGTGTCTTAGATACCTTTATTGCACAGTAAATGTAACAATTGTAGGATAATACATGCATGTCTAAGGTAACTTGGTAAATAATCAAATGATATACAATAGACTGAATTTCATATATATATATATTAAATACATGTAGGTTAATTGTTAGATGGATACAAATATTTTAAATATCCGCTATACGATTTTTGGTAATAAGTCATACTCCTATATTCATAGCCAAATATCTTTTCACCGGAAGCATGAAATTATAGAACAAAGTGGTATTTAAAAACAAAATAAAAATTATTTCATTAAGAAATTCGCAAATCTGTAACCATTTCAATTCTTCTCAATTGAAATAAACTTAAAAGAAAATTATAATATCAAAATCGCGTGCTACAACAAATGATCCTTTACAGTGTACATATATGACCGTATGACGTCATTTTCTAGTGTGCAATACACATATTGCATTTCGTCTGCTTCGGAGGGGAAAGAAACATGAAATTGCATGCACTTCTTGGTCACCCTGTCTCTGAAAACTTTGTGAGCTGGTGTCAAACATTGAAAAACAGCTCTGCATCGTTTTTATGTATACAGGAAACCTATTATTCCTATATCAAATACAAATATTTTATTGTCAATTAAGACACTCCGAAGAGCAGAATAATTACAGTTAATTTCATACAATAATTCAATATTGATTTATATACGATTATAACATAAAACAATAAAATAGTTCCACAAACATAAAATACGGGTTTGTTCAGTGGCCCAGAGTTAAATAATGCATTGTTCTCTGGGTCAGCACACATATTCATATATTTTTCAAATACAAAACCCTTTCTGATGTAAGCTCTATGATTAAATTGCTTAAGGTTCTTAGAGCCTCTGGATTCTCACATCCCATAATCCAAGTAAAGATATTTTCATTATTGCATGTTTTTAAGTTTGGACATAATGTATAGATAGTTTCTAAATAAGGTTTTCTAATATTTTCAAAGTTTTTACCTTTGACGAGGAAGTGAGTTTCATCTTCCACTCCATCTTTACATATTTTGCATATTCGGTCTGCTGCTTTAATATTTTTATGCCTTCCCAATTCAATTTCCGATTCTTAATTTGGTAAGGGCTTGGCGTTGTTTAAAATTAAGTATATTTAAATATGGTTCGAAATTAAAATTTTGTTTAAATAATCGATATGTTCTTAGTTTATTTTTTGGTTACCTTCTCTTCTATCATCATTAAACAGTTCTGTTCTCCATGCTTTAAAATATAACTCTTTAAGTTTTCCTATGACAATTTTATCATCTCCACGATCTCGCAACACAGGCACTTGTTTCATTCAAAAAATATATGCCCCCTCCTCTTCCTCTTCCTGAAGAGGAGGGGACATATATTTTTTGAATGAAACAAGTGCCTGTCTGAAGAGGAGGGGCATATATTTTTTGAATGAAACAAGTGCCTGTGTCTCGCAATTTGAAAGTGATTCAAAAAATGTGTACATTTGAAGTGCATTTGTGTATGATGTCTGGAAAACTGATTTTGTCAGGTAAACCTTTTAGCACATTTTCCATGGCAAGGTTAAAAATATTGCAATTGCATCTGACCCTCACTCCCCTTTTCACTGCCACGCATGCATTTTCTCTCTCTCTCTCTCTCACCGTTTTCCCCCCATAATCTGTGATTGAGGTATTTTTTTTTATTCTCGAGACCCTCGATTTATGTCTCTTATTGATTCACTGTGATTTGTGAAATTCTCAAAAATGGCAAATTTTAATTTCCGTGAATCGTGATTTGGATTTTTTTTTTTTTCTGAGATTCGTGACCAGAACCCCCCCCCCCCCCCCCCCCCTGTATTTTAGGAGGCATTTGCCTCTCATGCCTCCCTCTTAATTGTCATTATCATCAAATAGGCTTTGCCTTTAAACAGATTGTGCTTCTCTCATATTAACCTAGTATCTGAAGTAACCTTGAAAAATTTAGTCTGAGAGATATATCATGTGGTTGTCACTTGTGTTTTTTAAAATATACTTTATTTTTCTTGTGACTGCATGATGAATCATCATATACAATATCTTGATTTTTTCTCTCTTTAGATTGCTGTCATTAAAGGATAATATACCTGATGAAGGTTATTCCAGAAACGAGTCGTGAGCACGAAATTGGATATCTACGTTTTTATATATGTATATCTCGTATCTTGCTTCTACACATGTATATCTCGTATCTTGTATCTACACATGTATATCTTGTATCTTGCTTCTACACATGTATATCTCGTATCTTGTATCTACACATGTATATCTCGCATCTTGCATCTACGCACCCTTAAACACATGTTTGGTGGCACGTTTTTATATATGTATATCTCGTATCTTGCATCTACACATGTATATCTCGTATCTTGCTTCTACACATGTGTATCTCGTATCTTGTATCTACACATGTATATCTCGTATCTTGTATCTACACATGTATATCTCGTATCTTGTATCTACGCACCCTTAAACACATGTTTGGTGGCACGTTTTTATATATGTATATCTCGCATCTTACATCTACACATGTATATCTCGTATCTTGCTTCTACACACTCTTAAACACATTGTTTGATATCTAGCACTAGGTCCGTCTTACGTGATAAGGTAGCACTTCGACTGTTGAAGCTATATTTTATGTAGTGGGGTGTTGCCCAGTAGGCATAATTCTAAACGATTGATGCTGTAGTGTAATTTTTATTTCCTGTGACCGTATCGTATGAAAAATTATTCTGTGCCGTGTATGATTTTAAATGCTGAGTTAAATTGCTGTTAAATTCATAAAAATACATGAGTATATCCAATCGCCACATGCCTAACACACAGGTATAATCACCACAATTAATTTCATTAAATGTGACAAAGTACGTATCGCCTCGATTAATGTATCTATTTTTTACAGTGGATTTTGATCCTCGGTAGGTGGTTAAATAGTTTGTCATAACGCAAAGGGAATCATTGCTACGGGGTAACAATGGTGTTGGTTCGAATCTTGTTGAGTGAAGAAAAAAATATAGAAAATTGTCAGCTGAAAATCTACCTCTTACACTGTTGGGTTGAATGTAAAAACGTGATTTTGATTTCATAGTACATTTACACATTGATATGCTTAATTAACAACACAAATTGTATACCTTTCCAAGAAGAAGTTCGTTAAACTATTTAAATACGTTATTTTAATTATATTTTCAGCTCTGTTGAATTCCACTTACCCGTCATATTATCGGTATCTGCTTGTTGATTCTATTTCCAAGAACCTTATTGTTGGTTTTATGTAAGTATCATTAATACAGCATACTAATATATGATGGGTAATGAGTATTGTGTTTAAATCCACTTTCAACAATATTTCAGTCATATCGTGGCGGTCAGTATTATTGGTGCAGGAAACCGGAGTACTCAGAGAAAACCGCCGACCTACCACAAATCACTGGCAAACTTTATCACATAATGTTGTATAGAGTACCTCCTAATGTGATATTGAATATCAACATTTACAGATAGGAACGAATACTTATCTACCGCATGCATAATTTAATTGGTTAACTATATATAACCTGACACATGGACCTCCTTGGGTTTTTTTCCTCCTTTTATCAATATGTTTAAAGCAAGGATTTATAAATCCTTGTTTAAAGAAATATGAAAGGCAAATATAGTGGAATTTTTGGATTAAATATTTTCACTTAATGTGTCACTTAATTTTAAGTAAAATCAACTGCATAACATTAAAAATCCGCTCAAAGAAGATTTTAAGAGCAAATCGCAAAATATTTGACAGCAGATAATTCTGTGTTTCCGCACAGTAATGCAAAGGATATGCGTGTGACCCAAGATTTGAAATCTTTCGGGGAGATTATCGCTCATGCGCACTGTTCAGTTGATGAAAAAAAATATATATACACCAAAAAAATGTATATTTCGTGTGTACCACATACGAATAATTGCAACAACAAAAATTGGTTCACACGACACGAAACAGAGAGATTCCTCAATAATCATTGTCAGGAATGTGTGCGTGCTTACATTAGGATCCATGATTGATCTTTTCTTCACGAGGTCATGATCAGCAATCATCGAAACAAAACAACCGAAAGTTAATCAGTCTCCACAACGCAATGGCGAGGACGATAAACATGCACACGGATTTGCAGATTTCTAGTTGTTGAGAACATATTTCGACTTGAAACATGCATGAATAGCTTAGTAAAGGTACCGCCGTATTCCAAATTAAATTTTCAGGGAAAAATGTTCTTCACCCAAATCTGGTGTAATATTACTTTAATGTTAACGGTGAAGATGGTTGTAAAATTTATTAGTTTTATAGAGAGGATACAAGTGACTAAATAAGGGGTATAATCAAAATTTATTAATGCTTATTTGTTTAATTTTAACCGTTACTGAGTATCTCTGCCACAAATAACCACGGATGTGTTCCATTTGTTTCCTTATCACTGTAACAAGAGTATCACGACGGCTTCCACATGTGATGCAGTAACTGCCTACCTGTCCAGAGCACCAGAGTTCACCCCCGGTTTTTAGTAGGGTTCGTGTTCCTCGATCTCTTGTTTTCTGTGTAATGTCTTGTAGACCACTGTTTGCTCTTTTGTCCATTTTCGTTTGGACATTGTGTTATCTGCCCTTCCTTTTGTCATAACATTTCGTTCTTAACCAGCTCTCACTGTCAATTTCGAGATGTAGGTCAAGGTATGAAACAGACCTAGCTGTACCTGTGGTATCCTTTATTTCAAGCTCATTGGGATAGATGCGATCAAGGAAATCACCTAATTTAGAATTATTTAGTGAAAGTACATCTTCTGTATAGCGGAACGTGAAATTAAAGGATTGGGATTGCTGCTTTTCGTTCTTCTTGAGAAGCCCTGTAAGAGTAAAGGAAAACGTTGGCTAGAAGTGGAGCACAGTTGGTACCAATGATAATGCCGACTGTCTGTTGAAAAATATATCCACCAAGCATAGCAAATATGTTGTCAATAAAACATTCCAACATTTTGATAATATCAGTTTCAGAGAACCTTTTGGTAGAACCAGAAAGTCTCTTTACATAATAACATTTGTCTCTTCTTAAGACCAGGTATTTGTATCTACGTTGGCCATTTTTGTTTTTTTATGAAACACAGTTGGACTAATTCTTTCAATCTGTCTTTTAGTTTGAATGGGAAATAATTTTGTAGAGTGTAGATTGTATGTACTCTAACAGAATTTTTCAGAGTATGCTCATCACTGATTGGTCGGTTGGAAATATGAACCCTGAAGTGACCCTAAACTTTTAAGTTATTTTGGCTTTCCAATCTTTTGACTTTCTGATTAAGGTTATTCTACGACTCGTATTATCCTTAAATGTTAGTGTATTACCTAAGGAAAAAAAAACAAATAGCAACAAACATGTTAGTTTAATTATATTGTTATTCAATAAACATTTATGAAGTTGTAGCATTTTTTCGTTTGGTGTGTGTGTGTGTGTTGAGAAAGGGGGGGGGGGGGGGGGGGGTATTATGCATACAAATGTGATGATAGTAGCCAAACATTCTTATGTCGATGTACAACTCATTTCCAATATGCCAAAATTTTACAGGAATAGGGTCAGTTTCATAGACATACCAGATACAACAGATTACCCGGTTCAATCGGTGAGTAATAAAACTTAAACTCCCGGTATAATCGGTGAGTAATAAAACAAAAACTCCAGGTACAATCGGTGAGTAGCAAAACAAAAACTCCAGGTACAATCGGTTAGTAACAAAACATAAACCCCCGGTATAATCGGTGAGTAACAAAACATAAACTCTGGGTACAATTTGTGAGTAACAAAACATAAACTCCAGGTACAATCTGTGAGTAACAAAACATAAACTCCAGGTACAATCGGTTTGTAATAAAACATAAGCTCCAGGTACAATCTGAGTAACAAAACATAAACTCCATGTACAATTGGTTTGTAACAAAACATAAACTCCCGGTACAATCAGTGAGTAACAAAGCATAAACTCCAGGTACAATCGGTTAGTAACAAAATTTAATCTCGCAGTACAATCTGTGAGTAACAAAACATAAACTCCTGGTACAATCGGTAAATAACAAAACATAAACTCCAGGTACAATCTGTGAGTAACAAAGCATAAACTCCAGGTACAATCTGTGAGTAACAAAACATAAACTCCAGGTACAATCGGTAAATAACAAAACATAGACTCCTGGTACAATCGGTTAGTAACAAAACATAAACTCACGATACAATCGGTAAATAACAAAACATAAACTCCCAGTACAATCTGTGAGTAACAAAACATAAACTCCAGGTACAATCGGTGAGTAACAAAACATAAACTCCAGGTACAATGGGTGAGTAACAAAACATATACTCCCAGTACAATCTGTGAGTAACAAAACATAAACTCCAGGTACAATCGGTGAGTAACAAAACATAAACTCACGATGCAATCGGTGAGTAGCAAAACATAAATTCCAGGGACAATCTGTGACTAACAAAATATAAACTTTAGGTACAATCGGTGAGTAATAAAACATAAACTCCAGGTACAATCAGTTAGTAATAAAACATAAACTTCAGGTACAATCGGTGAGAAATAAAGCATAAACTCCAGGTACAATTGGTGAGTAACAAAACATAAACTCCAGGTACAGTCGGTGAGTAATAAAACAAATTCCAGGTACAATCGGTGAGTAATAAAACATAAACTCCTGGTACAATCGGTGAGTAATAAAACATAAACTCCAGGTACAATCAGTGAGTAATAAAACATAAACTCCAGTTACAATCGATGAGTAGCAAAACATAAACTCCAGGTACAATCGGTGAGTAATAAAACATAAACTCCAGATACAATCTGTGAGTAACAAAACATAAACTCACGATACAATCGGTGAGTAACAAAACATAAATTCCAGGTACAATCTGTGACTAACAAAACATAAACTCCCGGTACAATCGGTGAGTAATAAAACATAAACTCCAGGTACAATCGGTGAGTAATAAAACATAAACTCCAGGTACAATCGGTGAGTAATAAAACATAAACTCCAGGTACAATCGGTGAGTAATAAAACATAAACTCCAGGTACAATCAGTGAGTAATAAAACATAAACTCCAGGTGCAATCAGTTAGTAATAAAACATAAACTTCAGGTACAATTGGTGAGTAATAAAACATAAACTCCAGGTACAATCGGTGAGTAACAAAACATAAACTCCAGGTACAGTCGGTGAGTAATAAAACATAAATTCCAGGTACAATCGATGAGTAATAAAACATAAACTCCTGGTACAATCGGCGAGTAATAAAACATAAACTCCAGGTACAATCAGTGAGTAATAAAACATAAACTCCAGGTACAATCGATGAGTAACAAAACATAAACTCCAGGTACAATCGGTGAGTAATAAAACATAAACTCCAGATACAATCGGTGAGTAATAAAACATAAAGTCCAGGTACAATCAGTTAGTAATAAAACATAAACTCCGGGTACAATCGATGAATAATAAAACATAAACTCTGGGTACAATTGGTGAGTAACAAAATATAAACTACAGGTACAGTCGGTGAGTAATAAAACATAAAATCCAGGTACAATCGGTGAGTAATAAAACATAAACTCCTGGTACAATCGGTGAGTAATAAAACATAAACTCCAGGTACAATCGGTGAGTAACAAAACATAAACTCTAGGTACAATCGGTTAGTTATAAAACATAAACTCCAGGTACAATCAGTTAGTAACAAAACATAAACTCCAGGTACAATTGATGAGTAACAAAACATAAACTCCAGGTACAATCAGTGAGTAACAAAACATAAACTCCAGGTACAATCTGAGTAACAAAACATAAACTCACGATACAATCGGTGAGTAACAAAACATAAACTCCAGGTACAATCAGTAAATAACAAAACATAAACTCCAGGTACAATGGGTGAGTAATAAAACATAAACTCCAGGTACAATCGGTTAGTAACAAAACATAAACTAATGATACAATCGGTGAGTAACAAAACATAGACTCCAGGCACAATAGGTGAGTAACAAAATATAAACTCCAGGTACAATCGGTGAGTAACAAAGCATAAACTTCCAGGTACAATCTGTGAGTAACAAAGCATAAACTCCAGGTACAATTGGTGAGTATCTAAGCATAAACTCCCAGTACAATCTGTGAGTAACAAAACATAAACTGCAGGTACAATCGGTGAGTAACAAAACATAAATTCACGATACAATTGGTGAGTAACAAAACATAAATTCCAGGTACAATCAGTGAGTAACAAAACATAAACTCCTGGTACAATCGGTGAGTAGCAGAACATAAACTCCAGGTACAATATGTGAGTAACAGAGCATAAACTCCCGGTACAATCGGTGAGTAACAAAGCATAAATTCTAGGTGCAATCTGTGAGTAACAAAACATAAACTCCCGGTACAATCGATGAGTAATAAAACATAAACTCCAGGTACAATGGGTGAGTAATAAAACATAAACTCCAGGTACAATCGGTGAGTAATAAAACATAAACTCCAGGTACAATTGGTGAGTAACAAAACATAAACTCCAGGTACAATCGGTTAGTAATAAAACATAAACTCCAGGTACAATCGGTGAGTAATAAAACATAAACTCCAGGTACAATCGGTGAGTAACAAAGCCTAAGCTCCAGGTACAATCAGTGAGTAATAAAACATAAACTCCAGGTACAATCGGTGAGTAACAAAGCCTAAACTCCAGGTACAATTGGTGAGTAATAAAACATAAACTCCAGGTACAATCGGAGAGTAATAAGACATAAACTCCAGGTACAATCGGTGAGTAATAAAACATAAACTCCAGGTACAATCGGTAGGGAGTCCAACGTCATTATGTGAATCGTTGGAAACGTCGTCGTTGTGGTGACGATAGTCAATGTTTATGTATTTATTACATTAAAGAATAAATATATTCATCAATAAAATTATATTCAAATGATTCAGCATTTTATTCTGATTCCACCCATATATTCAGATTTCTAATGCGTTGCGTAATTCGGAAAATATTGACGATTAAAGAACATGCACCGCGTCGTTCGTATTTCATATACTTTCGTCGAACCGCTTTTTTTCAATGACATGCTTCTTTCGAGTGATTTTCCACACCTGAGCCAATTATCTAATAGGATGGAAATAGACACCAATGAAAAGAGGAGAAACTCCAGTTTCCGGTCATATAAGTTTCATGCCGAGGTCTCGGATAAGGAGAATTTCTGAAGGATTTAAAATTTTCTTTCCGCTGCCATTTTCATCAGAAGTAAGTATAAGCAAAGAAAATTATATGTCAAGAAAGCTGAAATATTCTAGTATTTAATTATTTATTGTTTAATTTGATAAAATGATCAGCTCAGGTGTGGTTTTCATGATTTAATGTGGTGAACTTTACTGCGCTGTGACCCCGACGTTGTACAATCTTGATCATCCTGTTTACCTGAATATTACAACGTTGTTGCATAAGTTATGTTTTTTTATTGCGAAAATTCTGTTTTTGAACATGGATTTAACATTTTATGATGATTATTTTTATTGAAATATCACTTTATTGAACATCTATATTTACGAATGCCGGGTTCAATATCCAGGACATTATGTTTGTTTACAAGCAAAGCGGTGATAAAATTTCATGATTCAAACAGAGATGCCGAGACCGAAAATTGTCAAGCATGTGTTAAATGTTACTACTTAATTTGTTTTCTTTTCTGATATTCTGATGTGCAATGGTAGTCAGATACAATTTTATGAATTTACCCTTTTTTCAAGTGAAATATAAAAATACATGAACCCAAAATCAATCAGTTTTATATCGGTCAAAAGCCCACTCCCTGTGTTGTAGAGTATGTGGACAAAAGTATTGCAACATGTAAAAAAAAATCCCTATATAATCAACCAAAACCATATTTTTTTTTTAAATTATTGTGAAGTCATTTCTGGATAGATTTTAACAAATTTTACACCAAAACATTCAGAATTGTCTATATTTTGATTGTTTATTTGCTCATTATGTTTATATGAGTGGTTTTTATTTGTTCACAATTTAAACATAACAAATAAAAATTGACTTTGATTTTCCTATATATTTCAACTAAAAATAAATCCCAAAAATTGTATTGTTATTTAAAATGCAGACTATAAATAAATCATATCTTAGTGACTAGGACCAGCTCTTTTTTAGTCTTTGGATATCTTTTATTTTGTGAAATTCAAAAAAATAAATTTGAATTACATAAAGATCTCCTGAATGTACGGCAAGTTTTTAATGTTTAATCACTGATTTAGTTGGAAGTACCAATACAATAAATATATGCTCAATTTTATCGACAATTTACATTTTTATTCCTGTGAGTGTTTGTGTAGATAGGGCCCAAATGCACTGCTTTACCCGGGAGCCTATAATGCTGTTAAGACGGGCCCTGCTTCTATGGACTAATTTATTGTCAATTATCACATGACAGTTTGAAAATAAAAATGCACTGTGAATTTATTTCTTAATAATAGTTATGAAATGTAAATATATACATGTAGATAGAACTATTTCTTTGTGGTGCCTTCTGGTTTTTTTTCCAGTTCATCTGACAGTATGCTGTTGGTCAAAGACAAATGTTATCCAAGTTGGCATTGGAATAGTACCTGAACTGTGTTCTAATCAAGGATATTTTACGGCGGAGTCTATATAAATTCTAATTTCATTCAATAGATAGATGGATAAAGATTTGTCAACATTTTCGTTAGTTTCACTATACACATTTGTATATACACCTTCAATATGTAGCATTGAAAATTTCACACATATTGTTCTTTACAGATGATCATGATTATTGGAAGTTAGAAATGTAACAAAAAAATCAACACATGGTGTGGCAATAATATATACAACTTGTATCTGAACTTCCTTAAATCACAATGGATGATGTATTTCACAAAATATCTATCATATTTCATTAATAAATAAACAACCATAATATTTTTTGCTGATTTCAAGTTCATGTTTTAAGAAGCTAATTAAAATAGCATGGAGCCAGACTGAAACATCTGTCATAGAGAGTGAAACAATTTGACTTGCTCAGTTTTGTGGTACATGAATATATTTGCTTAAGTTGAATGTCACTATCAGCAATTTTTCAGTTACATGTATATTATTACTGCCGACATTGAGGTAAGAAAAGGGAAAACCACTTTATCAAGCTTACCGAAAACCCTTGCCATGTTTAGGAGGCAGTGAAATGTTAATCTTTGAGGTGACTAACCTACATTAGTTGTATATATCATGCATATGACATGAATAACCGTTTTGTTTTGACATTTTAGTTATTTTAGTATATAGATTTCAAAATGAAAATTAGTCTTGATGATCAAATTCGGACAAGAGACGGGCAAAATCCTAAAAATGTAAAACTACAAAACAAGTAATTTTGGAAAGGTTCCTGGTGTTGGTTTTTATTTACAAATGCCACTATTTGTTGTTTTTACAACACTTTAGGAGAGCATGTTAACCATTGCACCATCGATGTCATGATTGTATGCTGGTAGGAAATACAGTAGTATAGATGGACTGCTAGCCATGTGTTTTTATTGTGGTATCTCTTAGTGTTTATACATTCAGTTAATTTATCTTTACAAGAGATTGATAGAAGAGGGCTTTCAGTTGATACCTAGATGGTCAAAATCAGACAAAGAACACCAGAGAAATAATAAAAAAAAATATGACTTTTTCTGCAAAAATTGTTGGCATTTGGTGGCCATTTTGAAACAAAATGGGCACCATTATAAGTTTATTAGTGTCCATGAAACAATATAATAAAACAAAAAGATATCATCTATCTACATTTCAAGTTTCATGTAATTATCTTGTATACTTTTTGAGATCTAACCAGTTATATACATGTATAACTATATTATATTTACAAGATTTCAATATGTTTGATGGTGACACAAAGACAACAACTAGCAAACTGCCTCAACACCCATTTTCATATCCAATAAAACTATATTTCCAAGGCTGAGAATGGTTGTAGTTCATAATCCTATTAAAAATAAATGGCTTAACAACCTCATTTATTTATCTGAACAAATTTATGTTGGAGTAATATGGAAAAGTGACATGAGTGGCATGCCCTTTGTGGTCATTTCGACCAACAGAAAAGTCATTTCAAAGATTTTTACAGGTCTCAAAATTTGAAATTTGGCCCAATTTCAAACAGTCCTGTAGTTTTTCTTGTATACATATGTTTGTTCTCCCTGAAAACAAAAGATTATGCAACAAAAGAATACAATCATTGATATATTAACCATGGAAAAAGGGTCTTTTCCTTGGTGGCCATCTTGGTTTTTTGTGTGGAGTTATCTCCCTTTATATATATATTTTTTTTAGAGATTTTGGCCAAACACAATCAACAACAGAGGAGACAATAGACATAATAATGTTAATTCCATTAAATAATAATATGATAACAATATTAGCTATTAAAATTCAGAAAACTATAAAATTACTGAAATATTTGCAAAAGAGAGACATTCTTTAATTTAAAAAAAAAGGCTAAGAAAAGAAATTTCCGAGATATTTTGGCTAACATTTTTTAATATATTTATATAACACACTACAAAAAATAAGTTAAAGCAGTTTTTTTTATGCAAAGTGATCTTATGAAACAAATAACACATACATTTCATGTCGGAACAGTAAAACAGTGTTTTTACTATTTTTTAAGTAATAAATGAGCCTCAAAGCAGCTTTGTTGGTACTATTTGGAAAAATCTGTTGTAAGAGAACAGGAGAAATGACTTTCATAATGTTGTTTCGGTATCATTTTGTACAGTCAATCACAGTTTAGGTCTCGGTCCTTCTGGTTTTTGCATAATCATCTTCAAAAATTGCCGGAAAAGCCATTTTCAATAGCAAAATTGAACTTGGCGGCCATTTTGTGGCAGCCATTTTAGTTTTCATCTTTTTCATAAATATATGTAGAGTACATTTCTGGATACCCTAGGCCTTGCTTTTTCAAATAACCATTTATCATATACATATCTATAACCAGTTTGGTAAGACAGATGCTTGAAAATGTGTTGAAAGCCAATATAATGCAGAAAAAGTGTGGTGCCATCGAAAAAATTTCTAAGTCCAAGTGTTTTTTTCAGGATTTTCAACAGCCCTTGTATCATTATGCATAAAAGATATGCCAGAAGTATTTTATTTTATTTGTTATATGTCTTAAGGTGTTTAAAATTTACTATATGATTGCCTGTATTGTTAACATGTTATTAAATTAATAAAGGTTGAAAGTTACACTTGAGGTTGTCTGTCCGCCAATTTCTACCATTTTCCAAGAATAGGGCTGTTATTGACGACTTTGAATGTACATAGTTTCGTCAAATCTCAACCAATTTTCAATCCGTTTGTTTTGTATTGTTGGTCTTGAAAAGTTCTTAAACATGGTAATTAAATTTTAAACAAATATTCTAAGAATAATTTTGACTTGGAGTCCCTACAATCGGTGAGTAATAAAACATAAACTCCAGGTACAATCGGTTAGTAATAAAACATAAACTCCAGGTACAATTGGTGAGTAATAAAACATAAACTCCAGGTACAATCGGTGAGTAACAAAACATAAACTCCAGGTACAATCGGTGAGTAATAAAACGTAAACTCCAGGTACAATCGGTGAGTAATAAAACATAAACTCCAGGTACATTCAGTTAGTAATAAAACATAAACTCCAGGTACAATCGGTAAGTAACAAAACATAAACTCCAGGTACAATCGGTGAGTAATAAAACGTAAACTCCAGGTACAATCGGTGAGTAATAAAACATAAACTCCAGGTACAATCGGTGAGTAATAAAACATAAACTCCAGGTACAATCGGTGAGTAATAAAACGTAAACTCCAGGTACAATCGGTGAGTAACAAAACATAAACTCCAGGTACAATCAGTTAGTAATAAAACATAAACTCCAGGTACAATCGGTTAGTAATAAAACCTAAACTCCAGGTACAATCGGTTAGTAATAAAACATAAACTCCAGGTACAATCGGTGAGTAATAAAACATAAACTGCGGGTACAATCGGTGAGTAACAAAACATAAACTCCAGGTACAGTCGGTGAGTAATAAAACATAAAATCCAGGTACAATTGGTGAGTAATAAAACATAAACTCCTGGTACAATCTTTGAGTAATAAAAACATAAACTCCAGGTACAATCGGTGAGTAGCAAAACATAAACTCCAGGTTCAATCGGTTAGTAACAAAACATAAACTCCAGGTACAATCGATGAGTAACAAAACATAAACTCCAGGTACAATCGGTTAGTAGCAAAACATAAACTCCAGGTACAATCTGTGAGCAACAAAACATAAACTAACGATACCATTGGTGAGTAACAAAACATAAACTCCAGGTACAATCGGTAAATAACAAAACATAAATTCCAGGTACAATGGGTGAGTAATAAAACATAAACTCCAGCTACAATCGGTTAGTAACAAAACATAAACTAATGATACAATCGGTTAGTAACAAAACTTAAACTGTAGGTACAATCGGTGAGTAACAAAACATAAACTCCCACCACAATCTTAGAATAACAAAACATAAACTCCCACCACAATCTTAGAATAACAAAACATAAACTCAGGTACAATCGGTGAGTAATAAAACATAAACTCCAGGTACAATCAGTTAGTAATAAAACATAAACTCCAGGTACAATCGGTGAGTAACAAAACATAAACTCACGATACAATTGGTGAGTAACAAAACATAAATTCCAGGCACAATCTGTGAGTAACAAAACATAAAAAATGGTACAATCTGTGAGTAACAAAACATAAACTCCCGGTACAATGGGTGAGTAGCAGAACATAAACTCCAGGTACAATATGTGAGTAACAGAACATAAAGTCCCGGTACAATCTGAGTAACAAAATATAAACTCCAGGTACAATATGTGAGTAACAGTGCATAAACTCCCGGTACAATCGGTGAGTAACAAAACATAAATTCCAGGTGCAATCTGTGAGTAACAAAACATAAACTCCCGGTACAATCGGTCAGTAATAAAATAGAAACTCCAGGTACAATCGGTGAGTAATAAAACATAAACTCCAGGTACAATCGGTGAGTAATAAAACATAAACTCCAGGTACAATCGGTGAGTAATAAAACATAAACTCCAGGTACAATCGGTGAGTAACAAAGCCTAACCTTCAGGTACAATCGTTGAGTAATAAAACATAAACTCCAGGTACAATCGGTTAGTAACAAAACATAAACTAATGATATAATCGGTGAGTAACAAAACATAGACTCCAGGCACAATAGGTGAGTAACAAAATATAAAATCCAGGTACAAACGGTGAGTAAGAAAACATAAACTCCCAGTAAAATCGGTGAGTAACAAAACATAAACTCCAGGTACAATTGGTGAGTAACTAAACATAAACTCCCAGTACAATCTGTGAGTAACAAAACATAAACTGCAGGTACAATCTGTGAGTAACAAAACATAAATTCACGATACAATTGGTGAGTAACAAAACATAAATTCCAGGTACAATCTGTGAGTAGTAAAACATAAACTCCAGGTACAATCGGTGAGTAACAAAACATAAACTCCTGGTACAATCGGTGAGTAGCAGAACATAAACTTCAGGTACAATCGGTGAGTAACAGAACATAAAGTCCCGGTACAATCTGTGTAACAAAACATAAACTCCAGGTACAATATGTGAGTAACAGAGCATAAACTCCCGGTACAATCGGTGAGTAACAAAACATAAATTCCAGGTGCAATCTGTGAGTAACAAAACATAGACTCCCGGTACAATCGGTGAGTAATAAAACATAAACTCCAGGTACAATGGGTGAGTAATAAAACATAAACTCCAGGTACAATCGGTGAGTAATAAAACATAAACTCCAGGTACAATCGGTGAGTAACAAAACATAAACTCCAGGTACAATCGGTTGGTAATAAAACATAAACTCCAGGTAGAATCGGTGAGTAATAAAACATAAACTCCAGGTACAATCGGTGAGTAACAAAGCCTAAACTCCAGGTACAATCGGTGAGTAATAAAGCATAAACTTCAGGTACAATCGGTGAGTAATAAAACATATACTCCTGGTACAATCGATGAGTAAGAAAACATAAACTTCAGGTACAATCGGTGAGTAATAAAATGTAAACTCCAGGTACAATCGGTGAGTAATAAAACATAAACTCGATGTACAATCAGTTAGTAATAAAACATAAACTCCAGGTACAATCGGTGAGTAATAAAACATAAACTCCGGGTACAATCGGTGAGTAACAAAACATAAACTCCAGGTACAGTCGGTGAGTAATAAAACATAAAATCCAGGTACAATTGGTGAGTAATAAAACATAAACTCCTGGTACAATCTGAGTAATAAAAACATAAACTCCAGGTACAATTGCTGAGTAGCAAAACATAAACTCCAGGTTCAATCGGTTAGTTATCAAACATAAACTCCAGGTACAATCGGTTAGTAACAAAACATAAACTCCAGGTACAATCGATGAGTAACAAAACATAAACTCCAGGTACAATCGGTTAGTAGCAAAACATAAACTCCAGGTACAATCTGTGAGCAACAAAACATAAACTCCAGGTACAATCGGTAAATAACAAAACATGAATTCCAGGTACAATGGGTGAGTAATAAAACATAAACTACAGGTGCAATAGGTCAGTAACAAAATATAAACTCCAGGTACAATCGGTTAGTAACAAAACATAAACTAATGATACAATCGGTGAGTAACAAAACATAAACTCCAGGTGCAATAGGTCAGTAACAAAATATAAACTCCAGGTACAATCGGTGAGTAACAAAACATAAACTCCCAGTACAAATTGTGAGTAACAAAACATAAACTGCAGGTACAATCGGTGAGTAACAAAACATAAACTCCCAGTACAATCTTAGAATAACAAAACATAAACTCCAGGTACAATCGGTGAGTAACAAAACATAAACTCACGATACAATTGGTGAGTAACAAAACATAAATTCCAGGCACAATCTGTGAGTAACAAAACATAAACTCCCGGAACAATCTGTGAGTAACAAAACATAAACTTCCGGTTCAATCGGTGAGTAGCAGAACATAAACTCCAGCTACAATATGTGAGTAACAGAACATAAAGTCCCGGGACAATCTGAGTAACAAAACATAAACTCCAGGTACAATATGTGAGTAACAGCATAAACTCCCGGTACAATCGGTGAGTAACAAAACATAAATTCCAGGTGCAATCTGTGAGTAACAAAACATAAACTCCCGGTACAATCGGTGAGTAATAAAACATAAACTCCAGGTACAATCGGTGAGTAATAAAACATAAACTCCAGGTACAATCGGTGAGTAATAAAAGATAATCTCCAGGTACAATCGGAGAGTAACAAAACATAAACTCCAGGTACAATCGGTTAGTAATAAAACATAAACTCCAGGTACAATCGGTGAGTAATAAAACATAAACTCCAGGTACAATCGGTGAGTAACAAAGCCTAAGCTTCAGGTACAATCGGTGAGTAATAAAACATAAACTCCAGGTACAATGGGTGAGTAATAAAACATAAACTCCAGGTACAATCGGTGAGTAACAAAACATAAACTAATGATACAATTGGTGAGTAACTAAACATAGACTCCAGGCACAATAGGTGAGTAACAAAATATAAAATCCGGGTACAAACGGTGAGTAAAAAACATAAACTCCCAGTACAATCGGTGAGTAACAAAACATAAACTCCAGGTACAATTGGTGAATAACTAAACATAAACTCCCCGTACAATCTGTGAGTAACAAAACATAAACTGCAGGTACAATCGGTGAGTAACAAAACATAGCTTCACGATACAATTGGTGAGTAACAAAACATAAATTCCAGGTACAATCTGTGAGTAGTAAAACATAAACTTCAGGTACAATCGGTGAGTAACAAAACATAAACTCCAGGTACAATCGGTAAATAACAAAACATGAATTCCAGGTACAATGGGTGAGTAATAAAACATAAACTACAGGTGCAATAGGTCAGTAACAAAATATAAACTCCAGGTACAATCGGTTAGTAACAAAACATAAACTAATGATACAATCGGTGAGTAACAAAACATAAACTCCAGGTGCAATAGGTCAGTAACAAAATATAAACTCCAGGTACAATCGGTGAGTAACAAAACATAAACTCCCAGTACAAATTGTGAGTAACAAAACATAAACTGCAGGTACAATCGGTGAGTAACAAAACATAAACTCCCAGTACAATCTTAGAATAACAAAACATAAACTCCAGGTACAATCGGTGAGTAACAAAACATAAACTCACGATACAATTGGTGAGTAACAAAACATAAATTCCAGGCACAATCTGTGAGTAACAAAACATAAACTCCCGGAACAATCTGTGAGTAACAAAACATAAACTTCCGGTTCAATCGGTGAGTAGCAGAACATAAACTCCAGCTACAATATGTGAGTAACAGAACATAAAGTCCCGGGACAATCTGAGTAACAAAACATAAACTCCAGGTACAATATGTGAGTAACAGCATAAACTCCCGGTACAATCGGTGAGTAACAAAACATAAATTCCAGGTGCAATCTGTGAGTAACAAAACATAAACTCCCGGTACAATCGGTGAGTAATAAAACATAAACTCCAGGTACAATCGGTGAGTAATAAAACATAAACTCCAGGTACAATCGGTGAGTAATAAAAGATAATCTCCAGGTACAATCGGAGAGTAACAAAACATAAACTCCAGGTACAATCGGTTAGTAATAAAACATAAACTCCAGGTACAATCGGTGAGTAATAAAACATAAACTCCAGGTACAATCGGTGAGTAACAAAGCCTAAGCTTCAGGTACAATCGGTGAGTAATAAAACATAAACTCCAGGTACAATGGGTGAGTAATAAAACATAAACTCCAGGTACAATCGGTGAGTAACAAAACATAAACTAATGATACAATTGGTGAGTAACTAAACATAGACTCCAGGCACAATAGGTGAGTAACAAAATATAAAATCCGGGTACAAACGGTGAGTAAAAAACATAAACTCCCAGTACAATCGGTGAGTAACAAAACATAAACTCCAGGTACAATTGGTGAATAACTAAACATAAACTCCCCGTACAATCTGTGAGTAACAAAACATAAACTGCAGGTACAATCGGTGAGTAACAAAACATAGCTTCACGATACAATTGGTGAGTAACAAAACATAAATTCCAGGTACAATCTGTGAGTAGTAAAACATAAACTTCAGGTACAATCGGTGAGTAACAAAACATAAACTCCAGGTACAATCGGTAAATAACAAAACATGAATTCCAGGTACAATGGGTGAGTAATAAAACATAAACTACAGGTGCAATAGGTCAGTAACAAAATATAAACTCCAGGTACAATCGGTTAGTAACAAAACATAAACTAATGATACAATCGGTGAGTAACAAAACATAAACTCCAGGTGCAATAGGTCAGTAACAAAATATAAACTCCAGGTACAATCGGTGAGTAACAAAACATAAACTCCCAGTACAAATTGTGAGTAACAAAACATAAACTGCAGGTACAATCGGTGAGTAACAAAACATAAACTCCCAGTACAATCTTAGAATAACAAAACATAAACTCCAGGTACAATCGGTGAGTAACAAAACATAAACTCACGATACAATTGGTGAGTAACAAAACATAAATTCCAGGCACAATCTGTGAGTAACAAAACATAAACTCCCGGAACAATCTGTGAGTAACAAAACATAAACTTCCGGTTCAATCGGTGAGTAGCAGAACATAAACTCCAGCTACAATATGTGAGTAACAGAACATAAAGTCCCGGGACAATCTGAGTAACAAAACATAAACTCCAGGTACAATATGTGAGTAACAGCATAAACTCCCGGTACAATCGGTGAGTAACAAAACATAAATTCCAGGTGCAATCTGTGAGTAACAAAACATAAACTCCCGGTACAATCGGTGAGTAATAAAACATAAACTCCAGGTACAATCGGTGAGTAATAAAACATAAACTCCAGGTACAATCGGTGAGTAATAAAACATAATCTCCAGGTACAATCGGAGAGTAACAAAACATAAACTCCAGGTACAATCGGTTAGTAATAAAACATAAACTCCAGGTACAATCGGTGAGTAATAAAACATAAACTCCAGGTACAATCGGTGAGTAACAAAGCCTAAGCTTCAGGTACAATCGGTGAGTAATAAAACATAAACTCCAGGTACAATGGGTGAGTAATAAAACATAAACTCCAGGTACAATCGGTGAGTAACAAAACATAAACTAATGATACAATTGGTGAGTAACTAAACATAGACTCCAGGCACAATAGGTGAGTAACAAAATATAAAATCCGGGTACAAACGGTGAGTAAAAAACATAAACTCCCAGTACAATCGGTGAGTAACAAAACATAAACTCCAGGTACAATTGGTGAATAACTAAACATAAACTCCCCGTACAATCTGTGAGTAACAAAACATAAACTGCAGGTACAATCGGTGAGTAACAAAACATAGCTTCACGATACAATTGGTGAGTAACAAAACATAAATTCCAGGTACAATCTGTGAGTAGTAAAACATAAACTTCAGGTACAATCGGTGAGTAACAAAACATAAACTCCTGGTACAATCGGTGAGTAGCAGAACATAAACTCCAGGTACAATATGTGAGTAACAGAGCATAAACTCCCGGTACAATCGGTGAGTAACAAAACATAAATTCCAGGTGCAATCTGTGAGTAACAAAACATAAACTCCCAGTACAATCGGTGAGTAATAAAACATAAACTCCAGGTACAATCGGTGAGTAATAAAACATAAACTCCATGTACAATCGGTGAGTAATAAAACATAAACTCCAGGTACAATCGGTGAGTAACAAAACATAAAGTCCAGGTACAATCGGTTAGTAATAAAACATAAACTCCAGGTACAATCGGTGAGTAATAAAACATAAACTCCAGGTACAATCGGTGAGTAACAAAGCCTAAACTCCAGGTACAATTGGTGAGTAATAAAACATAAACTCCAGGTACAATCTGTTCGTAATAAAACATAAACTGCGGGTACAATCGGTGAGTAATAAAACATAAACTCCAGGTACAATCGGTGAGTAACAAAGCCTAAACTCCAGGTACAATCGGTGAGTAATAAAACATAAACTCCAGGTACAATCGGTTAGTAATAAAACATAAACTCCAGGTACAATCGGTGAGTAATAAAACATAAACTCCAGGTACAATCGGTGAGTAACAAAACATAAACTCCAGGTACAGTCGGTGAGTAATAAAACATAAACTCCAGGTACAATCGGTGAGTAATAAAACATAAACTCCAGGTACAATTGGTGAGTAATAAAACATAAACTCCAGGTACAATCGGTGAGTAATAAAACGTAAACTCCAGGTACAGTCGGTGAGTAATAAAACATAAACTCCAGGTACAATCAGTTAGTAATAAAATATAAACTCCAGGTACAATCGGTGAGTAATAAAACATATACTCCAGGTACAATCGGTGAGTAACAAAACATAAACTCCAGGTACAATCGGTGAGTAATAAAACATAAACTCCAGGTACAATCATGAGTAACAAAGCCTAAACTCCAGGTACAATCAGTGAGTAATAAAACATAAACTCCAGGTACAATCGGTTAGTAACAAAACATAAACTAATGATACAATCGGTGAGTAACAAAACATAGACTCCAGGCACAATAGGTGAGTAACAAAATATAAAATCCGGGTACAAACGGTGAGTAACAAAACATAAACTCCCAGTACAATCGGTGAGTAACAAAACTTAAACTCCAGGTACAATTGGTGAGTAACTAAACATAAACTCCCAGTACAATCTGAGTAACAAAACATAAACTGCAGGTACAATCGGTGAGTAACAAAACATAAATTCACGATACAATTGGTGAGTAACAAAACATAAATTCCAGGTACAATCTGTGAGTAGTAAAACATAAACTCCAGGTACAATCGGTGAGTAACAAAACATAAACTCCTGGTACAATCGGTGAGTTGCAGAACATAAACTCCAGGTACAATATGTGAGTAACAGAACATAAAGTCCTGGTACAATCTGAGTAACAAAACATAAACTCCAGGTACAATATGTGAGTAACAGAGCATAAATTCCCGGTACAATCGGTGAGTAAGAAAACATAAATTCCAGGTGCAATCTGTGAGTAACAAAACATAAACTCCAGGTACAATCGATGAGTAATAAAACATAAACTCCAGGTACAATCGGTGAGTAACAAAACATAAACTCCAAGTACAATCGGTTAGTAATAAAACATAAACTCCAGGTACAATCGGTGATTAATAAAACATAAACTCCAGGTACAATCGGTGAGTAACAAAACATAAACTCCAAGTACAATCGGTTAGTAATAAAACATAAACTCCAGGTACAATCGGTGAGTAATAAAACATGAACTCCAGGTACAATCGATTAGTAATAAAACATAAACTCCAGGTACAATCAGTTAGTAATAAAACATAAACTCTAGGTACAATCGGTGAGTAATAAAACATAAACTCCGGGTACAAACGGTGAGTAGCAAAACATAAACTCCAGGTACAGTCGGTGAGTAATAAAATATAAAATCCAGATACAATCTGTTCGTAATAAAACATAAACTGTGGGTACAATCGGTGAGTAATAAAACATAAACTCCAGGTACAATCGGTGAGTAACAAAGCCTAAACTCCAGGTACAATCGGTGAGTAATAAAACATAAACTCCAGGTACAATCGGTTAGTAATAAAACATAAACTCCAGGTACAATCGGTGAGTAATAAAACATAAACTCCAGGTACAATCGGTGAGTAACAAAACATAAACTCCAGGTACAGTCGGTGAGTAATAAAACATAAACTCCAGGTACAATCGGTGAGTAATAAAACATAAACTCCAGGTACAATTGGTGAGTAATAAAACATAAACTCCAGGTACAATCGGTGAGTAATAAAACGTAAACTCCAGGTACAGTCGGTGAGTAATAAAACATAAACTCCAGGTACAATCAGTTAGTAATAAAATATAAACTCCAGGTACAATCGGTGAGTAATAAAACATATACTCCAGGTACAATCGGTGATTGACAAAACATAAACTCCAGGTACAATCGGTGAGTAATAAAACATAAACTCCAGGTACAATCATGAGTAACAAAGCCTAAACTCCAGGTACAATCAGTGAGTAATAAAACATAAACTCCAGGTACAATCGGTTAGTAACAAAACATAAACTAATGATACAATCGGTGAGTAACAAAACATAGACTCCAGGCACAATAGGTGAGTAACAAAATATAAAATCCGGGTACAAACGGTGAGTAACAAAACATAAACTCCCAGTACAATCGGTGAGTAACAAAACTTAAACTCCAGGTACAATTGGTGAGTAACTAAACATAAACTCCCAGTACAATCTGAGTAACAAAACATAAACTGCAGGTACAATCGGTGAGTAACAAAACTTAAATTCACGATACAATTGGTGAGTAACAAAACATAAATTCCAGGTACAATCTGTGAGTAGTAAAACATAAACTCCAGGTACAATCGGTGAGTAACAAAACATAAACTCCTGGTACAATCGGTGAGTTGCAGAACATAAACTCCAGGTACAATATGTGAGTAACAGAACATAAAGTCCTGGTACAATCTGAGTAACAAAACATAAACTCCAGGTACAATATGTGAGTAACAGAGCATAAATTCCCGGTACAATCGGTGAGTAAGAAAACATAAATTCCAGGTGCAATCTGTGAGTAACAAAACATAAACTCCAGGTACAATCGGTGAGTAATAAAACATAAACTCCAGGTACAATCGGTGAGTAACAAAACATAAACTCCAAGTACAATCGGTTAGTAATAAAACATAAACTCCAGGTACAATCGGTGATTAATAAAACATAAACTCCAGGTACAATCGGTGAGTAACAAAACATAAACTCCAAGTACAATCGGTTAGTAATAAAACATAAACTCCAGGTACAATCGGTGAGTAATAAAACATGAACTCCAGGTACAATCGATTAGTAATAAAACATAAACTCCAGGTACAATCAGTTAGTAATAAAACATAAACTCTAGGTACAATCGGTGAGTAATAAAACATAAACTCCGGGTACAAACGGTGAGTAGCAAAACATAAACTCCAGGTACAGTCGGTGAGTAATAAAACATAAAATCCAGATACAATTGGTGAGTAATAAAACATAAACTCCAGGTACAATCGGTGAGTAATAAAACATAAACTCCAGGTACAATCGGTGAGTAACAAAACATAAACTCCAGGTTCAATCAGTTAGTTATAAAACATAAACTCCAGGTACAATCAGTTAGTAACAAAACATAAACTCCAGGTACAATCGATGAGTAACAAAACATAAACTCCAGGTACAATCGGTTAGTAACAAAACATAAACTCCAGGTACAATCTGTGAGCAACAAAACATAAACTAACGATACAATCGGTGAGTAACAAAACATAAACTCCAGGTACAATCGGTAAATAACAAAACATAAATTCCAGGTACAATGGGTGAGTAATAAAACATAAACTCCATGTACAATCGGTTAGTAACAAAACATAAACTAAAGATACAATCGGTGAGTAATAAAACATAAACTCCCGGTACAATCGGTGAGTAGCAGAACATAAACTCCAGGTACATTATGTGAGTAACAGAACATAAAGTCCCGGTACAATCTGATTAACAAAGCATAAACTCCAGGTACAATTTGTGAGTAACAGAACATAAACTCCCGGTACAATCGGTGAGTAACAAAACATAAATTCCAGGTGCAATCTGTGAGTAACAAAACATAAACTCCCGGTACAATCGGTGAGTAATAAAACATAAACCCCAGGTACAATCGATGAGTAATAAAACATAAACTCCAGGTACAATCGGTGAGTAATAAAACATAAACTCCAGGTACAATCGGTGAGTAACAAAACATAAACTCCTGATACAATCGGTTAGTAATAAAACATAAACTCCAGGTACAATTGGTGAGTAATAAAACATAAACTCCAAGTACAATCGGTGAGTAACAAAACATAAACTCCTGATACAATCGGTTAGTAATAAAACATAAACTCCAGGTACAATCGGTGAGTAATAAAACATACTCTAGGTACAATCGGTGAGTAACAAAACATAAACTCCAGGTACAATCGGTGAGTAATAAAACGTAAACTCCAGGTACAATTGGTGAGTAATAAAACATAAACTCCAGGTACAATTGGTTAGTAATAAAACATAAACTCCAGGTACAATCGGTGAGTAATAAAACATAAACTCCGGGTACAATCGGTGAGTAGCAAAACATAAACTCCAGGTACAGTCGGTGAGTAATAAAACATAAAATCCAGGTCCAATTGGTGAGTAATAAAACATATACTCCTGGTACAATCTGTGAGTAATAAAAACATAAACTCCAGGTACAATCTGTGAGTAATAAAAACATAAACTCCAGGTACAATCTGTGAGCAACAAAACATAAATTAACGATACAATCGGTGAGTAACAAAACATAAACTCCAGGTACAATCGGTAAATAACAAAACATAAATTCCAGGTACAATGGGTGAGTAACAAAACATAAACTCCAGGTACAATCGGTTAGTAACAAAACATAGACTAAAGATACAATCGGTGAGTAACAAAACATAAACTCCCGGTACAATCGGTGAGTAGCAGAACATAAACTCCAGGTACAATATGTAAGTAACAGAACATAAAGTCCCGGTACAATCTGAGTAACAAAGCATAAACTCCAGGTACAATATGTGAGTAACGGAACATAAACTCCCGGTACAATCTGTGAGTAATAAAACATAAACTCCAGGTACAATCGATGAGTAATAAAACATAAACTCCAGGTACAATCTGTGAGTAATAAAACATAAACTCCAGGTACAATCAGTTAGTAATAAAATATAAACTCCAGGTACAATCGGTGAGTAATAAAACATATACTCCAGGTACAATCGGTGAGTAACAAAGCCTAAACTCCAGGTACAATTGGTGAGTAATAAAACATAAACTCCAGGTACAATCGGTTAGTAACAAAACATAAACTAATGATACAATCGGTGAGTAGCAAAACATAGACTCCAGGCACAATCGGTGAGTAACAAAACTTAAACTCCAGGTACAATTGGTGAGTAACTAAACATAAACTCCCAGTACAATCTGAGTAACAAAACATAAACTGCAGGTACAATCGGTGAGTAACAAAACATAAATTCACAATACAATTGGTGAGTAACAAAACATAAATTCCAGGTACAATCTGTGAGTAGTAAAACATAAACTCCAGGTACAATTGGTGAGTAGCAAAACATAAACTCCAGGTTCAATCGGTTAGTTATAAAACATAAACTCCAGGTACAATCAGTTAGTAACAAAACATAAACTCCAGGTACAATCGATGAGGAACAAAACATAAACTCCAGGTACAATCAGTTAGTAATAAAACATAAACTCCAGGTACAATCTGTGAGCAACAAAACATAAACTAACGATACAATCGGTAAATAACAAAACATAAATTCCAGGTACAATGGGTGAGTAATAAAACATAAACTCCAGCTACAATCGGTTAGTAGCAAAACATAAACTAATGAAACAATCGGTGAGTAACAAAACATAAACTCCAGGTACAATAGGTCAGTAACAAAATATAAACTCCAGGTACAATCGGTGAGTAACAAAACATAAACTCCCAGTACAAATTGTGAGTAACAAAACATAAACTGCAGGTACAATCGGTGAGTAACAAAACATAAACTCCCAGCACAATCTTAGGATAACAAAACATAAACTCCAGGTACAATCGGTGAGTAACAAAACATAAACTCACGATACAATTGGTGAGTACCAAAACATAAATTCCAGGTACAATCTGTGAGTAACAAAACATAAACTCCCGGTACAATCTATGAGTAACAAAACATAAACTCCCGGTACAATTGGTGAGTAGCAGAACATAAACTCCAGGTACAATATGTGAGTAACAGAACATAAACTCCCGGTACAATCGGTGAGTAATAAAACATAAACTCCAGGTACAATCGTTGAGTAATAAAACATAAACTCCAGGTACAATCGGTGAGTAATAAAACATAAACTCCAGGTACAATCGGTGAGTAATAAAGCATAAACTCCAATTACAATCAGTGAGTAACAAAGCCTAAACTCCAGGTACAATCGGTGAGTAACAAAGCCTAAACTCCAGGTACAATCGGTGAGTAACAAAGCCTAAACTCCAGGTACAATCGGTGAGTAACAAAACATATACTCCAGGCACAATAGGTGAGTAACAAAATATAAAATCCGGGTACAAACGATGAGTAACAAAACATAAACTCCCAGTACAATCGGTGAGTAACAAAACTTAAACTCCAGGTACAATTGGTGAGTAACTAAACATAAACTCCCAGTACAATCTGAGTAACAAAACATAAACTGCAGGTACAATCAGTGAGTAACAAAACATAAATTCACGATACAATTGGTGAGTAACAAAACATAAATTCCAGGTACAATCTGTGGGTAGTAAAACATAAACTCCAGGTACAATCGGTGAGTAGCAAAACATAAACTCCTGGTACAATCGGTGAGTAGCAGAACATAAACTCCAGGTACAATATGTGAGTAACAGAACATAAAGTCCTGGTACAATCTGAGTAACAAAACATAAACTCCAGGTACAATATGTGAGTAACAGAGCATAAACTCCCGGTACCATCAGTGAGTAACAAAACATAAATTCCAGGTGCAATCTGTGAGTAACAAAACATAAACTCCCGGTACAATCGGTGAGTAATAAAACATAAACTCCAGGTACAATCGGTGAGTAATAAAACATAAACTCCAGGTACAGTCGGTGAGTAATAAAACATAAACTCCAGGTACAATCGGTGAGTAACAAAACATAAACTCCAGGTACAATCGGTGAGTAATAAAACATAAACTCCAGGTACAATCGGTGAGTAATAAAACATAAACTTCAGGTACAATCGGTGAGTAACAAAGCCTAAACTCCAGGTACAATCGATTAGTAATAAAACATAAACTCCAGATACAATCGGTGAGTAATAAAACATAAACTCCGGGTACAATCGGTGAGTAACAAAACATAAACTCCAGGTACAGTCGGTGAGTAATAAAACATAAAATCCAGGTACAATTTGTGAGTAATAAAACATAAACTCCAGGTACAATCGGTGAGTAATAAAACATAAAATCCAGGTACAATTTGTGAGTAATAAAACATAAACTCCAGGTACAATCGGTGAGTAATAAAACATAAACTCCAGGTACAATCGGTGAGTAGCAAATCATAAACTCCAGGTTCAATCGGTTAGTTATAACACATAAACTCCAGGTACAATCAGTTAGTAACAAAACATAAACTCCAGGTACAATCGGTGAGGAACAAAACATAAACTCCAGGTACAATCAGTTAGTAACAAAACATAAACTCCAGGTACAATCTGTGAGCAACAAAACATAAACTAACGATACAATCGGTGAGTAACAAAACATAAACTCCAGGTACAATCGGTAAATAACAAAACATAAATTCCAGGTACAATGGGTGAGTAATAAAACATAAACTCCAGCTACAATCGGTTAGTAGAAAAACATAAACTAGTGATACAATCGGTAAGTAACAAAACATAAACTCCAGGTACAATAGGTCAGTATCAAAATATAAATTCCAGGTACAATCGGTGAGTAACAAAACATAAACTCCCAGTACAAATTGTGAGTAACAAAACATAAACTGCAGGTACAATCGGTGAGTAACAAAACATAAACTCACGATACAATTGGTGAGTAACAAAACATAAATTCCAAGTACAATCTGTGAGTAACAAAACATAAACTCCCGGTACAATCTGTGAGTAACAAAACATAAACTCCCGGTACAATCGGTGAGTAGCAGAACATAAACTCCAGGTACAATATGTGAGTAACAGAACATAAACTCCCGGTACAATCGGTGAGTAATAAAACATAAACTCCAGGTACAATCGTTGAGTAATAAAACATAAACTCCAGGTACAATCAGTGAGTAATAAAACATAAACTCCAGGTACAATCGGTGAGTAACAAAACATAAACTCCAGGTACAATCGGTTAGTAATAAAACATAAACTCCAGGTACAATCGGTGAGTAATAAAGCATAAACTCCAGGTACAATCAGTGAGTAACAAAGCCTAAACTCCAGGTACAATCGGTGAGTAATAAAACATAAACTCCAGGTACAATCGGTTAGTAACAAAACATCAACTAATGATACAATCGGTGAGTAACAAAACATATACTCCAGGCACAATATGTGAGTAACAAAATATAAAATCCGGGTACAAACGGTGAGTAACAAAACATAAACTCCCAGTACAATCGGTGAGTAGCAAAACTTAAACTCCAGGTACAATTGGTGAGTAACTAAACATAAACTCCCAGAACAATCTGAGTAACAAAACATAAACTGCAGGTACAATCAGTGATTAACAAAACATAAATTCACGATACAATTGGTGAGTAACAAAACATAAATTCCAGATACAATCTGTGAGTAGTAAAACATAAACTCCAGGTACAATCGGTGAGTAACAAAACATAAACTCCTGGTACAATCGGTGAGTAGCAGAACATAAACTCCAGGTACAATATGTGAGTAACAGAACATAAAGTCCTGGTACAATCTGAGTAACAAAACATAAACTCCAGGTACAATATGTGAGTAACAGAGCATAAACTCCCGGTACAATCAGTGAGTAACAAAACATAAATTCCAGGTGCAATCTGTGAGTAACAAAATATAAACTCCCGGTACAATCGGTGAGTAATAAAACATAAACTCCAGGTACAATCGGTGAGTAATAAAACATAAACTCCAGGTACAATTGGTGAGTAACAAAACATAAACTCCAGGTACAATCGGTTAGTAATAAAACATAAACTCCAGGTACAATCGGTGAGTAATAAAACATAAACTCCAGGTACAATCGGTGAGTAACAAAGCCTAAACTCCAGGTACAATCGGTGAGTAATAAAACATGAACTCCAGGTACAATCGATTAGTAATAAAACATAAACTCCAGGTACAATCAGTTAGTAATAAAACATAAACTCTAGGTACAATCGGTGAGTAATAAAACATAAACTCCGGGTACAATTGGTGAGTAACAAAACATAAACTCCAGGTACAGTCGGTGAGTAATAAAACATAAAATCCAGGTACAATCGGTGAGTAATAAAACATAAACTCCAGGTACAATCGGTGAGTAATAAAACATAAACTCCAGGTTCAATCAGTTAGTTATAAAACATAAACTCCAGGTACAATCGGTGAGTAATAAAACATACTCTAGGTACAATCGGTGAGTAACAAAACATAAACTCCAGGTACAATCGGTGAGTAATAAAACGTAAACTCCAGGTACAATTGGTGAGTAATAAAACATAAACTCCAGGTACAATTGGTTAGTAATAAAACATAAACTCCAGGTACAATCGGTGAGTAATAAAACATAAACTCCGGGTACAATCGGTGAGTAACAAAACATAAACTCCTGGTACAATCGGTGAGTAGCAGAACATAAACTCCAGGTACAATATGTGAGTAACAGAACATAAAGTCCTGGTACAATCTGAGTAACAAAACATAAACTCCAGGTACAATATGTGAGTAACAGAGCATAAACTCCCGGTACAATCAGTGAGTAACAAAACATAAATTCCAGGTGCAATCTGTGAGTAACAAAATATAAACTCCCGGTACAATCGGTGAGTAATAAAACATAAACTCCAGGTACAATCGGTGAGTAATAAAACATAAACTCCAGGTACAATTGGTGAGTAACAAAACATAAACTCCAGGTACAATCGGTTAGTAATAAAACATAAACTCCAGGTACAATCGGTGAGTAATAAAACATAAACTCCAGGTACAATCGGTGAGTAACAAAGCCTAAACTCCAGGTACAATCGGTGAGTAATAAAACATGAACTCCAGGTACAATCGATTAGTAATAAAACATAAACTCCAGGTACAATCAGTTAGTAATAAAACATAAACTCTAGGTACAATCGGTGAGTAATAAAACATAAACTCCGGGTACAATTGGTGAGTAACAAAACATAAACTCCAGGTACAGTCGGTGAGTAATAAAACATAAAATCCAGGTACAATCGGTGAGTAATAAAACATAAACTCCAGGTACAATCGGTGAGTAATAAAACATAAACTCCAGGTTCAATCAGTTAGTTATAAAACATAAACTCCAGGTACAATCGGTGAGTAATAAAACATACTCTAGGTACAATCGGTGAGTAACAAAACATAAACTCCAGGTACAATCGGTGAGTAATAAAACGTAAACTCCAGGTACAATTGGTGAGTAATAAAACATAAACTCCAGGTACAATTGGTTAGTAATAAAACATAAACTCCAGGTACAATCGGTGAGTAATAAAACATAAACTCCGGGTACAATCGGTGAGTAGCAAAACATAAACTCCAGGTACAGTCGGTGAGTAATAAAACATAAAATCCTGGTACAATTGGTGAGTAATAAAACATATACTCCTGGTACAATCTGTGAGTAATAAAAACATAAACTCCAGGTACAATCTGTGAGTAATAAAAACATAAACTCCAGGTACAATCTGTGAGCAACAAAACATAAACTAACGATACAATCGGTGAGTAACAAAACATAAACTCCAGGTACAATCGGTAAATAACAAAACATAAATTCCAGGTACAATGGGTGAGTAACAAAACATAAACTCCAGGTACAATCGGTTAGTAACAAAACATAAACTAAAGATACAATCGGTGAGTAACAAAACATAAACTCCCGGTACAATCGGTGAGTAGCAGAACATAAACTCCAGGTACAATATGTAAGTAACAGAACATAAAGTCCCGGTACAATCTGAGTAACAAAGCATAAACTCCAGGTACTATATGTGAGTAACAGAACATAAACTCCCGGTACAATCGGTGAGTAACAAAACATAAATTCCAGGTGCAATCTGTGAGTAACAAAATATAAACTCCCGGTACAATCTGTGAGTAATAAAACATAAACTCCAGGTACAATCGATGAGTAATAAAACATAAACTCCAGGTACAATCGGTGAGTAATAAAACATAAACTCCAGGTACTATCTGTGAGTAACAAAACATAAACTCCAGGTACAATCGGTTAGTAATAAAACATAAACTCCAGGTACAATCGGTGAGTAACAAAACATAAACTCCCGGTACATTCGGTGAGTAATAAAACATAAACTCCAGGTACTATCTGTGAGTAACAAAACATAAACTCCAGGTACAATCGGTTAGTAATAAAACATAAACTCCAGGTACAATCTGTGAGCAACAAAACATAAACTCCAGGTACAATCGGTTAGTAACAAAACATAAACTAATGATACAATCGGTGAGTAACAAAACATAGACTCCAGGCACAATAGGTGAGTAACAAAATATAAAATCCGGGTATAAATGGTGAGTAACAAAACATAAACTCCCAGTACAATTGGTGAGTAGCTAAACATAAACTCCCAGTACAATCTGAGTAACAAAACATAAACTGCAGGTACAATCGGTGAGTAACAAAACATAAATTCACAGTACAATTGGTGAGTAACAAAACATAAATTCCAGGTACAATCTGTGAGTAGTAAAACATAAACTCCAGGTACAATCGGTGAGTAGCAAAACATAAACTCCAGGTTCAATCGGTTAGTTATAAAACATAAACTCCAGGTACAATCAGTTAGTAACAAAACATAAACTCCATGTACAATCGATGAGGAACAAAACATAAACTCCAGGTACAATATGTGAGTAACAAAACATAAACTCCAGGTACAATCTGTGAGCAACAAAACATAAACTAACGATACAATCGGTGAGTAACAAAACATAAACTCCAGGTACAATCGGTAAATAACAAAACATATATTCCAGGTACAATGGGTGAGTAATAAAACATAAACTCCAGCTACAATCGGTTAGTAGCAAAACATAAACTAATGATACAATCGGTGAGTAACAAAACATAAACTCCAGGTACAATAGGTCAGTAACAAAATATAAACTCCAGGTACAATCGGTGAGTAACAAAACATAAACTCCCAGTACAAATTGTGAGTAACAAAACATAAACTGCAGGTACAATCGGTGAGTAACAAAACATAAACTCCCAGCACAATCTTAGAATTACAAAACATAAACTCCAGGTACAATCGGTGAGTAACAAAACATAAACTCACGATACAATTGGTGAGTAACAAAGCATAAATTCCAGGTACAATCTGTGAGTAACAAAACATAAACTCCCGGTACAATCTATGAGTAACAAAACATAAACTCCCGGTACAATCGGTGAGTAGCAGAACATAAACTACAGGTACAATATGTGAGTAACAGAACATAAACTCCCGGTACAATAGGTGAGTAATAAAACATAAACTCCAGGTACAATCGTTGAGTAATAAAACATAAACTCCAGGTACAATCGGTGAGTAATAAAACATAAACTCCAGGTACAATCGGTGAGTAATAAAGCATAAACTCCCGGTACCATCAGTGAGTAACAAAACATAAATTCCAGGTGCAATCTGTGAGTAACAAAACAAACTCCCGGTACAATCGGTGAGTAATAAAACATAAACTCCAGGTACAATCGGTGAGTAATAAAACATAAACTCCAGGTACAGTCGGTGAGTAATAAAACATAAACTCCAGGTACAATCGGTGAGTAACAAAACATAAACTCCAGGTACAATCGGTGAGTAATAAAACATAAACTTCAGGTACAATCGGTGAGTAATAAAACATAAACTTCAGGTACAATCGGTGAGTAACAAAGCCTAAACTCCAGGTACAATCGATTAGTAATAAAACATAAACTCCAGATACAATCGGTGAGTAATAAAACATAAACTCCGGGTACAATCGGTGAGTAACAAAACATAAACTCCAGGTACAGTCGGTGAGTAATAAAACATAAAATCCAGGTACAATTTGTGAGTAATAAAACATAAACTCCAGGTACAATCGGTGAGTAATAAAACATAAAATCCAGGTACAATTTGTGAGTAATAAAACATAAACTCCAGGTACAATCGGTGAGTAATAAAACATAAACTCCAGGTACAATCGGTGAGTAGCAAATCATAAACTCCAGGTACAATCGGTTAGTAACAAAACATAAACTCCAGGTACAATCGGTGAGGAACAAAACATAAACTCCAGGTACAATCAGTTAGTAACAAAACATAAACTCCAGGTACAATCTGTGAGCAACAAAACATAAACTAACGATACAATCGGTGAGTAACAAAACATAAATTCCAGGTACAATGGGTGAGTAATAAAACATAAACTCCAGCTACAATCGGTTAGTAGAAAAACATAAACTAGTGATACAATCGGTGAGTAACAAAACATAAACTCCAGGTACAATAGGTCAGTATCAAAATATAAACTCCAGGTACAATCGGTGAGTAACAAAACATAAACTCCCAGTACAAATTGTGAGTAACAAAACATAAACTGCAGGTACAATCGGTGAGTAACAAAACATAAACTCACGATACAATTGGTGAGTAACAAAACATAAATTCCAAGTACAATCTGTGAGTAACAAAACATAAACTCCCGGTACAATCTGTGTGTAACAAAACATAAACTCCCGGTACATTCGGTGAGTAGCAGAACATAAACTCCAGGTACAATATGTGAGTAACAGAACATAAACTCCCGGTACAATCGGTGAGTAATAAAACATAAACTCCAGGTACAATCGTTGAGTAATAAAACATAAACTCCAGGTACAATCAGTGAGTAATAAAACATAAACTCCAGGTACAATCGGTGAGTAACAAAACATAAACTCCAGGTACAATCGGTTAGTAATAAAACATAAACTCCAGGTACAATCGGTGAGTAATAAAGCATAAACTCCAGGTACAATCAGTGAGTAGCAAATCCTAAACTCCAGGTACAATCGGTGAGTAATAAAACATAAACTCCAGGTACAATCGGTTAGTAACAAAACATCAACTAATGATACAATCGGTGAGTAACAAAACATATACTCCAGGCACAATATGTGAGTAACAAAATATAAAATCCGGGTACAAACGGTGAGTAACAAAACATAAACTCCCAGTACAATCGGTGAGTAGCAAAACTTAAACTCCAGGTACAATTGGTGAGTAACTAAACATAAACTCCCAGAACAATCTGAGTAACAAAACATAAACTGCAGGTACAATCAGTGATTAACAAAACATAAATTCCAGATACAATCTGTGAGTAGTAAAACATAAACTCCAGGTACAATCGGTGAGTAATAAAACATAAACTCCAGGTACAATGGGTGAGTAATAAAACATAAACTCCAGGTACAATCGGTGAGTAACAAAACATAAACTAATGATACAATTGGTGAGTAACTAAACATAGACTCCAGGCACAATAGGTGAGTAACAAAATATAAAATCCGGGTACAAACGGTGAGTAAAAAACATAAACTCCCAGTACAATCGGTGAGTAACAAAACATAAACTCCAGGTACAATTGGTGAATAACTAAACATAAACTCCCAGTACAATCTGTGAGTAACAAAACATAAACTGCAGGTACAATCGGTGAGTAACAAAACATAACTTCACGATACAATTGGTGAGTAACAAAACATAAATTCCAGGTACAATCTGTGAGTAGTAAAACATAAACTTCAGGTACAATCGGTGAGTAACAAAACATAAACTCCTGGTACAATCGGTGAGTAGCAGAACATAAACTCCAGGTACAATATGTGAGTAACAGAGCATAAACTCCCGGTACAATCGGTGAGTAACAAAACATAAATTCCAGGTGCAATCTGTGAGTAACAAAACATAAACTCCCAGTACAATCGGTGAGTAATAAAACATAAACTCCAGGTACAATCGGTGAGTAATAAAACATAAACTCCAGGTACAATCGGTGAGTAATAAAACATAAACTCCAGGTACAATCGGTGAGTAACAAAACATAAAGTCCAGGTACAATCGGTTAGTAATAAAACATAAACTCCAGGTACAATCGGTGAGTAATAAAACATAAACTCCAGGTACAATCGGTGAGTAACAAAGCCTAAACTCCAGGTACAATTGGTGAGTAATAAAACATAAACTCCAGGTACAATCTGTTCGTAATAAAACATAAACTGCGGGTACAATCGGTGAGTAATAAAACATAAACTCCAGGTACAATCGGTGAGTAACAAAGCCTAAACTCCAGGTACAATCGGTGAGTAATAAAACATAAACTCCAGGTACAATCGGTTAGTAATAAAACATAAACTCCAGGTACAATCGGTGAGTAATAAAACATAAACTCCAGGTACAATCGGTGAGTAACAAAACATAAACTCCAGGTACAGTCGGTGAGTAATAAAACATAAACTCCAGGTACAATCGGTGAGTAATAAAACATAAACTCCAGGTACAATTGGTGAGTAATAAAACATAAACTCCAGGTACAATCGGTGAGTAATAAAACGTAAACTCCAGGTACAGTCGGTGAGTAATAAAACATAAACTCCAGGTACAATCAGTTAGTAATAAAATATAAACTCCAGGTACAATCGGTGAGTAATAAAACATATACTCCAGGTACAATCGGTGAGTAACAAAACATAAACTCCAGGTACAATCGGTGAGTAATAAAACATAAACTCCAGGTACAATCATGAGTAACAAAGCCTAAACTCCAGGTACAATCAGTGAGTAATAAAACATAAACTCCAGGTACAATCGGTTAGTAACAAAACATAAACTAATGATACAATCGGTGAGTAACAAAACATAGACTCCAGGCACAATAGGTGAGTAACAAAATATAAAATCCGGGTACAAACGGTGAGTAACAAAACATAAACTCCCAGTACAATCGGTGAGTAACAAAACTTAAACTCCAGGTACAATTGGTGAGTAACTAAACATAAACTCCCAGTACAATCTGAGTAACAAAACATAAACTGCAGGTACAATCGGTGAGTAACAAAACATAAATTCACGATACAATTGGTGAGTAACAAAACATAAATTCCAGGTACAATCTGTGAGTAGTAAAACATAAACTCCAGGTACAATCGGTGAGTAACAAAACATAAACTCCTGGTACAATCGGTGAGTTGCAGAACATAAACTCCACGTACAATATGTGAGTAACAGAATATAAAGTCCTGGTACAATCTGAGTAACAAAACATAAACTCCAGGTACAATATGTGAGTAACAGAGCATAAATTCCCGGTACAATCGGTGAGTAAGAAAACATAAATTCCAGGTGCAATCTGTGAGTAACAAAACATAAACTCCAGGTACAATCGGTGAGTAATAAAACATAAACTCCAGGTACAATCGGTGAGTAACAAAACATAAACTCCAGGTACAATCGGTTAGTAATAAAACATAAACTCCAGGTACAATCGGTGATTAATAAAACATAAACTCCAGGTACAATCGGTGAGTAACAAAACATAAATTCCAAGTACAATCGGTTAGTAATAAAACATAAACTCCAGGTACAATCGGTGAGTAATAAAACATGAACTCCAGGTACAATCGATTAGTAATAAAACATAAACTCCAGGTACAATCAGTTAGTAATAAAACATAAACTCTAGGTACAATCGGTGAGTAATAAAACATAAACTCCGGGTACAAACGGTGAGTAGCAAAACATAAACTCCAGGTACAGTCGGTGAGTAATAAAACATAAAATCCAGATACAATTGGTGAGTAATAAAACATAAACTCCAGGTACAATCGGTGAGTAATAAAACATAAACTCCAGGTACAATCGGTGAGTAACAAAACATAAACTCCAGGTTCAATCAGTTAGTTATAAAACATAAACTCCAGGTACAATCAGTTAGTAACAAAACATAAACTCCAGGTACAATCGATGAGTAACAAAACATAAACTCCAGGTACAATCGGTTAGTAACAAAACATAAACTCCAGGTACAATCTGTGAGCAACAAAACATAAACTAACGATACAATCGGTGAGTAACAAAACATAAACTCCAGGTACAATCGGTAAATAACAAAACATAAATTCCAGGTACAATGGGTGAGTAATAAAACATAAACTCCATGTACAATCGGTTAGTAACAAAACATAAACTAAAGATACAATCGGTGAGTAATAAAACATAAACTCCCGGTACAATCGGTGAGTAGCAGAACATAAACTCCAGGTACATTATGTGAGTAACAGAACATAAAGTCCCGGTACAATCTGATTAACAAAGCATAAACTCCAGGTACAATTTGTGAGTAACAGAACATAAACTCCCGGTACAATCGGTGAGTAACAAAACATAAATTCCAGGTGCAATCTGTGAGTAACAAAACATAAACTCCCGGTACAATCGGTGAGTAATAAAACATAAACCCCAGGTACAATCGATGAGTAATAAAACATAAACTCCAGGTACAATCGGTGAGTAATAAAACATAAACTCCAGGTACAATCGGTGAGTAACAAAACATAAACTCCTGATACAATCGGTTAGTAATAAAACATAAACTCCTGGTACAATCGGTGAGTAGCAGAACATAAACTCCAGGTACAATATGTGAGTAACAGAGCATAAACTCCCGGTACAATCGGTGAGTAACAAAACATAAATTCCAGGTGCAATCTGTGAGTAACAAAACATAAACTCCCAGTACAATCGGTGAGTAATAAAACATAAACTCCAGGTACAATCGGTGAGTAATAAAACATAAACTCCAGGTACAATCGGTGAGTAATAAAACATAAACTCCAGGTACAATCGGTGAGTAACAAAACATAAAGTCCAGGTACAATCGGTTAGTAATAAAACATAAACTCCAGGTACAATCGGTGAGTAATAAAACATAAACTCCAGGTACAATCGGTGAGTAACAAAGCCTAAACTCCAGGTACAATTGGTGAGTAATAAAACATAAACTCCAGGTACAATCTGTTCGTAATAAAACATAAACTGCGGGTACAATCGGTGAGTAATAAAACATAAACTCCAGGTACAATCGGTGAGTAACAAAGCCTAAACTCCAGGTACAATCGGTGAGTAATAAAACATAAACTCCAGGTACAATCGGTTAGTAATAAAACATAAACTCCAGGTACAATCGGTGAGTAATAAAACATAAACTCCAGGTACAATCGGTGAGTAACAAAACATAAACTCCAGGTACAGTCGGTGAGTAATAAAACATAAACTCCAGGTACAATCGGTGAGTAATAAAACATAAACTCCAGGTACAATTGGTGAGTAATAAAACATAAACTCCAGGTACAATCGGTGAGTAATAAAACGTAAACTCCAGGTACAGTCGGTGAGTAATAAAACATAAACTCCAGGTACAATCAGTTAGTAATAAAATATAAACTCCAGGTACAATCGGTGAGTAATAAAACATATACTCCAGGTACAATCGGTGAGTAACAAAACATAAACTCCAGGTACAATCGGTGAGTAATAAAACATAAACTCCAGGTACAATCATGAGTAACAAAGCCTAAACTCCAGGTACAATCAGTGAGTAATAAAACATAAACTCCAGGTACAATCGGTTAGTAACAAAACATAAACTAATGATACAATCGGTGAGTAACAAAACATAGACTCCAGGCACAATAGGTGAGTAACAAAATATAAAATCCGGGTACAAACGGTGAGTAACAAAACATAAACTCCCAGTACAATCGGTGAGTAACAAAACTTAAACTCCAGGTACAATTGGTGAGTAACTAAACATAAACTCCCAGTACAATCTGAGTAACAAAACATAAACTGCAGGTACAATCGGTGAGTAACAAAACATAAATTCACGATACAATTGGTGAGTAACAAAACATAAATTCCAGGTACAATCTGTGAGTAGTAAAACATAAACTCCAGGTACAATCGGTGAGTAACAAAACATAAACTCCTGGTACAATCGGTGAGTTGCAGAACATAAACTCCACGTACAATATGTGAGTAACAGAACATAAAGTCCTGGTACAATCTGAGTAACAAAACATAAACTCCAGGTACAATATGTGAGTAACAGAGCATAAATTCCCGGTACAATCGGTGAGTAAGAAAACATAAATTCCAGGTGCAATCTGTGAGTAACAAAACATAAACTCCAGGTACAATCGGTGAGTAATAAAACATAAACTCCAGGTACAATCGGTGAGTAACAAAACATAAACTCCAAGTACAATCGGTTAGTAATAAAACATAAACTCCAGGTACAATCGGTGATTAATAAAACATAAACTCCAGGTACAATCGGTGAGTAACAAAACATAAACTCCAAGTACAATCGGTTAGTAATAAAACATAAACTCCAGGTACAATCGGTGAGTAATAAAACATGAACTCCAGGTACAATCGATTAGTAATAAAACATAAACTCCAGGTACAATCAGTTAGTAATAAAACATAAACTCTAGGTACAATCGGTGAGTAATAAAACATAAACTCCGTGTACAAACGGTGAGTAGCAAAACATAAACTCCAGGTACAGTCGGTGAGTAATAAAACATAAAATCCAGATACAATTGGTGAGTAATAAAACATAAACTCCAGGTACAATCGGTGAGTAATAAAACATAAACTCCAGGTACAATCGGTGAGTAACAAAACATAAACTCCAGGTTCAATCAGTTAGTTATAAAACATAAACTCCAGGTACAATCAGTTAGTAACAAAACATAAACTCCAGGTACAATCGATGAGTAACAAAACATAAACTCCAGGTACAATCGGTTAGTAACAAAACATAAACTCCAGGTACAATCTGTGAGCAACAAAACATAAACTAACGATACAATCGGTGAGTAACAAAACATAAACTCCAGGTACAATCGGTAAATAACAAAACATAAATTCCAGGTACAATGGGTGAGTAATAAAACATAAACTCCATGTACAATCGGTTAGTAACAAAACATAAACTAAAGATACAATCGGTGAGTAATAAAACATAAACTCCCGGTACAATCGGTGAGTAGCAGAACATAAACTCCAGGTACATTATGTGAGTAACAGAACATAAAGTCCCGGTTCAATCTGATTAACAAAGCATAAACTCCAGGTACAATTTGTGAGTAACAGAACATAAACTCCCGGTACAATCGGTGAGTAACAAAACATAAATTCCAGGTGCAATCTGTGAGTAACAAAACATAAACTCCCGGTACAATCGGTGAGTAATAAAACATAAACCCCAGGTACAATCGATGAGTAATAAAACATAAACTCCAGGTACAATCGGTGAGTAATAAAACATAAACTCCAGGTACAATCGGTGAGTAACAAAACATAAACTCCTGATACAATCGGTTAGTAATAAAACATAAACTCCAGGTACAATTGGTGAGTAATAAAACATAAACTCCAAGTACAATCGGTGAGTAACAAAACATAAACTCCTGATACAATCGGTTAGTAATAAAACATAAACTCCAGGTACAATAGGTTAGTAATAAAACATAAACTCCAGGTACAATCGGTGAGTAATAAAACATACTCTAGGTACAATCGGTGAGTAACAAAACATAAACTCCAGGTACAATCGGTGAGTAATAAAACGTAAACTCCAGGTACAATTGGTGAGTAATAAAACATAAACTCCAGGTACAATTGGTTAGTAATAAAACATAAACTCCAGGTACAATCGGTGAGTAATAAAACATAAACTCCGGGTACAATCGGTGAGTAGCAAAACATAAACTCCAGGTACAGTCGGTGAGTAATAAAACATAAAATCCAGGTACAATTGGTGAGTAATAAAACATATACTCCTGGTACAATCTGTGAGTAATAAAAACATAAACTCCAGGTACAATCTGCGAGTAATAAAAACATAAACTCCAGGTACAATCTGTGAGCAACAAAACATAAATTAACGATACAATCGGTGAGTAACAAAACATAAACTCCAGGTACAATCGGTAAATAACAAAACATAAATTCCAGGTACAATGGGTGAGTAACAAAACATAAACTCCAGGTACAATCGGTTAGTAACAAAACATAGACTAAAGATACAATCGGTGAGTAACAAAACATAAACTCCTGGTACAATCGGTGAGTAGCAGAACATAAACTCCAGGTACAATATGTAAGTAACAGAACATAAAGTCCCGGTACAATCTGAGTAACAAAGCATAAACTCCAGGTACAATATGTGAGTAACAGAACATAAACTCCCGGTACAATCGGTGAGTAACAAAACATAAATTCCAGGTGCAATCTGTGAGTAACAAAACATAAACTCCCGGTACAATCTGTGAGTAATAAAACATAAACTCCAGGTACAATCGATGAGTAATAAAACATAAACTCCAGGTACAATCTGTGAGTAATAAAACATAAACTCCAGGTACAATCAGTTAGTAATAAAATATAAACTCCAGGTACAATCGGTGAGTAATAAAACATATACTCCAGGTACAATCGGTGAGTAACAAAGCCTAAACTCCAGGTACAATTGGTGAGTAATAAAACATAAACTCCAGGTACAATCGGTTAGTAACAAAACATAAACTAATGATACAATCGGTGAGTAGCAAAACATAGACTCCAGGCACAATAGGTGAGTAACAAAATATAAAATCCGGGTATAAATGGTGAGTAACAAAACATAAACTCCCAGTACAATCGGTGAGTAACAAAACTTAAACTCCAGGTACAATTGGTGAGTAACTAAACATAAACTCCCAGTACAATCTGAGTAACAAAACATAAACTGCAGGTACAATCGGTGAGTAACAAAACATAAATTCACAATACAATTGGTGAGTAACAAAACATAAATTCCAGGTACAATCTGTGAGTAGTAAAACATAAACTCCAGGTACAATCGGTGAGTAGCAAAACATAAACTCCAGGTTCAATCGGTTAGTTATAAAACATAAACTCCAGGTACAATCAGTTAGTAACAAAACATAAACTCCAGGTACAATCGATGAGGAACAAAACGTAAACTCCAGGTACAATCTGTGAGCAACAAAACATAAACTAACGATACAATCGGTAAATAACAAAACATAAATTCCAGGTACAATGGGTGAGTAATAAAACATAAACTCCAGCTACAATCGGTTAGTAGCAAAACATAAACTAATGAAACAATCGGTGAGTAACAAAACATAAACTCCAGGTACAATAGGTCAGTAACAAAATATAAACTCCAGGTACAATCGGTGAGTAACAAAACATAAACTCCCAGTACAAATTGTGAGTAACAAAACATAAACTGCAGGTACAATCGGTGAGTAACAAAACATAAACTCCCAGCACAATCTTAGGATAACAAAACATAAACTCCAGGTACAATCGGTGAGTAACAAAACATAAACTCACGATACAATTGGTGAGTAACAAAACATAAATTCCAGGTACAATCTGTGAGTAACAAAACATAAACTCCCGGTACAATCTATGAGTAACAAAACATAAACTCCCGGTACAATTGGTGAGTAGCAGAACATAAACTCCAGGTACAATATGTGAGTAACAGAACATAAACTCCCGGTACAATCGGTGAGTAATAAAACATAAACTCCAGGTACAATCGTTGAGTAATAAAACATAAACTCCAGGTACAATCGGTGAGTAATAAAACATAAACTCCAGGTACAATCGGTGAGTAATAAAGCATAAACTCCAGGTACAATCAGTGAGTAACAAAGCCTAAACTCCAGGTACAATCGGTGAGTAACAAAGCCTAAACTCCAGGTACAATCGGTGAGTAACAAAGCCTAATCTCCAGGTACAATCGGTGAGTAACAAAACATATACTCCAGGCACAATAGGTGAGTAACAAAATATAAAATCCGGGTACAAACGATGAGTAACAAAACATAAACTCCCAGTACAATCGGTGAGTAACAAAACTTAAACTCCAGGTACAATTGGTGAGTAACTAAACATAAACTCCCAGTACAATCTGAGTAACAAAACATAAACTGCAGGTACAATCAGTGAGTAACAAAACATAAATTCACGATACAATTGGTGAGTAACAAAACATAAATTCCAGGTACAATCTGTGGGTAGTAAAACATAAACTCCAGGTACAATCGGTGAGTAGCAAAACATAAACTCCTGGTACAATCGGTGAGTAGCAGAACATAAACTCCAGGTACAATATGTGAGTAACAGAACATAAAGTCCTGGTACAATCTGAGTAACAAAACATAAACTCCAGGTACAATATGTGAGTAACAGAGCATAAACTCCCGGTACCATCAGTGAGTAACAAAACATAAATTCCAGGTGCAATCTGTGAGTAACAAAACATAAACTCCCGGTACAATCGGTGAGTAATAAAACATAAACTCCAGGTACAATCGGTGAGTAATAAAACATAAACTCCAGGTACAGTCGGTGAGTAATAAAACATAAACTCCAGGTACAATCGGTGAGTAACAAAACATAAACTCCAGGTACAATCGGTGAGTAATAAAACATAAACTCCAGGTACAATCGGTGAGTAATAAAACATAAACTTCAGGTACAATCGGTGAGTAACAAAGCCTAAACTCCAGGTACAATCGATTAGTAATAAAACATAAACTCCAGATACAATCGGTGAGTAATAAAACATAAACTCCGGGTACAATCGGTGAGTAACAAAACATAAACTCCAGGTACAGTCGGTGAGTAATAAAACATAAAATCCAGGTACAATTTGTGAGTAATAAAACATAAACTCCAGGTACAATCGGTGAGTAATAAAACATAAAATCCAGGTACAATTTGTGAGTAATAAAACATAAACTCCAGGTACAATCGGTGAGTAATAAAACATAAACTCCAGGTACAATCGGTGAGTAGCAAATCATAAACTCCAGGTTCAATCGGTTAGTTATAAAACATAAACTCCAGGTACAATCAGTTAGTAACAAAACATAAACTCCAGGTACAATCGGTGAGGAACAAAACATAAACTCCAGGTACAATCAGTTAGTAACAAAACATAAACTCCAGGTACAATCTGTGAGCAACAAAACATAAACTAACGATACAATCGGTGAGTAACAAAACATAAACTCCAGGTACAATCTGTAAATAATAAAACATAAATTCCAGGTACAATGGGTGAGTAATAAAACATAAACTCCAGCTACAATCGGTTAGTAGAAAAACATAAACTAGTGATACAATCGGTGAGTAACAAAACATAAACTCCAGGTACAATAGGTCAGTATCAAAATATAAACTCCAGGTACAATCGGTGAGTAACAAAACATAAACTCCCAGTACAAATTGTGAGTAACAAAACATAAACTGCAGGTACAATCGGTGAGTAACAAAACATAAACTCACGATACAATTGGTGAGTAACAAAACATAAATTCCAAGTACAATCTGTGAGTAACAAAACATAAACTCCCGGTACAATCTGTGAGTAACAAAACATAGACTCCCGGTACAATCGGTGAGTAGCAGAACATAAACTCCAGGTACAATATGTGAGTAACAGAACATAAACTCCCGGTACAATCGGTGAGTAATAAAACATAAACTCCAGGTACAATCGTTGAGTAATAAAACATAAACTCCAGGTACAATCAGTGAGTAATAAAACATAAACTCCAGGTACAATCGGTGAGTAACAAAACATAAACTCCAGGTACAATCGGTTAGTAATAAAACATAAACTCCAGGTACAATCGGTGAGTAATAAAGCATAAACTCCAGGTACAATCTGTGAGTAACAAAGCCTAAACTCCAGGTACAATCGGTGAGTAATAAAACATAAACTCCAGGTACAATCGGTTAGTAACAAAACATCAACTAATGATACAATCGGTGAGTAACAAAACATATACTCCAGGCACAATATGTGAGTAACAAAATATAAAATCCGGGTACAAACGGTGAGTAACAAAACATAAACTCCCAGTACAATCGGTGAGTAGCAAAACTTAAACTCCAGGTACAATTGGTGAGTAACTAAACATAAACTCCCAGAACAATCTGAGTAACAAAACATAAACTGCAGGTACAATCAGTGATTAACAAAACATAAATTCACGATACAATTGGTGAGTAACAAAACATAAATTCCAGATACAATCTGTGAGTAGTAAAACATAAACTCCAGGTACAATCGGTGAGTAACAAAACATAAACTCCTGGTACAATCGGTGAGTAGCAGAACATAAACTCCAGGTACAATATGTGAGTAACAGAACATAAAGTCCTGGTACAATCTGAGTAACAAAACATAAACTCCAGGTACAATATGTGAGTAACAGAGCATAAACTCCCGGTACAATCAGTGAGTAACAAAACATAAATTCCAGGTGCAATCTGTGAGTAACAAAATATAAACTCCCGGTACAATCGGTGAGTAATAAAACATAAACTCCAGGTACAATCGGTGAGTAATAAAACATAAACTCCAGGTACAATCGGTGAGTAACAAAACATAAACTCCAGGTACAATCGGTTAGTAATAAAACATAAACTCCAGGTACAATCGGTGAGTAATAAAACATAAACTCCAGGTACAATCGGTGAGTAACAAAGCCTAAACTCCAGGTACAATCGGTGAGTAATAAAACATGAACTCCAGGTACAATCGATTAGTAATAAAACATAAACTCCAGGTACAATCAGTTAGTAATAAAACATAAACTCTAGGTACAATCGGTGAGTAATAAAACATAAACTCCGGGTACAATTGGTGAGTAACAAAACATAAACTCCAGGTACAGTCGGTGAGTAATAAAACATAAAATCCAGGTACAATCGGTGAGTAATAAAACATAAACTCCAGGTACAATCGGTGAGTAATAAAACATAAACTCCAGGTTCAATCAGTTAGTTATAAAACATAAACTCCAGGTACAATCGGTGAGTAATAAAACATACTCTAGGTACAATCGGTGAGTAACAAAACATAAACTCCAGGTACAATCGGTGAGTAATAAAACGTAAACTCCAGGTACAATTGGTGAGTAATAAAACATAAACTCCAGGTACAATTGGTTAGTAATAAAACATAAACTCCAGGTACAATCGGTGAGTAATAAAACATAAACTCCGGGTACAATCGGTGAGTAGCAAAACATAAACTCCAGGTACAGTCGGTGAGTAATAAAACATAAAATCCTGGTACAATTGGTGAGTAATAAAACATATACTCCTGGTACAATCTGTGAGTAATAAAAACATAAACTCCAGGTACAATCTGTGAGTAATAAAAACATAAACTCCAGGTACAATCTGTGAGCAACAAAACATAAACTAACGATACAATCGGTGAGTAACAAAACATAAACTCCAGGTACAATCGGTAAATAACAAAACATAAATTCCAGGTACAATGGGTGAGTAACAAAACATAAACTCCAGGTACAATCGGTTAGTAACAAAACATAAACTAAAGATACAATCGGTGAGTAACAAAACATAAACTCCCGGTACAATCGGTGAGTAGCAGAACATAAACTCCAGGTACAATATGTAAGTAACAGAACATAAAGTCCCGGTACAATCTGAGTAACAAAGCATAAACTCCAGGTACAATATGTGAGTAACAGAACATAAACTCCCGGTACAATCGGTGAGTAACAAAACATAAATTCCAGGTGCAATCTGTGAGTAACAAAACATAAACTCCAGGTACAATCGATGAGTAATAAAACATAAACTCCAGGTACAATCGGTGAGTAATAAAACATAAACTCCAGGTACTATCTGTGAGTAACAAAACATAAACTCCAGGTACAATTGGTTAGTAATAAAACATAAACTCCAGGTACAATCGGTGAGTAACAAAACATAAACTCCCGGTACAATCGGTGAGTAATAAAACATAAACTCCAGGTACTATCTCTGAGTAACAAAACATAAACTCCAGGTACAATCGGTTAGTAATAAAACATAAACTCCAGGTACAATCTGTGAGCAACAAAACATAAACTCCAGGTACAATCGGTTAGTAACAAAACATAAACTAATGATACAATTGGTGAGTAACAAAACATAGACTCCAGGCACAATAGGTGAGTAACAAAATATAAAATCCGGGTATAAATGGTGAGTAACAAAACATAAACTGCAGGTACAATCGGTGAGTAACAAAACATAAATTCACAGTACAATTGGTGAGTAACAAAACATAAATTCCAGGTACAATCTGTGAGTAGTAAAACATAAACTCCAGGTACAATCGGTGAGTAGCAAAACATAAACTCCAGGTTCAATCGGTTAGTTATAAAACATAAACTCCAGGTACAATCAGTTAGTAACAAAACATAAACTCCATATACAATCGATGAGGAACAAAACATAAACTCCAGGTACAATATGTGAGTAACAAAACATAAACTCCAGGTACAATCTGTGAGCAACAAAACATAAACTAACGATACAATCGGTGAGTAACAAAACATAAACTCCAGGTACAATCGGTAAATAACAAAACATAAATTCCAGGTACAATGGGTGAGTAATAAAACATAAACTCCAGCTACAATCGGTTAGTAGCAAAACATAAACTAATGATACAATCGGTGAGTAACAAAACATAAACTCCAGGTACAATAGGTCAGTAACAAAATATAAACTCCAGGTACAATCGGTGAGTAACAAAACATAAACTCCCAGTACAAATTGTGAGTAACAAAACATAAACTGCAGGTACAATCGGTGAGTAACAAAACATAAACTCCCAGCACAATCTTAGAATTACAAAACATAAACTCCAGGTACAATCGGTGAGTAACAAAACATAAACTCACGATACAATTGGTGAGTAACAAAACATAAATTCCAGGTACAATCTGTGAGTAACAAAACATAAACTCCCGGTACAATCTATGAGTAACAAAACATAAACTCCCGGTACAATCGGTGAGTAGCAGAACATAAACTCCAGGTACAATATGTGAGTAACAGAACATAAACTCCCGGTACAATAGGTGAGTAATAAAACATAAACTCCAGGTACAATCGTTGAGTAATAAAACATAAACTCCAGGTACAATCGGTGAGTAATAAAACATAAACACCAGGTACAATCGGTGAGTAATAAAGCATAAACTCCCGGTACCATAAGTGAGTAACAAAACATAAATTCCAGGTGTAATCTGTGAGTAACAAAACAAACTCCCGGTACAATCGGTGAGTAATAAAACATAAACTCCAGGTACAATCGGTGAGTAATAAAACATAAACTCCAGGTACAGTCGGTGAGTAATAAAACATAAACTCCAGGTACAATCGGTGAGTAACAAAACATAAACTCCAGGTACAATCGGTGAGTAATAAAACATAAACTCCAGGTACAATCGGTGAGTAATAAAACATAAACTTCAGGTACAATCGGTGAGTAGCAAAGCCTAAACTCCAGGTACAATCGGTGAGTAATAAAACATGAACTCCAGGTACAATCGATTAGTAATAAAACATAAACTCCAGGTACAATCAGTTAGTAATAAAACATAAACTCTAGGTACAATTGGTGAGTAATAAAACATAAACTCCGGGTACAATTGGTGAGTAACAAAACATAAACTCCAGGTACAGTCGGTGAGTAATAAAACATAAAATCCAGGTACAATCGGTGAGTAATAAAACATAAACTCCAGGTACAATCGGTGAGTAATAAAACATAAACTCCAGGTTCAATCAGTTAGTTATAAAACATAAACTCCAGGTACAATCGGTGAGTAATAAAACATACTCTAGGTACAATCGGTGAGTAACAAAACATAAACTCCAGGTACAATCGGTGAGTAATAAAACGTAAACTCCAGGTACAATTGGTGAGTAATAAAACATAAACTCCAGGTACAATTGGTTAGTAATAAAACATAAACTCCAGGTACAATCGGTGAGTAATAAAACATAAACTCCGGGTACAATCGGTGAGTATCAAAACATAAACTCCAGGTACAGTCGGTGAGTAATAAAACATAAAATCCTGGTACAATTGGTGAGTAATAAAACATATACTCCTGGTACAATCTGTGAGTAATAAAACCATAAACTCCAGGTACAATCTGTGAGTAATAAAAACATAAACTCCAGGTACAATCTGTGAGCAACAAAACATAAACTAACGATACAATCGGTGAGTAACAAAACATAAACTCCAGGTACAATCGGTAAATAACAAAACATAAATTCCAGGTACAATGGGTGAGTAACAAAACATAAACAGGTACAATCGGTTAGTAACAAAACATAAACTAAAGATACAATCGGTGAGTAACAAAACATAAACTCCCAGTACAATCGGTGAGTAGCAGAACATAAACTCCAGGTACAATATGTAAGTAACAGAACATAAAGTCCCGGTACAATCTGAGTAACAAAGCATAAACTCCAGGTACAATATGTGAGTAACAGAACATAAACTCCCGGTACAATCGGTGAGTAACAAAACATAAATTCCAGGTGCAATCTGTGAGTAACAAAACATAAACTCCAGGTACAATCGATGAGTAATAAAACATAAACTCCAGGTACAATCGGTGAGTAATAAAACATAAACTCCAGGTACTATCTGTGAGTAACAAAACATAAACTCCAGGTACAATCGGTTAGTAATAAAACATAAACTCCAGGTACAATCGGTGAGTAACAAAACATAAACTCCCGGTACAATCGGTGAGTAATAAAACATAAACTCCAGGTACTATCTGTGAGTAACAAAACATAAACTCCAGGTACAATCGGTTAGTAATAAAACATAAACTCCAGGTACAATCTGTGAGCAACAAAACATAAACTCCAGGTACAATCGGTTAGTAACAAAACATAAACTAATGATACAATCGGTGAGTAACAAAACATAGACTCCAGGCACAATAGGTGAGTAACAAAATATAAAATCCGGGTATAAATGGTGAGTAACAAAACATAAACTGCAGGTACAATCGGTGAGTAACAAAACATAAATTCACAGTACAATTGGTGAGTAACAAAACATAAATTCCAGGTACAATCTGTGAGTAGTAAAACATAAACTCCAGGTACAATCGGTGAGTAGCAAAACATAAACTCCAGGTTCAATCGGTTAGTTATAAAACATAAACTCCAGGTACAATCAGTTAGTAACAAAACATAAACTCCATGTACAATCGATGAGGAACAAAACATAAACTCCAGGTACAATATGTGAGTAACAAAACATAAACTCCAGGTACAATCTGTGAGCAACAAAACATAAACTAACGATACAATCGGTGAGTAACAAAACATAAACTCCAGGTACAATCGGTAAATAACAAAACATAAATTCCAGGTACAATGGGTGAGTAATAAAACATAAACTCCAGCTACAATCGGTTAGTAGCAAAACATAAACTAATGATACAATCGGTGAGTAACAAAACATAAACTCCAGGTACAATAGGTCAGTAACAAAATATAAACTCCAGGTACAATCGGTGAGTAACAAAACATAAACTCCCAGTACAAATTGTGAGTAACAAAACATAAACTGCAGGTACAATCGGTGAGTAACAAAACATAAACTCCCAGCACAATCTTAGAATTACAAAACATAAACTCCAGGTACAATCGGTGGGTAACAAAACATAAACTCACGATACAATTGGTGAGTAACAAAACATAAATTCCAGGTACAATCTGTGAGTAACAAAACATAAACTCCCGGTACAATCTATGAGTAACAAAACATAAACTCCCGGTACAATCGGTGAGTAGCAGAACATAAACTCCAGGTACAATATGTGAGTAACAGAACATAAACTCCCGGTACAATAGGTGAGTAATAAAACATAAACTCCAGGTACAATCGTTGAGTAATAAAACATAAACTCCAGGTACAATCGGTGAGTAATAAAACATAAACTCCAGGTACAATCGGTGAGTAATAAAGCATAAACTCCCGGTACCATCAGTGAGTAACAAAACATAAATTCCAGGTGTAATCTGTGAGTAACAAAACAAACTCCCGGTACAATCGGTGAGTAATAAAACATAAACTCCAGGTACAATCGGTGAGTAATAAAACATAAACTCCAGGTACAGTCGGTGAGTAATAAAACATAAACTCCAGGTACAATCGGTGAGTAACAAAACATAAACTCCAGGTACAATCGGTGAGTAATAAAACATAAACTCCAGGTACAATCTGTGAGTAGTAAAACATAAACTCCAGGTACAATCGGTGAGTAGCAAAACATAAACTCCAGGTTCAATCGGTTAGTTATAAAACATAAACTCCAGGTACAATCAGTTAGTAACAAAACATAAACTCCAGGTACAATCGATGAGGAACAAAACATAAACTCCAGGTACAATCAGTTAGTAATAAAACATAAACTCCAGGTACAATCTGTGAGCAACAAAACATAAACTAACGATACAATCGGTAAATAACAAAACATAAATTCCAGGTACAATGGGTGAGTAATAAAACATAAACTCCAGCTACAATCGGTTAGTAGCAAAACATAAACTAATGAAACAATCGGTGAGTAACAAAACATAAACTCCAGGTACAATAGGTCAGTAACAAAATATAAACTCCAGGTACAATCGGTGAGTAACAAAACATAAACTCCCAGTACAAATTGTGAGTAACAAAACATAAACTGCAGGTACAATCGGTGAGTAACAAAACATAAACTCCCAGCACAATCTTAGGATAACAAAACATAAACTCCAGGTACAATCGGTGAGTAACAAAACATAAACTCACGATACAATTGTTGAGTAACAAAACATAAATTCCAGGTACAATCTGTGAGTAACAAAACATAAACTCCCGGTACAATCTATGAGTAACAAAACATAAACTCCCGGTACAATTGGTGAGTAGCAGAACATAAACTCCAGGTACAATATGTGAGTAACAGAACATAAACTCCCGGTACAATCGGTGAGTAATAAAACATAAACTCCAGGTACAATCGTTGAGTAATAAAACATAAACTCCAGGTACAATCGGTGAGTAATAAAACATAAACTCCAGGTACAATCGGTGAGTAATAAAGCATAAACTCCAGGTACAATCAGTGAGTAACAAAGCCTAAACTCCAGGTACAATCGGTGAGTAACAAAGCCTAAACTCCAGGTACAATCGGTGAGTAACAAAGCCTAAACTCCAGGTACAATCGGTGAGTAACAAAACATATACTCCAGGCACAATAGGTGAGTAACAAAATATAAAATCCGGGTACAAACGATGAGTAACAAAACATAAACTCCCAGTACAATCGATGAGTAACAAAACTTAAACTCCAGGTACAATTGGTGAGTAACTAAACATAAACTCCCAGTACAATCTGAGTAACAAAACATAAACTGCAGGTACAATCAGTGAGTAACAAAACATAAATTCACGATACAATTGGTGAGTAACAAAACATAAATTCCAGGTACAATCTGTGGGTAGTAAAACATAAACTCCAGGTACAATCGGTGAGTAGCAAAACATAAACTCCTGGTACAATCGGTGAGTAGCAGAACATAAACTCCAGGTACAATATGTGAGTAACAGAACATAAAGTCCTGGTACAATCTGAGTAACAAAACATAAACTCCAGGTACAATATGTGAGTAACAGAGCATAAACTCCCGGTACCATCAGTGAGTAACAAAACATAAATTCCAGGTGCAATCTGTGAGTAACAAAACATAAACTCCCGGTACAATCGGTGAGTAATAAAACATAAACTCCAGGTACAATCGGTGAGTAATAAAACATAAACTCCAGGTACAGTCGGTGAGTAATAAAACATAAACTCCAGGTACAATCGGTGAGTAACAAAACATAAACTCCAGGTACAATCGGTGAGTAATAAAACATAAACTCCAGGTACAATCGGTGAGTAATAAAACATAAACTTCAGGTACAATCGGTGAGTAACAAAGCCTAAACTCCAGGTACAATCGATTAGTAATAAAACATAAACTCCAGATACAATCGGTGAGTAATAAAACATAAACTCCGGGTACAATCGGTGAGTAACAAAACATAAACTCCAGGTACAGTCGGTGAGTAATAAAACATAAAATCCAGGTACAATTTGTGAGTAATAAAACATAAACTCCAGGTACAATCGGTGAGTAATAAAACATAAAATCCAGGTACAATTTGTGAGTAATAAAACATAAACTCCAGGTACAATCGGTGAGTAATAAAACATATACTCCAGGCACAATAGGTGAGTAACAAAATATAAAATCCGGGTACAAACGATGAGTAACAAAACATAAACTCCCAGTACAATCGATGAGTAACAAAACTTAAACTCCAGGTACAATTGGTGAGTAACTAAACATAAACTCCCAGTACAATCTGAGTAACAAAACATAAACTGCAGGTACAATCAGTGAGTAACAAAACATAAATTCACGATACAATTGGTGAGTAACAAAACATAAATTCCAGGTACAATCTGTGGGTAGTAAAACATAAACTCCAGGTACAATCGGTGAGTAGCAAAACATAAACTCCTGGTACAATCGGTGAGTAGCAGAACATAAACTCCAGGTACAATATGTGAGTAACAGAACATAAAGTCCTGGTACAATCTGAGTAACAAAACATAAACTCCAGGTACAATATGTGAGTAACAGAGCATAAACTCCCGGTACCATCAGTGAGTAACAAAACATAAATTCCAGGTGCAATCTGTGAGTAACAAAACATAAACTCCCGGTACAATCGGTGAGTAATAAAACATAAACTCCAGGTACAATCGGTGAGTAATAAAACATAAACTCCAGGTACAGTCGGTGAGTAATAAAACATAAACTCCAGGTACAATCGGTGAGTAACAAAACATAAACTCCAGGTACAATCGGTGAGTAATAAAACATAAACTCCAGGTACAATCGGTGAGTAATAAAACATAAACTTCAGGTACAATCGGTGAGTAACAAAGCCTAAACTCCAGGTACAATCGATTAGTAATAAAACATAAACTCCAGATACAATCGGTGAGTAATAAAACATAAACTCCGGGTACAATCGGTGAGTAACAAAACATAAACTCCAGGTACAGTCGGTGAGTAATAAAACATAAAATCCAGGTACAATTTGTGAGTAATAAAACATAAACTCCAGGTACAATCGGTGAGTAATAAAACATAAAATCCAGGTACAATTTGTGAGTAATAAAACATAAACTCCAGGTACAATCGGTGAGTAATAAAACATAAACTCCAGGTACAATCGGTGAGTAGCAAATCATAAACTCCAGGTTCAATCGGTTAGTTATAAAACATAAACTCCAGGTACAATCAGTTAGTAACAAAACATAAACTCCAGGTACAATCGGTGAGGAACAAAACATAAACTCCAGGTACAATCAGTTAGTAACAAAACATAAACTCCAGGTACAATCTGTGAGCAACAAAACATAAACTAACGATACAATCGGTGAGTAACAAAACATAAACTCCAGGTACAATCGGTAAATAACAAAACATAAATTCCAGGTACAATGGGTGAGTAATAAAACATAAACTCCAGCTACAATCGGTTAGTAGAAAAACATAAACTAGTGATACAATCGGTGAGTAACAAAACATAAACTCCAGGTACAATAGGTCAGTATCAAAATATAAACTCCAGGTACAATCGGTGAGTAACAAAACATAAACTCCCAGTACAAATTGTGAGTAACAAAACATAAACTGCAGGTACAATCGGTGAGTAACAAAACATAAACTCACGATACAATTGGTGAGTAACAAAACATAAATTCCAAGTACAATCTGTGAGTAACAAAACATAAACTCCCGGTACAATCTGTGAGTAACAAAACATAAACTCCCGGTACAATCGGTGAGTAGCAGAACATAAACTCCAGGTACAATATGTGAGTAACAGAACATAAACTCCCGGTACAATCGGTGAGTAATAAAACATAAACTCCAGGTACAATCGTTGAGTAATAAAACATAAACTCCAGGTACAATCAGTGAGTAATAAAACATAAACTCCAGGTACAATCGGTGAGTAACAAAACATAAACTCCAGGTACAATCGGTTAGTAATAAAACATAAACTCCAGGTACAATCGGTGAGTAATAAAACATAAACTCCAGGTACAATCGGTGAGTAACAAAGCCTAAACTCCAGGTACAATCGGTGAGTAATAAAACATAAACTCCAGGTACAATCGGTTAGTAACAAAACATCAACTAATGATACAATCGGTGAGTAACAAAACATATACTCCAGGCACAATATGTGAGTAACAAAATATAAAATCCGGGTACAAATGGTGAGTAACAAAACATAAACTCCCAGTACAATCGGTGAGTAGCAAAACTTAAACTCCAGGTACAATTGGTGAGTAACTAAACATAAACTCCCAGAACAATCTGAGTAACAAAACATAAACTGCAGGTACAATCAGTGATTAACAAAACATAAATTCACGATACAATTGGTGAGTAACAAAACATAAATTCCAGATACAATCTGTGAGTAGTAAAACATAAACTCCAGGTACAATCGGTGAGTAACAAAACATAAACTCCTGGTACAATCGGTGAGTAGCAGAACATAAACTCCAGGTACAATATGTGAGTAACAGAACATAAAGTCCTGGTACAATCTGAGTAACAAAACATAAACTCCAGGTACAATATGTGAGTAACAGAGCATAAACTCCCGGTACAATCAGTGAGTAACAAAACATAAATTCCAGGTGCAATCTGTGAGTAACAAAATATAAACTCCCGGTACAATCGGTGAGTAATAAAACATAAACTCCAGGTACAATCGGTGAGTAATAAAACATAAACTCCAGGTACAATCGGTGAGTAACAAAACATAAACTCCAGGTACAATCGGTTAGTAATAAAACATAAACTCCAGGTACAATCGGTGAGTAATAAAACATAAACTCCAGGTACAATCGGTGAGTAACAAAGCCTAAACTCCAGGTACAATCGGTGAGTAATAAAACATGAACTCCAGGTACAATCGATTAGTAATAAAACATAAACTCCAGGTACAATCAGTTAGTAATAAAACATAAACTCTAGGTACAATCGGTGAGTAATAAAACATAAACTCCGGGTACAATTGGTGAGTAACAAAACATAAACTCCAGGTACAGTCGGTGAGTAATAAAACATAAAATCCAGGTACAATCGGTGAGTAATAAAACATAAACTCCAGGTACAATCGGTGAGTAATAAAACATAAACTCCAGGTTCAATCAGTTAGTTATAAAACATAAACTCCAGGTACAATCGGTGAGTAATAAAACATACTCTAGGTACAATCGGTGAGTAACAAAACATAAACTCCAGGTACAATCGGTGAGTAATAAAACGTAAACTCCAGGTACAATTGGTGAGTAATAAAACATAAACTCCAGGTACAATTGGTTAGTAATAAAACATAAACTCCAGGTACAATCGGTGAGTAATAAAACATAAACTCCGGGTACAATCGGTGAGTAGCAAAACATAAACTCCAGGTACAGTCGGTGAGTAATAAAACATAAAATCCTGGTACAATTGGTGAGTAATAAAACATATACTCCTGGTACAATCTGTGAGTAATAAAAACATAAACTCCAGGTACAATCTGTGAGTAATAAAAACATAAACTCCAGGTACAATCTGTGAGCAACAAAACATAAACTAACGATACAATCGGTGAGTAACAAAACATAAACTCCAGGTACAATCGGTAAATAACAAAACATAAATTCCAGGTACAATGGGTGAGTAACAAAACATAAACTCCAGGTACAATCGGTTAGAAACAAAACATAAACTAAAGATACAATCGGTGAGTAACAAAACATAAACTCCCGGTACAATCGGTGAGTAGCAGAACATAAACTCCAGGTACAATATGTAAGTAACAGAACATAAAGTCCCGGTACAATCTGAGTAACAAAGCATAAACTCCAGGTACAATATGTGAGTAACAGAACATAAACTCCCGGTACAATCGGTGAGTAACAAAACATAAATTCCAGGTGCAATCTGTGAGTAACAAAACATAAACTCCAGGTACAATCGATGAGTAATAAAACATAAACTCCAGGTACAATCGGTGAGTAATAAAACATAAACTCCAGGTACTATCTGTGAGTAACAAAACATAAACTCCAGGTACAATCGGTTAGTAATAAAACATAAACTCCAGGTACAATCGGTGAGTAACAAAACATAAACTCCCGGTACAATCGGTGAGTAATAAAACATAAACTCCAGGTACTATCTGTGAGTAACAAAACATAAACTCCAGGTACAATCGGTTAGTAATAAAACATAAACTCCAGGTACAATCTGTGAGCAACAAAACATAAACTCCAGGTACAATCGGTTAGTAACAAAACATAAACTAATGATACAATCGGTGAGTAACAAAACATAGACTCCAGGCACAATAGGTGAGTAACAAAATATAAAATCCGGGTATAAATGGTGAGTAACAAAACATAAACTGCAGGTACAATCGGTGAGTAACAAAACATAAATTCACAGTACAATTGGTGAGTAACAAAACATAAATTCCAGGTACAATCTGTGAGTAGTAAAACATAAACTCCAGGTACAATCGGTGAGTAGCAAAACATAAACTCCAGGTTCAATCGGTTAGTTATAAAACATAAACTCCAGGTACAATCAGTTAGTAACAAAACATAAACTCCATGTACAATCGATGAGGAACAAAACATAAACTCCAGGTACAATATGTGAGTAACAAAACATAAACTCCAGGTACAATCTGTGAGCAACAAAACATAAACTAACGATACAATCGGTGAGTAACAAAACATAAACTCCAGGTACAATCGGTAAATAACAAAACATAAATTCCAGGTACAATGGGTGAGTAATAAAACATAAACTCCAGCTACAATCGGTTAGTAGCAAAACATAAACTAATGATACAATCGGTGAGTAACAAAACATAAACTCCAGGTACAATAGGTCAGTAACAAAATATAAACTCCAGGTACAATCGGTGAGTAACAAAACATAAACTCCCAGTACAAATTGTGAGTAACAAAACATAAACTGCAGGTACAATCGGTGAGTAACAAAACATAAACTCCCAGCACAATCTTAGAATTACAAAACATAAACTCCAGGTACAATCGGTGAGTAACAAAACATAAACTCACGATACAATTGGTGAGTAACAAAACATAAATTCCAGGTACAATCTGTGAGTAACAAAACATAAACTCCCGGTACAATCTATGAGTAACAAAACATAAACTCCCGGTACAATCGGTGAGTAGCAGAACATAAACTCCAGGTACAATATGTGAGTAACAGAACATAAACTCCCGGTACAATAGGTGAGTAATAAAACATAAACTCCAGGTACAATCGTTGAGTAATAAAACATAAACTCCAGGTACAATCGGTGAGTAATAAAACATAAACTCCAGGTACAATCGGTGAGTAATAAAGCATAAACTCCCGGTACCATCAGTGAGTAACAAAACATAAATTCCAGGTGTAATCTGTGAGTAACAAAACAAACTCCCGGTACAATCGGTGAGTAATAAAACATAAACTCCAGGTACAATCGGTGAGTAATAAAACATAAACTCCAGGTACAGTCGGTGAGTAATAAAACATAAACTCCAGGTACAATCGGTGAGTAACAAAACATAAACTCCAGGTACAATCGGTGAGTAATAAAACATAAACTCCAGGTACAATCGGTGAGTAATAAAACATAAACTTCAGGTACAATCGGTGAGTAACAAAGCCTAAACTCCAGGTACAATCGGTGAGTAATAAAACATGAACTCCAGGTACAATCGATTAGTAATAAAACATAAACTCCAGGTACAATCAGTTAGTAATAAAACATAAACTCTAGGTACAATCGGTGAGTAATAAAACATAAACTCCGGGTACAATTGGTGAGTAACAAAACATAAACTCCAGGTACAGTCGGTGAGTAATAAAACATAAAATCCAGGTACAATCGGTGAGTAATAAAACATAAACTCCAGGTACAATCGGTGAGTAATAAAACATAAACTCCAGGTTCAATCAGTTAGTTATAAAACATAAACTCCAGGTACAATCGGTGAGTAATAAAACATACTCTAGGTACAATCGGTGAGTAACAAAACATAAACTCCAGGTACAATCGGTGAGTAATAAAACGTAAACTCCAGGTACAATTGGTGAGTAATAAAACATAAACTCCAGGTACAATTGGTTAGTAATAAAACATAAACTCCAGGTACAATCGGTGAGTAATAAAACATAAACTCCGGGTACAATCGGTGAGTATCAAAACATAAACTCCAGGTACAGTCGGTGAGTAATAAAACATAAAATCCTGGTACAATTGGTGAGTAATAAAACATATACTCCTGGTACAATCTGTGAGTAATAAAACCATAAACTCCAGGTACAATCTGTGAGTAATAAAAACATAAACTCCAGGTACAATCTGTGAGCAACAAAACATAAACTAACGATACAATCGGTGAGTAACAAAACATAAACTCCAGGTACAATCGGTAAATAACAAAACATAAATTCCAGGTACAATGGGTGAGTAACAAAACATAAACTCCAGGTACAATCGGTTAGTAACAAAACATAAACTAAAGATACAATCGGTGAGTAACAAAACATAAACTCCCGGTACAATCGGTGAGTAGCAGAACATAAACTCCAGGTACAATATGTAAGTAACAGAACATAAAGTCCCGGTACAATCTGAGTAACAAAGCATAAACTCCAGGTACAATATGTGAGTAACAGAACATAAACTCCCGGTACAATCGGTGAGTAACAAAACATAAATTCCAGGTGCAATCTGTGAGTAACAAAACATAAACTCCAGGTACAATCGATGAGTAATAAAACATAAACTCCAGGTACAATCGGTGAGTAATAAAACATAAACTCCAGGTACTATCTGTGAGTAACAAAACATAAACTCCAGGTACAATCGGTTAGTAATAAAACATAAACTCCAGGTACAATCGGTGAGTAACAAAACATAAACTCCCGGTACAATCGGTGAGTAATAAAACATAAACTCCAGGTACTATCTGTGAGTAACAAAACATAAACTCCAGGTACAATCGGTTAGTAATAAAACATAAACTCCAGGTACAATCTGTGAGCAACAAAACATAAACTCCAGGTACAATCGGTTAGTAACAAAACATAAACTAATGATACAATCGGTGAGTAACAAAACATAGACTCCAGGCACAATAGGTGAGTAACAAAATATAAAATCCGGGTATAAATGGTGAGTAACAAAACATAAACTGCAGGTACAATCGGTGAGTAACAAAACATAAATTCACAGTACAATTGGTGAGTAACAAAACATAAATTCCAGATACAATCTGTGAGTAGTAAAACATAAACTCCAGGTACAATCGGTGAGTAGCAAAACATAAACTCCAGGTTCAATCGGTTAGTTATAAAACATAAACTCCAGGTACAATCAGTTAGTAACAAAACATAAACTCCATGTACAATCGATGAGGAACAAAACATAAACTCCAGGTACAATATGTGAGTAACAAAACATAAACTCCAGGTACAATCTGTGAGCAACAAAACATAAACTAACGATACAATCGGTGAGTAACAAAACATAAACTCCAGGTACAATCGGTAAATAACAAAACATAAATTCCAGGTACAATGGGTGAGTAATAAAACATAAACTCCAGCTACAATCGGTTAGTAGCAAAACATAAACTAATGATACAATCGGTGAGTAACAAAACATAAACTCCAGGTACAATAGGTCAGTAACAAAATATAAACTCCAGGTACAATCGGTGAGTAACAAAACATAAACTCCCAGTACAAATTGTGAGTAACAAAACATAAACTGCAGGTACAATCGGTGAGTAACAAAACATAAACTCCCAGCACAATCTTAGAATTACAAAACATAAACTCCAGGTACAATCGGTGAGTAACAAAACATAAACTCACGATACAATTGGTGAGTAACAAAACATAAATTCCAGGTACAATCTGTGAGTAACAAAACATAAACTCCCGGTACAATCTATGAGTAACAAAACATAAACTCCCGGTACAATCGGTGAGTAGCAGAACATAAACTCCAGGTACAATATGCGAGTAACAGAACATAAACTCCCGGTACAATAGGTGAGTAATAAAACATAAACTCCAGGTACAATCGTTGAGTAATAAAACATAAACTCCAGGTACAATCGGTGAGTAATAAAACATAAACTCCAGGTACAATCGGTGAGTAATAAAGCATAAACTCCCGGTACCATCAGTGAGTAACAAAACATAAATTCCAGGTGTAATCTGTGAGTAACAAAACAAACTCCCGGTACAATCGGTGAGTAATAAAACATAAACTCCAGGTACAATCGGTGAGTAATAAAACATAAACTCCAGGTACAGTCGGTGAGTAATAAAACATAAACTCCAGGTACAATCGGTGAGTAACAAAACATAAACTCCAGGTACAATCGGTGAGTAATAAAACATAAACTCCAGGTACAATCGGTGAGTAATAAAACATAAACTTCAGGTACAATCGGTGAGTAACAAAGCCTAAACTCCAGGTACAATCGATTAGTAATAAAACATAAACTCCAGATACAATCGGTGAGTAATAAAACATAAACTCCGGGTACAATCGGTGAGTAACAAAACATAAACTCCAAGTACAGTCGGTGAGTAATAAAACATAAAATCCAGGTACAATTTGTGAGTAATAAAACATAAACTCCAGGTACAATCGGTGAGTAATAAAACATAAAATCCAGGTACAATTTGTGAGTAATAAAACATAAACTCCAGGTACAATCGGTGAGTAATAAAACATAAACTCCAGGTACAATCGGTGAGTAGCAAATCATAAACTCCAGGTACAATCGGTTAGTAACAAAACATAAACTGCAGGTACAATCGGTGAGGAACAAAACATAAACTCCAGGTACAATCAGTTAGTAACAAAACATAAACTCCAGGTACAATCTGTGAGCAACAAAACATAAACTAACGATACAATCGGTGAGTAACAAAACATAAACTCCAGGTACAATCGGTAAATAACAAAACATAAATTCCAGGTACAATGGGTGAGTAATAAAACATAAACTCCAGCTACAATCGGTTAGTAGAAAAACATAAACTGGTGATACAATCGGTGAGTAACAAAACATAAACTCCAGGTACAATAGGTCAGTATCAAAATATAAACTCCAGGTACAATCGGTGAGTAACAAAACATAAACTCCCAGTACAAATTGTGAGTAACAAAACATAAACTGCAGGTACAATCGGTGAGTAACAAAACATAAACTCACGATACAATTGGTGAGTAACAAAACATAAATTCCAAGTACAATCTGTGAGTAACAAAACATAAACTCCCGGTACAATCTGTGAGTAACAAAACATAAACTCCCGGTACAATCGGTGAGTAGCAGAACATAAACTCCAGGTACAATATGTGAGTAACAGAACATAAACTCCCGGTACAATCGGTGAGTAATAAAACATAAACTCCAGGTACAATCGTTGAGTAATAAAACATAAACTCCAGGTACAATCAGTGAGTAATAAAACATAAACTCCAGGTACAATCGGTGAGTAACAAAACATAAACTCCAGGTACAATCGGTTAGTAATAAAACATAAACTCCAGGTACAATCGGTGAGTAATAAAGCATAAACTCCAGGTACAATCAGTGAGTAACAAAGCCTAAACTCCAGGTACAATCGGTGAGTAATAAAACATAAACTCCAGGTACAATCGGTTAGTAACAAAACATCAACTAATGATACAATCGGTGAGTAACAAAACATATACTCCAGGCACAATATGTGAGTAACAAAATATAAAATCCGGGTACAAACGGTGAGTAACAAAACATAAACTCCCAGTACAATCGGTGAGTAGCAAAACTTAAACTCCAGGTACAATTGGTGAGTAACTAAACATAAACTCCCAGAACAATCTGAGTAACAAAACATAAACTGCAGGTACAATCAGTGATTAACAAAACATAAATTCACGATACAATTGGTGAGTAACAAAGCATAAATTCCAGATACAATCTGTGAGTAGTAAAACATAAACTCCAGGTACAATCGGTGAGTAACAAAACATAAACTCCTGGTACAATCGGTGAGTAGCAGAACATAAACTCCAGGTACAATATGTGAGTAACAGAACATAAAGTCCTGGTACAATCTGAGTAACAAAACATAAACTCCAGGTACAATATGTGAGTAACAGAGCATAAACTCCCGGTACAATCAGTGAGTAACAAAACATAAATTCCAGGTGCAATCTGTGAGTAACAAAATATAAACTCCCGGTACAATCGGTGAGTAATAAAACATAAACTCCAGGTACAATCGGTGAGTAATAAAACATAAACTCCAGGTACAATCGGTGAGTAACAAAACATAAACTCCAGGTACAATCGGTTAGTAATAAAACATAAACTCCAGGTACAATCGGTGAGTAATAAAACATAAACTCCAGGTACAATCGGTGAGTAACAAAGCCTAAACTCCAGGTACAATCGGTGAGTAATAAAACATGAACTCCAGGTACAATCGATTAGTAATAAAACATAAACTCCAGGTACAATCAGTTAGTAATAAAACATAAACTCTAGGTACAATCGGTGAGTAATAAAACATAAACTCCGGGTACAATTGGTGAGTAACAAAACATAAACTCCAGGTACAGTCGGTGAGTAATAAAACATAAAATCCAGGTACAATCGGTGAGTAATAAAACATAAACTCCAGGTACAATCGGTGAGTAATAAAACATAAACTCCAGGTTCAATCAGTTAGTTATAAAACATAAACTCCAGGTACAATCGGTGAGTAATAAAACATACTCTAGGTACAATCGGTGAGTAACAAAACATAAACTCCAGGTACAATCGGTGAGTAATAAAACGTAAACTCCAGGTACAATTGGTGAGTAATAAAACATAAACTCCAGGTACAATTGGTTAGTAATAAAACATAAACTCCAGGTACAATCGGTGAGTAATAAAACATAAACTCCGGGTACAATCGGTGAGTAGCAAAACATAAACTCCAGGTACAGTCGGTGAGTAATAAAACATAAAATCCTGGTACAATTGGTGAGTAATAAAACATATACTCCTGGTACAATCTGTGAGTAATAAAAACATAAACTCCAGGTACAATCTGTGAGTAATAAAAACATAAACTCCAGGTACAATCTGTGAGCAACAAAATATAAACTAACGATACAATCGGTGAGTAACAAAACATAAACTCCAGGTACAATCGGTAAATAACAAAACATAAATTCCAGGTACAATGGGTGAGTAACAAAACATAAACTCCAGGTACAATCGGTTAGTAACAAAACATAAACTAAGGATACAATCGGTGAGTAACAAAACATAAACTCCCGGTACAATCGGTGAGTAGCAGAACATAAACTCCAGGTACAATATGTAAGTAACAGAACATAAAGTCCCGGTACAATCTGAGTAACAAAGCATAAACTCCAGGTACAATATGTGAGTAACAGAACATAAACTCCCGGTACAATCGGTGAGTAACAAAACATAAATTCCAGGTGCAATCTGTGAGTAACAAAACATAAACTCCAGGTACAATCGATGAGTAATAAAACATAAACTCCAGGTACAATCGGTGAGTAATAAAACATAAACTCCAGGTACTATCTGTGAGTAACAAAACATAAACTCCAGGTACAATCGGTTAGTAATAAAACATAAACTCCAGGTACAATCGGTGAGTAACAAAACATAAACTCCCGGTACAATCGGTGAGTAATAAAACATAAACTCCAGGTACTATCTGTGAGTAACAAAACATAAACTCCAGGTACAATCGGTTAGTAATAAAACATAAACTCCAGGTACAATCTGTGAGCAACAAAACATAAACTCCAGGTACAATCGGTTAGTAACAAAACATAAACTAATGATACAATCGGTGAGTAACAAAACATAGACTCCAGGCACAATAGGTGAGTAACAAAATATAAAATCCGGGTATAAATGGTGAGTAACAAAACATAAACTCCCAGTACAATTGGTGAGTAGCTAAACATAAACTCCCAGTACAATCTGAGTAACAAAACATAAACTGCAGGTACAATCGGTGAGTAACAAAACATAAATTCACAGTACAATTGGTGAGTAACAAAACATAAATTCCAGGTACAATCTGTGAGTAGTAAAACATAAACTCCAGGTACAATCGGTGAGTAGCAAAACATAAACTCCAGGTTCAATCGGTTAGTTATAAAACATAAACTCCAGGTACAATCAGTTAGTAACAAAACATAAACTCCATGTACAATCGATGAGGAACAAAACATAAACTCCAGGTACAATATGTGAGTAACAAAACATAAACTCCAGGTACAATCTGTGAGCAACAAAACATAAACTAACGATACAATCGGTGAGTAACAAAACATAGACTCCAGGTACAATCGGTAAATAACAAAACATAAATTCCAGGTACAATGGGTGAGTAATAAAACATAAACTCCAGCTACAATCGGTTAGTAGCAAAACATAAACTAATGATACAATCGGTGAGTAACAAAACATAAACTCCAGGTACAATAGGTCAGTAACAAAATATAAACTCCAGGTACAATCGGTGAGTAACAAAACATAAACTCCCAGTACAAATTGTGAGTAACAAAACATAAACTGCAGGTACAATCGGTGAGTAACAAAACATAAACTCCCAGCACAATCTTAGAATTACAAAACATAAACTCCAGGTACAATCGGTGAGTAACAAAACATAAACTCACGATACAATTGGTGAGTAACAAAACATAAATTCCAGGTACAATCTGTGAGTAACAAAACATAAACTCCCGGTACAATCTATGAGTAACAAAACATAAACTCCCGGTACAATCGGTGAGTAGCAGAACATAAATTCCAGGTACAATATGTGAGTAACAGAACATAAACTCCCGGTACAATAGGTGAGTAATAAAACATAAACTCCAGGTACAATCGTTGAGTAATAAAACATAAACTCCAGGTACAATCGGTGAGTAATAAAACATAAACTCCAGGTACAATCGGTGAGTAATAAAGCATAAACTCCAGGTACAATCAGTGAGTAACAAAGCCTAAACTCCAGGTACAATCGGTGAGTAGTAAAACATAAACTCCAGGTACAATCGGTTAGTAACAAAACATAAACTAATGATACAATCGGTGAGTAACAAAACATATACTCCAGGCACAATAGGTGAGTAACAAAATATAAAATCCGGGTACAAACGATGAGTAACAAAACATAAACTCCCAGTACAATCGGTGAGTAACAAAACTTAAACTCCAGGTACAATTTGTGAGTAACTAAACATAAACTCCCAGTACAATCTGAGTAACAAAACATAAACTGCAGGTACAATCAGTGAGTAACAAAACATAAATTCACGATACAATTGGTGAGTAACAAAACATCAATTCCAGGTACAATCTGTGAGTAGTAAAACATAAACTCCAGGTACAATCGGTGAGTAGCAAAACATAAACTCCTGGTACAATCGGTGAGTAGCAGAACATAAACTCCAGGTACAATATGTGAGTAACAGAACATAAAGTCCTGGTACAATCTGAGTAACAAAACATAAACTCCAGGTACAATATGTGAGTAACAGAGCATAAACTCCCGGTACAATCAGTGAGTAACAAAACATAAATTCCAGGTGCAATCTGTGAGTAACAAAACATAAACTCCCGGTACAATCGGTGAGTAATAAAACATAAACTCCAGGTACAATCGGTGAGTAATAAAACATAAACTCCAGGTACAGTCGGTGAGTAATAAAACATAAACTCCAGGTACAATCAGTTAGTAATAAAACATAAACTCTAGGTACAATCAGTTAGTAATAAAACATAAACTCTAGGTACAATCGGTGAGTAATAAAACATAAACTCCGGGTACAATCGGTGAGTAACAAAACATAAACTCTAGGTACAATCGGTGAGTAATAAAACATAAACTCCGGGTACAATCGGTGAGTAACAAAACATAAACTCCAGGTACAATCGGTGAGTAATAAAACATAAACTTCAGGTACAATCGGTGAGTAACAAAGCCTAAACTCCAGGTACAATCGATTAGTAATAAAACATAAACTCCAGGTACAATCAGTTAGTAATAAAACATAAACTCTAGGTACAATCGGTGAGTAATAAAACATAAACTCCAGGTACAATCGGTGAGTAACAAAACATAAACTCCAGGTACAGTCGGTGAGTAATAAAACATAAAATCCAGGTACAATTTGTGAGTAATAAAACATAAACTCCAGGTACAATCGGTGAGTAATAAAACATAAACTCCAGGTACAATCGGTGAGTAGCAAATCATAAACTCCAGGTTCAATCGGTTAGTTATAAAACATAAACTCCAGGTACAATCAGTTAGTAACAAAACATAAACTCCAGGTACAATCTGTGAGCAACAAAACATAAACTAACGATACAATCGGTGAGTAATAAAACATAAAATCCAGGTACAATTTGTGAGTAACAAAACATAAACTCCAGGTACAATCAGTGAGTAATAAAACATAAACTCCAGGTACAATCAGTGAGTAACAAAACATAAACTCCAGGTACAATTAGTAAATAACAAAACATAAATTCCAGGTACAATGGGTGAGTAATAAAACATAAACTCCAGCTACAATCGGTTAGTAGAAAAACATAAACTAATGATACAATCGGTGAGTAACAAAACATAAACTCCAGGTACAATAGGTCAGTATCAAAATATAAACTCCAGGTACAATCGGTGAGTAACAAAACATAAACTCCCAGTACAAATTGTGAGTAACAAAACATAAACTGCAGGTACAATCGGTGAGTAACAAAACATAAACTCACGATACAATTGGTGAGTAACAAAACATAAATTACAAGTACAATCTGTGAGTAACAAAACATAAACTCCCGGTACAATCTGTGAGTAACAAAACAAACTCCCAGTACAATCGGTGAGTAGCAGAACATAAACTCCAGGTACAATATGTGAGTAACAGAACATAAACTCCCGGTACAATCAGTGAGTAATAAAACATAAACTCCAGGTACAATCGTTGAGTAATAAAACATAAACTCCAGGTACAATCAGTGAGTAATAAAACATAAACTCCAGGTACAATCGGTGAGTAACAAAACATAAACTCCAGGTACAATCGGTTAGTAATAAAACATAAACTCCAGGTACAATCGGTGAGTAATAAAGCATAAACTCCAGGTACAATCAGTGAGTAACAAAGCCTAAACTCCAGGTACAATCGGTGAGTAATAAAACATAAACTCCAGGTACAATCGGTTAGTAACAAAACATCAACTAATGATACAATCGGTGAGTAACAAAACATATACTCCAGGCACAATAGGTGAGTAACAAAATATAAAATCCGGGTACAAACGGTGAGTAACAAAACATAAACTCCCAGTACAATCGGTGAGTAGCAAAACTGAAACTCCAGGTACAATTGGTGAGTAACTAAACATAAACTCCCAGAACAATCTGAGTAACAAAACGTAAACTGCAGGTACAATCAGTGAGTAACAAAACATAAATTCACGATACAATTGGTGAGTAACAAAACATAAATTCCAGGTACAATCTGTGAGTAGTAAAACATAAACTCCAGGTACAATCGGTGAGTAACAAAACATAAATTCCTGGTACAATCGGTGAGTAGCAGAACATAAACTCCAGGTACAATATGTGAGTAACAGAACATAAAGTCCTGGTACAATCTTAGTAACAAAACATAAACTCCAGGTACAATATGTGAGTAACAGAGCATAAACTCCCGGTACAATCAGTGAGTAACAAAACATAAATTCCAGGTGCAATCTGTGAGTAACAAAACATAAACTCCCGGTACAATCGGTGAGTAACAAAACATAAACTCCCAGTACAAATTGTGAGTAACAAAACATAAACTGCAGGTACAATCGGTGAGTAACAAAACATAAACTCCCAGCACAATCTTAGAATTACAAAACATAAACTCCAGGTACAATCGGTGAGTAACAAAACATAAACTCACGATAGAATTGGTGAGTAACAAAACATAAATTCCAGGTACAATCTGTGAGTAACAAAACATAAACTCCAGGTACAATCAGTGAGTAACAAAGCCTAAACTCCAGGTACAATCGGTGAGTAGTAAAACATAAACTCCAGGTACAATCGGTTAGTAACAAAACATAAACTAATGATACAATCGGTGAGTAACAAAACATATACTCCAGGCACAATAGGTGAGTAACAAAATATAAAATCCGGGTACAAACGATGAGTAACAAAACATAAACTCCCAGTACAATCGGTGAGTAACAAAACTTAAACTCCAGGTACAATTGGTGAGTAACTAAACATAAACTCCCAGTACAATCTGAGTAACAAAACATAAACTGCAGGTACAATCAGTGAGTAACAAAACATAAATTCACGATACAATTGGTGAGTAACAAAACATAAATTCCAGGTACAATCTGTGAGTAGTAAAACATAAACTCCAGGTACAATCGGTGAGTAGCAAAACATAAACTCCTGGTACAATCGGTGAGTAGCAGAACATAAACTCCAGGTACAATATGTGAGTAACAGAACATAAAGTCCTGGTACAATCTGAGTAACAAAACATAAACTCCAGGTACAATATGTGAGTAACAGAGCATAAACTCCCAGTACAATCAGTGAGTAACAAAACATAAATTCCAGGTGCAATCTGTGAGTAACAAAACATAAACTCCCGGTACAATCGGTGAGTAATAAAACATAAACTCCAGGTACAATCGGTGAGTAATAAAACATAAACTCCAGGTACAGTCGGTGAGTAATAAAACATAAACTCCAGGTACAATTTGTTAGTTATAAAACATAAACTCCAGGTGCAATCTGTGAGTAACAAAACATAAACTCCCGGTACAATCGGTGAGTAACAAAACATAAACTCCAGGTACAATCAGTGAGTAATAAAACATAAACTCCAGGTACAATCGGTGAGTAATAAAACATAAACTTCAGGTACAATCGGTGAGTAACAAAGCCTAAACTCCAGGTACAATCGATTAGTAATAAAACATAAACTCCAGGTACAATCAGTTAGTAATAAAACATAAACTCTAGGTACAATCGGTGAGTAATAAAACATAAACTCCGGGTACAATCGGTGAGTAACAAAACATAAACTCCAGGTACAGTCGGTGAGTAATAAAACATAAAATCCAGGTACAATTTGTGAGTAATAAAACATAAACTCCAGGTTCAATCGGTTAGTTATAAAACATAAACTCCAGGTACAATCAGTTAGTAACAAAACATAAACTCCAGGTACAATCTGTGAGCAACAAAACATAAACTAACGATACAATCGGTGAGTAACAAAACATAAACTCCAGGTACAATTAGTAAATAACAAAACATAAATTCCAGGTACAATGGGTGAGTAATAAAACATAAACTCCAGCTACAATCGGTTAGTAGAAAAACATAAACTAATGATACAATCGGTGAGTAACAAAACATAAACTCCAGGTACAATAGGACAATATCAAAATATAAACTCCAGGTACAATCGGTGAGTAACAAAACATAAACTCCCAGTACAAATTGTGAGTAACAAAACATAAACTGCAGGTACAATCGGTGAGTAACAAAACATAAACTCACGATACAATTGGTGAGTAACAAAACATAAATTCCAAGTACAATCTGTGAGTAACAAAACATAAACTCCCGGTACAATCTGTGAGTAACAAAACATAAACTCCCGGTACAATCGGTGAGTAGCAGAACATAAACTCCAGGTACAATATGTGAGTAACAGAACATAAACTCCCGGTACAATCAGTGAGTAATAAAACATAAACTCCAGGTACAATCGTTGAGTAATAAAACATAAACTCCAGGTACAATCAGTGAGTAATAAAACATAAACTCCAGGTACAATCGGTGAGTAACAAAACATAAACTCCAGGTACAATCGGTTAGTAATAAAACATAAACTCCAGGTACAATCGGTGAGTAATAAAGCATAAACTCCAGGTACAATCAGTGAGTAACAAAGCCTAAACTCCAGGTACAATCGGTGAGTAATAAAACATAAACTCCAGGTACAATCGGTTAGTAACAAAACATCAACTAATGATACAATCGGTGAGTAACAAAACATATACTCCAGGCACAATAGGTGAGTAACAAAATATAAAATCCGGGTACAAACGGTGAGTAACAAAACATAAACGCCCAGTACAATCGGTGAGTAGCAAAACTGAAACTCCAGGTACAATTGGTGAGTAACTAAACATAAACTCCCAGAACAATCTGAGTAACAAAACGTAAACTGCAGGTACAATCAGTGAGTAACAAAACATAAATTCACGATACAATTGGTGAGTAACAAAACATAAATTCCAGGTACAATCTGTGAGTAGTAAAACATAAACTCCAGGTACAATCGGTGAGTAACAAAACATAAACTCCTGGTACAATCGGTGAGTAGCAGAACATAAACTCCAGGTACAATATGTGAGTAACAAAACATAAATTCCAGGTGCAATCTGTGAGTAACAAAACATAAACTCCCGGTACAATCGGTGAGTAATAAAACATAAACTCCAGGTACAATCGGTGAGTAATAAAACATAAACTCCAGGTACAATCGGTGAGTAACAAAACATAAACTCCAGGTACAATCGGTTAGTAATAAAACATAAACTCCAGGTACAATCGGTGAGTAATAAAACATAAACTCCAGGTACAATCGGTGAGTAACAAAGCCTAATCTCCAGGTACAATCGGTGAGTAATAAAACATGAACTCCAGGTACAATCGATTAGTAATAAAACATAAACTCCAGGTACAATCAGTTAGTAATAAAACATAAACTCTAGGTACAATCGGTGAGTAATAAAACATAAACTCCGGGTACAATTGGTGAGTAACAAAACATAAACTCCAGGTACAATCGTTGAGTAATAAAACATAAAATCCAGGTACAATCGGTGAGTAATAAAACATAAACTCCAGGTACAATCGGTGAGTAATAAAACATAAACTCCAGGTTCAATCAGTTAGTTATAAAACATAAACTCCAGGTACAATCGGTGAGTAATAAAACATACTCTAGGTACAATCGGTGAGTAACAAAACATAAACTCCAGGTACAATCGGTGAGTAATAAAACGTAAACTCCAGGTACAATTGGTGAGTAATAAAACATAAACTCCCGGTACAATTGGTTAGTAATAAAACATAAACTCCAGGTACAATCGGTGAGTAATAAAACATAAACTCCAGGTACAATCGGTGAGTAACAAAACATAAACTCCAGATACAATCGGTTAGTAATAAAACATAAACTCCAGGTACAATCGGTGAGTAATAAAGCATAAACTCCAGGTACAATCAGTGAGTAACAAAGCCTAAACTCCAGGTACAATCGGTGAGTAATAAAACATAAACTCCAGGTACAATCGGTTAGTAACAAAACATCAACTAATGATTCAATCAGTGAGTAACAAAACATATACTCCAGGCACAATAGGTGAGTAACAAAATATAAAATCCGGGTACAAACGGTGAGTAACAAAACATAAACTCCCAGTACAATCGGTGAGTAGCAAAACTGAAACTCCAGGTACAATTGGTGAGTAACTAAACATAAACTCCCAGAACAATCTGAGTAACAAAACATAAACTGCAGGTACAATCAGTGAGTAACAAAACATAAATTCACGATACAATTGGTGAGTAACAAAACATAAATTCCAGGTACAATCTGTGAGTAGTAAAACATAAACTCCAGGTACAATCGGTGAGTAACAAAACATAAACTCCTGGTACAATCGGTGAGTAGCAGAACATAAACTCCAGGTACAATATGTGAGTAACAGAACATAAAGTCCTGGTACAATCTGAGTAACAAAACATAAACTCCAGGTACAATATGTGAGTAACAGAGCATAAACTCCCGGTACAATCAGTGAGTAACAAAACATAAATTCCAGGTGCAATCTGTGAGTAACAAAACATAAACTCCCGGTACAATCGGTGAGTAATAAAACATAAACTCCAGGTACAATCGGTGAGTAATAAAACATAAACTCCAGGTACAATCGGTGAGTAACAAAACATAAACTCCAGGTACAATCGGTTAGTAATAAAACATGAACTCCAGGTACAATCGGTGAGTAATAAAACATAAACTCCAGGTACAATCGGTGAGTAACAAAGCCTAATCTCCAGGTACAATCGGTGAGTAATAAAACATGAACTCCAGGTACAATCGATTAGTAATAAAACATAAACTCCAGGTACAATCAGTTAGTAATAAAACATAAACTCTAGGTACAATCGGTGAGTAATAAAACATAAACTCCGGGTACAATTGGTGAGTAACAAAACATAAACTCCAGGTACAGTCGTTGAGTAATAAAACATGAAATCCAGGTACAATCGGTGAGTAATAAAACATAAACTCCAGGTACAATCGGTGAGTAATAAAACATAAACTCCAGGTTCAATCAGTTAGTTATAAAACATAAACTCCAGGTACAATCGGTGAGTAATAAAACATACTCTAGGTACAATCGGTGAGTAACAAAACATAAACTCCAGGTACAATCGGTGAGTAATAAAACATAGACTCCCGGTACAATTGGTTAGTAATAAAACATAAACTCCAGGTACAATCGGTGAGTAATAAAACATAAACTCCGGGTACAATCGGTGAGTAGCAAAACATAAACTCCAGGTACAGTCGGTGAGTAATAAAACATAAAATCCAGGTACAATTGGTGAGTAATAAAACATATACTCCTGGTACAATCTGTGAGTAATAAAAACATAAACTCCAGGTACAATCTGTGAGTAATAAAAACATAAACTCCAGGTACAATCTGTGAGCAACAAAACATAAACTAACGATACAATCGGTGAGTAACAAAACATAAACTCCAGGTACAATCGGTAAATAACAAAACATAAATTCCAGGTACAATGGGTGAGTAACAAAACATAAACTCCAGGTACAATCGGTCAGTAACAAAACATAAATTAAAGATACAATCGATGAGTAATAAAACATAAACTCCAGGTACAATCGGTGAGTAATAAAACATAAATTCCAGGTACTATCTGTGAGTAACAAAACATAAACTCCAGGTACAATTGGTGAGTAATAAAACATAAACTCCAAGTACAATCGGTGAGTAACAAAACCTAAACTCCAGGTACAATCGGTGAGTAATAAAACATAAACTCCAGGTACAATATGTGAGTAACAGAGCATAAACTCCCGGTACAATCAGTGAGTAACAAAACATAAATTCCAGGTGCAATCTGTGAGTAACAAAACATAAACTCCCGGTACAATCGGTGAGTAATAAAACATAAACTCCAGGTACAATCGGTGAGTAATAAAACATAAACTCCAGGTACAATCGGTGAGTAACAAAACATAAACTCCAGGTACAATCGGTTAGTAATAAAACATAAACTCCAGGTACAATCGGTGAGTAATAAAACATAAACTCCAGGTACAATCGGTGAGTAACAAAGCCTAATCTCCAGGTACAATCGGTGAGTAATAAAACATGAACTCCAGGTACAATCGATTAGTAATAAAACATAAACTCCAGGTACAATCAGTTAGTAATAAAACATAAACTCTAGGTACAATCGGTGAGTAATAAAACATAAACTCCGGGTACAATTGGTGAGTAACAAAACATAAACTCCAGGTACAGTCGTTGAGTAATAAAATATAAAATCCAGGTACAATCGGTGAGTAATAAAACATAAATTCCAGGTACAATTGGTGAGTAATAAAACATAAACTCCAAGTACAATCGGTGAGTAACAAAACCTAAACTCCAGGTACAATCGGTGAGTAATAAAACATAAACTCCAGGTACAATATGTGAGTAACAGAGCATAAACTCCAGGTACAATTAGTGAGTAACAAAACATAAATTCCAGGTGCAATCTGTGAGTAACAAAACATAAACTCCAGGTACAATCGGTGAGTAATAAAACATAAACTCCAGGTACAATCGGTGAGTAATAAAACATAAACTCCAGGTACAATCGGTGAGTAACAAAACATAAACTCCAGGTACAATCGGTTAGTAATAAAACATAAACTCCAGGTACAATCGGTGAGTAATAAAACATAAACTCCAGGTACAATCGGTGAGTAACAAAGCCTAATCTCCAGGTACAATCGGTGAGTAATAAAACATGAACTCCAGGTACAATCGATTAGTAATAAAACATAAACTCCAGGTACAATCTGTTAGTAATAAAACATAAACTCTAGGTACAATCGGTGAGTAATAAAACATAAAATCCAGGTACAATCGGTGAGTAATAAAACATAAACTCCAGGTACAATCGGTGAGTAATAAAACATAAACTCCAGGTTCAATCAGTTAGTTATAAAACATAAACTCCAGGTACAATCGGTGAGTAATAAAACATACTCTAGGTACAATCGGTGAGTAACAAAACATAAACTCCAGGTACAATCGGTGAGTAATAAAACGTAAACTCCAGGTACAATTGGTGAGTAATAAAACATAAACTCCCGGTACAATTGGTTAGTAATAAAACATAAACTCCAGGTACAATCGGTGAGTAATAAAACATAAACTCCAGGTACAATCGGTGAGTAACAAAACATAAACTCCAGGTACAATCGGTTAGTAATAAAACATAAACTCCAGGTACAATCTGTGAGTAACAAAACATAAACTCCAGGTACAATCGGTGAGTAATAAAACATAAACTCCAGGTACAATCGGTTAGTAACAAAACATCAACTAATGATACAATCGGTGAGTAACAAAACATATACTCCAGGCACAATAGGTGAGTAACAAAATATAAAATCCGGGTACAAACGGTGAGTAACAAAACATAAACTCCCAATACAATCGGTGAGTAGCAAAACTGAAACTCCAGGTACAATTGGTGAGTAACTAAACATAAACTCCCAGAACAATCTGAGTAACAAAACATAAACTGCAGGTACAATCAGTGAGTAACAAAACATAAATTCACGATACAATTGGTGAGTAACAAAACATAAATTCCAGGTACAATCTGTGAGTAGTAAAACATAAACTCCAGGTACAATCGGTGAGTAACAAAACATAAACTCCAGGTACAATCGGTGAGTAACAAAGCCTAATCTCCAGGTACAATCGGTGAGTAATAAAACATGAACTCCAGGTACAATCGATTAGTAATAAAACATAAACTCCAGGTACAATCAGTTAGTAATAAAACATAAACTCTAGGTACAATCGGTGAGTAATAAAACATAAACTCCGGGTACAATTGGTGAGTAACAAAACATAAACTCCAGGTACAGTCGTTGAGTAATAAAACATAAAATCCAGGTACAATCGGTTAGTAACACAACATAAACTCCCAGTACAATCGGTGAGTAGCAAAACTGAAACTCCAGGTACAATTGGTGAGTAACTAAACATAAACTCCCAGAACAATCTGAGTAACAAAACATAAACTGCAGGTACAATCAGTGAGTAACAAAACATAAATTCACGATACAATTGGTGAGTAACAAAACATAAATTCCAGGTACAATCTGTGAGTAGTAAAACATAAACTCCAGGTAAAATCGGTGAGTAACAAAACATAAACTCCTGGTACAATCGGTGAGTAGCAGAACATAAACTCCAGGTACAATATGTGAGTAACAGAACATAAAGTCCTGGTACAATCTGAGTAACAAAACATAAACTCCAGGTACAATATGTGAGTAACAGAGCATAAACTCCCGGTACAATCAGTGAGTAACAAAACATAAATTCCAGGTGCAATCTGTGAGTAACAAAACATAAACTCCCGGTACAATCGGTGAGTAATAAAACATAAACTCCAGGTACAATCGGTGAGTAATAAAACATAAACTCCAGGTACAATCGGTGAGTAACAAAACATAAACTCCAGGTACAATCGGTTAGTAATAAAACATAAACTCCAGGTACAATCGGTGAGTAATAAAACATAAACTCCAGGTACAATCGGTGAGTAACAAAGCCTAATCTCCAGGTACAATCGGTGAGTAATAAAACATGAACTCCAGGTACAATCGATTAGTAATAAAACATAAACTCCAGGTACAATCAGTTAGTAATAAAACATAAACTCTAGGTACAATCGGTGAGTAATAAAACATAAACTCCGGGTACAATTGGTGAGTAACAAAACATAAACTCCAGGTACAGTCGTTGAATAATAAAACATGAAATCCAGGTACAATCGGTGAGTAATAAAACATAAACTCCAGGTACAATCGGTGAGTAATAAAACATAAACTCCAGGTTCAATCAGTTAGTTATAAAACATAAACTCCAGGTACAATCGGTGAGTAATAAAACATACTCTAGGTACAATCGGTGAGTAACAAAACATAAACTCCAGGTACAATCGGTGAGTAACAAAACATAAATTCACAATACAATTGGTGAGTAACAAAACATAAATTCCAGGTACAATCTGTGAGTAGTAAAACATAAACTCCAGGTACAATCGGTGAGTAGCAAAACATAAACTCCAGGTACAATCGATGAGGAACAAAACATAAACTCCAGGTACAATCAGTGAGTAACAAAACATAAACTCCAGGTACAATCTGTGAGCAACAAAACATAAACTAACGATACAATCGGTGAGTAACAAAACATAAACTCCAGGTACAATCGGTAAATAACAAAACATAAATTCCAGGTACAATGGGTGAGTAATAAAACATAAACTCCAGCTACAATTGGTTAGTAGCAAAACATAAACTAATGATACAATCGGTGAGTAACAAAACATAAATTCCAGGTACAATAGGTCAGTAACAAAATATAAACTCCAGGTACAATCGGTGAGTAACAAAACATAAACTCCCAGTACAAATTGTGAGTAACAAAACATAAACTGCAGGTACAATCGGTGAGTAACAAAACATAAACTCCCAGCACAATCTTAGAATAACAACACATAAACTCCAGGTACAATCGGTGAGTAACAAAACATAAACTCACGATACAATATGTGAGTAACAAAACATAAATTCCAGGTACAATCTGTGAGTAACAAAACATAAACTCCCGGTACAATCTATGAGTAACAAAACATAAACTCCCGGTACAATCGGTGAGTAGCAGAACATAAACTCCAGGTACAATATGTGAGTAACAGAACATAAACTCCCGGTACAATCGGTGAGTAATAAAACATAAACTCCAGGTACAATCGTTGAGTAATAAAACATAAACTCCAGGTACAATCGGTGAGTAATAAAACATAAACTCCAGGTACAATCGGTGAGTAATAAAGCATAAACTCCAGGTACAATCAGTGAGTAACAAAGCCTAAACTCCAGGTACAATCGGTGAGTAATAAAACATAAACTCCAGGTACAATTGGTTAGTAACAAAACATAAAATAATGATACAATCGGTGAGTAACAAAACATATACTCCAGGCACAATAGGTGAGTAACAAAATATAAAATCCGGGTACAAACGATGAGTAACAAAACATAAACTCCCAGTACAATCGGTGAGTAACAAAACTTAAACTCCAGGTACAATTGGTGAGTAACTAAACATAAACTCCCAGTACAATCTGAGTAACAAAACATATACTCCAGGTACAATCTGTGAGTAGTAAAACATAAACTCCAGGTACAATCGGTGAGTAGCAAAACATAAACTCCTGGTACAATCGGTGAGTAGCAGAACATAAACTCCAGGTACAATATGTGAGTAACAGAACATAAAGTCCTGGTACAATCTGAGTAACAAAACATAAACTCCAGGTACAATATGTGAGTAACAGAGCATCAACTCCTGGTACAATCAGTGAGTAACAAAACATAAATTCCAGGTGCAATCTGTGAGTAACAAAACATAAACTCCCGGTACAATCGGTGAGTAATAAAACATAAACTCCAGGTACAATCGGTGAGTAATAAAACATAAACTCCAGGTACAGTCGGTGAGTAATAAAACATAAACTCCAGGTACAATCGGTGAGTAACAAAACATAAACTCCAGGTACAATCGGTGAGTAATAAAACATAAACTCCAGGTACAATCGGTGAGTAATAAAACATAAACTTCAGGTACAATCGGTGAGTAACAAAGCCTAAACTCCAGGTACAATCGATTAGTAATAAAACATAAACTCCAGGTACAATCAGTTAGTAATAAAACATAAACTCTAGGTACAATCGGTGAGTAATAAAACATAAACTCCGGGTACAATCGGTGAGTAACAAAACATAAACTCCAGGTACAGTCGTTGAGTAATAAAACATGAAATCCAGGTACAATCGGTGAGTAATAAAACATAAACTCCAGGTACAATCGGTGAGTAATAAAACATAAACTCCAGGTTCAATCAGTTAGTTATAAAACATAAACTCCAGGTACAATCGGTGAGTAATAAAACATACTCTAGGTACAATCGATGAGTAACAAAACATAAACTCCAGGTACAATCGGTGAGTAATAAAACGTAAACTCCAGGTACAATTGGTGAGTAATAAAACATAGACTCCCGGTACAATTGGTTAGTAATAAAACATAAACTCCAGGTACAATCGGTGAGTAATAAAACATAAACTCCGGGTACAATCGGTGAGTAGCAAAACATAAACTCCAGGTACAGTCGGTGAGTAATAAAACATAAAATCCAGGTACAATTGGTGAGTAATAAAACATATACTCCTGGTACAATCTTTGAGTAATAAAAACATAAACTCCAGGTACAATCTGTGAGTAATAAAAACATAAACTCCAGGTACAATCTGTGAGCAACAAAACATAAACTAACGATACAATCGGTGAGTAACAAAACATAAACTCCAGGTACAATCGGTAAATAACAAAACATAAATTCCAGGTACAATGGGTGAGTAACAAAACATAAACTCCAGGTACAATCGGTTAGTAACAAAACATAAACTAAAGATACAATCGATGAGTAATAAAACATAAACTCCAGGTACAACCGGTGAGTAATAAAACATAAACTCCAGGTACTATCTGTGAGTAACAAAACATAAATTCCTGGTACAATCGGTTAGTAATAAAACATAAACTCCAGGTACAATTGGTGAGTAATAAAACATAAACTAATGATACAATCGGTGAGTAACAAAACATAAACTCCAGGTACAATCGGTGAGTAATAAAACATAAACTCCAGGTACAATCAGTTAGTAATAAAATATAAACTCCAGGTACAATCGGTGAGTAATAAAACATATACTCCAGGTACAATCGGTGAGTAACAAAGCCTAAACTCCAGGTACAATTGGTGAGTAATAAAACATAAACTCCAGGTACAATCGGTTAGTAACAAAACATAAACTAATGATACAATCGGTGAGTAACAAAACATAGACTCCAGGCACAATAGGTGAGTAACAAAATATAAAATCCGGGTATAAATGGTGAGTAACAAAACATAAACTCCCAGTACAATCGGTGAGTAACAAAACTTAAACTCCAGGTACAATTGGTGAGTAACTAAACATAAACTCCCAGTACAATCTGAGTAACAAAACATAAACTGCAGGTACAATCGGTGAGTAACAAAACCTAAACTCCAGGTACAATCGGTGAGTAATAAAACATAAACTCCAGGTACAATTGGTTAGTAACAAAACATAAAATAATGATACAATCGGTGAGTAACAAAACATATACTCCAGGCACAATAGGTGAGTAACAAAATATAAAATCCGGGTACAAACGATGAGTAACAAAACATAAACTCCCAGTACAATCGGTGAGTAACAAAACTTAAACTCCAGGTACAATTGGTGAGTAACTAAACATAAACTCCCAGTACAATCTGAGTAACAAAACATATACTCCAGGTACAATCTGTGAGTAGTAAAACATAAACTCCAGGTACAATCGGTGAGTAGCAGAACATAAACTCCTGGTACAATCGGTGAGTAGCAGAACATAAACTCCAGGTACAATATGTGAGTAACAGAACATAAAGTCCTGGTACAATCTGAGTAACAAAACATAAACTCCAGGTACAATATGTGAGTAACAGAGCATAAACTCCTGGTACAATCAGTGAGTAACAAAACATAAATTCCAGGTGCAATCTGTGAGTAACAAAACATAAACTCCCGGTACAATCGGTGAGTAATAAAACATAAACTCCAGGTACAATCGGTGAGTAATAAAACATAAACTCCAGGTACAGTCGGTGAGTAATAAAACATAAACTCCAGGTACAATCGGTGAATAACAAAACATAAACTCCAGGTACAATCGGTGAGTAATAAAACATAAACTCCAGGTACAATCGGTGAGTAATAAAACATAAACTTCAGGTACAATCGGTGAGTAACAAAGCCTAAACTCCAGGTACAATCGATTAGTAATAAAACATAAACTCCAGGTACAATCAGTTAGTAATAAAACATAAACTCTAGGTACAATCGGTGAGTAATAAAACATAAACTCCGGGTACAATCGGTGAGTAACAAAACATAAACTCCAGGTACAGTCGTTGAGTAATAAAACATGAAATCCAGGTACAATCGGTGAGTAATAAAACATAAACTCCAGGTACAATCGGTGAGTAATAAAACATAAACTCCAGGTTCAATCAGTTAGTTATAAAACATAAACTCCAGGTACAATCGGTGAGTAATAAAACATACTCTAGGTACAATCGGTGAGTAACAAAACATAAACTCCAGGTACAATCGGTGAGTAATAAAACGTAAACTCCAGGTACAATTGGTGAGTAATAAAACATAGACTCCCGGTACAATTGGTTAGTAATAAAACATAAACTCCAGGTACAATCGGTGAGTAATAAAACATAAACTCCGGGTACAATCGGTGAGTAGCAAAACATAAACTCCAGGTACAGTCGGTGAGTAATAAAACATAAAATCCAGGTACAATTGGTGAGTAATAAAACATATACTCCTGGTACAATCTTTGAGTAATAAAAACATAAACTCCAGGTACAATCTGTGAGTAATAAAAACATAAACTCCAGGTACAATCTGTGAGCAACAAAACATAAACTAACGATACAATCGGTGAGTAACAAAACATAAACTCCAGGTACAATCGGTAAATAACAAAACATAAATTCCAGGTACAATGGGTGAGTAACAAAACATAAACTCCAGGTACAATCGGTTAGTAACAAAACATAAACTAAAGATACAATCGATGAGTAATAAAACATAAACTCCAGGTACAATCGGTGAGTAATAAAACATAAACTCCAGGTACTATCTGTGAGTAACAAAACATAAATTCCTGGTACAATCGGTTAGTAATAAAACATAAACTCCAGGTACAATTGGTGAGTAATAAAACATAAACTAATGATACAATCGGTGAGTAACAAAACATAAACTCCAGGTACAATCGGTGAGTAATAAAACATAAACTCCAGGTACAATCAGTTAGTAATAAAATATAAACTCCAGGTACAATCGGTGAGTAATAAAACATATACTCCAGGTACAATCGGTGAGTAACAAAGCCTAAACTCCAGGTACAATTGGTGAGTAATAAAACATAAACTCCAGGTACAATCGGTTAGTAACAAAACATAAACTAATGATACAATCGGTGAGTAACAAAACATAGACTCCAGGCACAATAGGTGAGTAACAAAATATAAAATCCGGGTATAAATGGTGAGTAACAAAACATAAACTCCCAGTACAATCGGTGAGTAACAAAACTTAAACTCCAGGTACAATTGGTGAGTAACTAAACATAAACTCCCAGTACAATCTGAGTAACAAAACATAAACTGCAGGTACAATCGGTGAGTAACAAAACATAAATTCACAATACAATTGGTGAGTAACAAAACATAAATTCCAGGTACAATCTGTGAGTAGTAAAACATAAACTCCAGGTACAATCGGTGAGTAGCAAAACATAAACTCCAGGTTCAATCGGTTAGTTATAAAACATAAACTCCAGGTACAATCAGTTAGTAACAAAACATAAACTCCAGGTATAATCGATGAGGAACAAAACATAAACTCCAGGTACAATCAGTGAGTAACAAAACATAAACTCCAGGTACAATCTGTGAGCAACAAAACATAAACTAACGATACAATCGGTGAGTAACAAAACATAAACTCCAGGTACAATCGGTAAATAACAAAACATAAATTCCAGGTACAATGGGTGAGTAATAAAACATAAACTCCAGCTACAATCGGTTAGTAGCAAAACATAAACTAATGATACAATCGGTGAGTAACAAAACATAAATTCCAGGTACAATAGGTCAGTAACAAAATATAAACTCCAGGTACAATCGGTGAGTAACAAAACATAAACTCCCAGTACAAATTGTGAGTAACAAAACATAAACTGCAGGTACAATCGGTGAGTAACAAAACATAAACTCCCAGCACAATCTTAGAATAACAAAACATAAACTCCAGGTACAATCGGTGAGTAACAAAACATAAACTCACGATACAATATGTGAGTAACAAAACATAAATTCCAGGTACAATCTGTGAGTAACAAAACATAAACTCCGGTACAATCTATGAGTAACAAAACATAAACTCCCGGTACAATCGGTGAGTAGCAGAACATAAACTCCAGGTACAATATGTGAGTAACAGAACATAAACTCCCGGTACAATCGGTGAGTAATAAAACATAAACTCCAGATACAATCGTTGAGTAATAAAACATAAACTCCAGGTACAATCGGTGAGTAATAAAACATAAACTCCAGGTACAATCGGTGAGTAATAAAGCATAAACTCCAGGTACAATCAGTGAGTAACAAAGCCTAAACTCCAGGTACAATCGGTGAGTAATAAAACATAAACTCCAGGTACAATTGGTTAGTAACAAAACATAAAATAATGATACAATCGGTGAGTAACAAAACATATACTCCAGGCACAATAGGTGAGTAACAAAATATAAAATCCGGGTACAAACGATGAGTAACAAAACATAAACTCCCAGTACAATCGGTGAGTAACAAAACTTAAACTCCCAGTACAATCTGAGTAACAAAACATAAACTGAAGGTACAATCAGTGAGTAACAAAACATAAATTCACGATACAATTGGTGAGTAACAAAACATAAATTCCAGGTACAATCTGTGAGTAGTAAAACATAAACTCCAGGTACAATCGGTGAGTAGCAAAACATAAACTCCTGGTACAATCGGTGAGTAGCAGAACATAAACTCCAGGTACAATATGTGAGTAACAGAACATAAAGTCCTGGTACAATCTGAGTAACAAAACATAAACTCCAGGTACAATATGTGAGTAACAGAGCATAAACTCCTGGTACAATCAGTGAGTAACAAAACATAAATTCCAGGTGCAATCTGTGAGTAACAAAACATAAACTCCCGGTACAATCGGTGAGTAATAAAACATAAACTCCAGGTACAATCGGTGAGTAATAAAACATAAACTCCAGGTACAGTCGGTGAGTAATAAAACATAAACTCCAGGTACAATCGGTGAGTAACAAAACATAAACTCCAGGTACAATCGGTGAGTAATAAAACATAAACTCCAGGTACAATCGGTGAGTAATAAAACATAAACTTCAGGTACAATCGGTGAGTAACAAACCCTAAACTCCAGGTACAATCGATTAGTAATAAAACATAAACTCCAGGTACAATCAGTTAGTAATAAAACATAAACTCTAGGTACAATCGGTGAGTAATAAAACATAAACTCCGGGTACAATCGGTGAGTAACAAAACATAAACTCCAGGTACAGTCGGTGAGTAATAAAACATAAAATCCAGGTACAATTTGTGAGTAATAAAACATAAACTCCAGGTACAATCGGTGAGTAATAAAACATAAACTCCAGGTACAATCGGTGAGTAGCAAATCATAAACTCCAGGTTCAATCGGTTAGTTATAAAACATAAACTCCAGGTACAATCAGTTAGTAACAAAACATAAACTCCAGGTACAATCAGTTAGTAACAAAACATAAACTCCAGGTACAATCGATGAGGAACAAAACATAAACTCCAGGTACAATCAGTTAGTAACAAAACATAAACTCCAGGTACAATCTGTGAGCAACAAAACATAAACTAACGATACAATCGGTGAGTAACAAAACATAAACTCCAGGTACAATCGGTAAATAACAAAACATAAATTCCAGGTACAATGGGTGAGTAATAAAACATAAACTCCAGCTACAATCGGTTAGTAGCAAAACATAAACTAATGATACAATCGGTGAGTAACAAAACATAAACTCCAGGTACAATAGGTCAGTATCAAAATATAAACTCCAGGTACAATCGGTGAGTAACAAAACATAAACTCACGATACAATTGGTGAGTAACAAAACATAAATTCCAAGTACAATCTGTGAGTAACAAAACATAAACTCCCGGTACAATCTGTGAGTAACAAAACATAAACTCCCGGTACAATCGGTGAGTAGCAGAACATAAACTCCAGGTACAATATGTGAGTAACAGAACATAAACTCCCGGTACAATCGGTGAGTAATAAAACATAAACTCCAGGTACAATCGTTGAGTAATAAAACATAAACTCCAGGTACAATCGGTGAGTAACAAAACATAAACTCCAGGTACAATCGGTTAGTAATAAAACATAAACTCCAGGTACAATCGGTGAGTAATAAAGCATAAACTCCAGGTACAATCAGTGAGTAACAAAGCCTAAACTCCAGGTACAATCGGTGAGTAATAAAACATAAACTCCAGGTACAATCGGTTAGTAACAAAACATAAACTCCAGGTACAATCGTTGAGTAATAAAACATAAACTCCAGGTACAATCGGTGAGTAATAAAACATAAACTCCAGGTACAATCGGTGAGTAATAAAACATAAACTCCAGGTACAATCGGTTAGTAATAAAACATAAACTCCAGGTACAATTGGTGAGTAATAAAGCATAAACTCCAGGTACAATCAGTGAGTAACAAAGCCTAAACTTCAGGTACAATCGGTGAGTAATAAAACATAAACTCCAGGTACAATCGGTTAGTAACAAAACATAAACTAATGATACAATCGGTGAGTAACAAAACATATACTCCAGGCACAATAGGTGAGTAACAAAATATAAAATCTGGGTACAAATGGTGAGTAACAAAACATAAACTCCCAGTACAATCGGTGAGTAGCAAAACTTAAACTCCAGGTACAATTGGTGAGTAACTAAACATAAACTCCCAGAACAATCTGAGTAACAAAACATAAACTGCAGGTACAATCAGTGAGTAACAAAACATAAATTCACGATACAATTGGTGAGTAACAAAACATAAATTCCAGGTACAATCTGTGAGTAGTAAAACATAAACTCCAGGTACAATCGGTGAGTAACAAAACATAAACTCCTGGTACAATCGGTGAGTAGCAGAACATAAATTCCAGGTACAATATGTGAGTAACAGAACATAAAGTCCTGGTACAATCTGAGTAACAAAACATAAACTCCAGGTACAATATGTGAGTAACAGAGCATAAACTCCCGGTACAATCAGTGAGTAACAAAACATAAATTCCAGGTGCAATCTGTGAGTAACAAAACATAAACTCCCGGTACAATCGGTGAGTAATAAAACATAAACTCCAGGTACAATCGGTGAGTAATAAAACATAAACTCCAGGTACAATCTGTGAGTAACAAAACATAAACTCCAGGTACAATCGGTTAGTAATAAAACATAAACTCCAGATACAATCGGTGAGTAATAAAACATAAACTCCAGGTACAATCGGTGAGTAACAAAGCCTAAACTCCAGGTACAATCGGTGAGTAATAAAACATGAACTCCAGGTACAATCGATTAGTAATAAAACATAAACTCCAGGTACAATCAGTTAGTAATAAAACATAAACTCTAGGTACAATCTGCCAGTAACAAAACATAAACTCCAGGTACAATTGGTGAGTAATAAAACATAAACTCCGGGTACAATTGGTGAGTAACAAAACATAAACTCCAGGTACAGTCGGTGAGTAATAAAACATAAAATCCAGGTACAATTTGTGAGTAATAAAACATAAACTCCAGGTACAATCGGTGAGTAATAAAACATAAACTCCAGGTTCAATCAGTTAGTTATAAAACATAAACTCCAGGTACAATCAGTTAGTAACAAAACATAAACTCCAGGTACAATCGATCAGTAACAAAACATAAACTCCAGGTACAATCGGTTAGTAATAAAACATAAACTCCAGGTACAATTGGTGAGTAATAAAACATAAACTCCAGGTACAATCGGTGAGTAACAAAGCCTAAACTCCAGGTACAATCGGTGAGTAACAAAGCCTAAACTCCAGGTACAATTGGTGAGTAATAAAACAGAAACTCCAGGTACAATCGGTTAGTAACAAAACATAAACTAATGATACAATCGGTGAGTAACAAAACATAGACTCCAGACACAATAGGTGAGTAACAAAATATAAAATCCGGGTATAAATGGTGAGTAACAAAACATAAACTCCCAGTACAATCGGTGAGTAACAAAACTTAAACTCCAGGTACAATTGGTGAGTAACTAAACATAAACTCCCAGTACAATCTGAGTAACAAAACATAAACTGCAGGTACAATCGGTGAGTAACAAAACATAAATTCACAATACAATTGGTGAGTAACAAAACATAAATTCCAGGTACAATCTGTGAGTAGTAAAACATAAACTCCAGGTACAATCGGTGAGTAGCAAAACATAAACTCCAGGTTCAATCGGTTAGTTATAAAACAAAAACTCCAGGTACAATCAGTTAGTAACAAAACATAAACTCCAGGTACAATCAGTGAGTAACAAAACATAAACTCCAGGTACAATCTGTGAGCAACAAAACATAAACTAACGATACAATCGGTGAGTAACAAAACATAAACTCCAGGTACAATCGGTAAATAACAAAACATAAACTCCAGGTACAATGGGTGAGTAATAAAACATAAACTCCAGCTACAATCGGTTAGTAGCAAAACATAAACTAATGATACAATCGGTGAGTAACAAAACATAAATTCCAGGTACAATAGGTCAGTAACAAAATATAAACTCCAGGTACAATCGGTGAGTAACAAAACATAAACTCCCAGTACAAATTGTGAGTAACAAAACATAAACTGCAGGTACAATCGGTGAGTAACAAAACATAAACTCCCAGCACAATCTTAGAATAACAAAACATAAACTCCAGGTACAATCGGTGAGTAACAAAACATAAACTCACGATACAATATGTGAGTAACAAAACATAAATTCCAGGTACAATCTGTGAGTAACAAAACATAAACTCCCGGTACAATCTATGAGTAACAAAACATAAACTCCCGGTACAATCGGTGAGTAGCAGAACATAAACTCCAGGTACAATATGTGAGTAACAGAACATAAACTCCCGGTACAATCGGTGAGTAATAAAACATAAACTCCAGGTACAATCGTTGAGTAATAAAACATAAACTCCAGGTACAATCGGTGAGTAATAAAACATAAACTCCAGGTACAATCGGTGAGTAATAAAGCATAAACTCCAGGTACAATCAGTGAGTAACAAAGCCTAAACTCCAGGTACAATCGGTGAGTAATAAAACATAAACTCCAGGTACAATTGGTTAGTAACAAAACATAAACTAATGATACAATCGGTGAGTAACAAAACATATACTCCAGGCACAATAGGTGAGTAACAAAATATAAAATCCGGGTACAAACGATGAGTAACAAAACATAAACTCCCAGTACAATCGGTGAGTAACAAAACTTAAACTCCAGGTACAATTGGTGAGTAACTAAACATAAACTCCCAGTACAATCTGAGTAACAAAACATAAACTGAAGGTACAATCAGTAAGTAACAAAACATAAATTCACGATACAATTGGTGAGTAACAAAACATAAATTCCAGGTACAATCTGTGAGTAGTAAAACATAAACTCCAGGTACAATCGGTGAGTAGCAAAACATAAACTCCTGGTACAATCGGTGAGTAGCAGAACATAAACTCCAGGTACAATATGTGAGTAACAGAACATAAAGTCCTGGTACAATCTGAGTAACAAAACATAAACTCCAGGTACAATATGTGAGTAACAGAGCATAAACTCCCGGTACAATCAGTGAGTAACAAAACATAAATTCCAGGTGCAATCTGTGAGTAACAAAACATAAACTCCCGGTACAATCGGTGAGTAATAAAACATAAACTCCAGGTACAATCGGTGAGTAATAAAACATAAACTCCAGGTACAGTCGGTGAGTAATAAAACATAAACTCCAGGTACAATCGGTTAGTAATAAAACATAAACTCTAGGTACAATCGGTGAGTAATAAAACATAAACTCCGGGTACAATCGGTGAGTAACAAAACATAAACTCCAGGTACAGTCGGTGAGTAATAAAACATAAAATCCAGGTACAATTTGTGAGTAATAAAACATAAACTCCAGGTACAATCGGTGAGTAATAAAACATAAACTCCAGGTACAATCGGTGAGTAGCAAATCATAAACTCCAGGTTCAATCGGTTAGTTATAAAACATAAACTCCAGGTACAATCAGTTAGTAACAAAACATAAACTCCAGGTACAATCGATGAGGAACAAAACATAAACTCCAGGTACAATCAGTTAGTAACAAAACATAAACTCCAGGTACAATCTGTGAGCAACAAAACATAAACTAACGATACAATCGGTGAGTAACAAAACATAAACTCCAGGTACAATCGGTAAATAACAAAACATAAATTCCAGGTACAATGGGTGAGTAATAAAACATAAACTCCAGCTACAATCGGTTAGTAGCAAAACATAAACTAATGATACAATCGGTGAGTAACAAAACATAAACTGCAGGTACAATCGGTGAGTAACAAAACATAAACTCACGATACAATTGGTGAGTAACAAAACATAAATTCCAAGTACAATCTGTGAGTAACAAAACATAAACTCCCGGTACAATCTGTGAGTAACAAAACATAAACTCCCGGTACAATCGGTGAGTAGCAGAACATAAACTCCAGGTACAATATGTGAGTAACAGAACATAAACTCCCGGTACAATCGGTGAGTAATAAAACATAAACTCCAGGTACAATCGTTGAGTAATAAAACATAAACTCCAGGTACAATCGGTGAGTAACAAAACATAAACTCCAGGTACAATCGGTTAGTAATAAAACATAAACTCCAGGTACAATCGGTGAGTAATAAAGCATAAACTCCAGGTACAATCAGTGAGTAACAAAGCCTAAACTCCAGGTACAATCGGTGAGTAATAAAACATAAACTCCAGGTACAATCGGTTAGTAACAAAGCCTAAACTCCAGGTACAATCGTTGAGTAATAAAACATAAACTCCAGGTACAATCGGTGAGTAATAAAACATAAACTCCAGGTACAATCGGTTAGTAACAAAACATAAACTCCAGGTACAATCGTTGAGTAATAAAACATAAACTCCAGGTACAATCGGTGAGTAACAAAACATAAACTCCAGGTACAATCGGTTAGTAATAAAACATAAACTCCAGGTACAATCGGTTAGTAACAAAACATAAACTCCAAGTACAATCGGTGAGTAATAAAACATAAACTCCAGGTACAATCGGTTAGTAATAAAACATAAACTCCAGGTACAATCGGTTAGTAATAAAACATAAACTCCAGGTACAATCGGTTAGTAATAAAACATAAACTCCAGGTACAATCGGTGAGTAATAAAACATAAACTCCAGGTACAATCGGTGAGTAATAAAACATAAACTCCAGGTACAATCGGTTAGTAATAAAACATAAACTCCAGGTACAATCGGTGAGTAATAAAACATAAACTCCAGGTACAATTGGTGAGTAATAAAACATAAACTCCAGGTACAATCGGTGAGTAATAAAACATAAACTCCAGGTACAATCGGTTAGTAATAAAACATAAACTCCAGGTACAATCGGTGAGTAATAAAGCATAAACTCCAGGTACAATCAGTGAGTAACAAAGCCTAAACTCCAGGTACAATCGGTGAGTAATAAAACATAAACTCCAGGTACAATCGGTTAGTAACAAAACATAAACTAATGATACAATCGGTGAGTAACAAAACATATACTCCAGGCACAATAGGTGAGTAACAAAATATAAAATCTGGGTACAAATGGTGAGTAACAAAACATAAACTCCCAGTACAATCGGTGAGTAGCAAAACTTAAACTCCAGGTACAATTGGTGAGTAACTAAACATAAACTCCCAGGACAATCTGAGTAACAAAACATAAACTGCAGGTACAATCAGTGAGTAACAAAACATAAATTCACGATACAATTGGTGAGTAACAAAACATAAATTCCAGGTACAATCTGTGAGTAGTAAAACATAAACTCCAGGTACAATCGGTGAGTAACAAAACATAAACTCCTGGTACAATCGGTGAGTAGCAGAACATAAACTCCAGGTACAATATGTGAGTAACAGAACATAAAGTCCTGGTACAATCTGAGTAACAAAACATAAACTCCAGGTACAATATGTGAGTAACAGAACATAAACTCCCGGTACAATCAGTGAGTAACAAAACATAAATTCCAGGTGCAATCTGTGAGTAACAAAACATAAACTCCCGGTACAATCGGTGAGTAATAAAACATAAATTCCAGGTACAATCGGTGAGTAATAAAACATAAACTCCAGGTACAATCGGTGAGTAACAAAACATAAACTCCAGGTACAATCGGTTAGTAATAAAACATAAACTCCAGGTACAATCGGTGAGTAATAAAACATAAACTCCAGGTACAATCGGTGAGTAACAAAACATAAACTCCAGGTACAATCGGTTAGTAACAAAACATAAACTCCAGGTATAATCTGTGAGCAACAAAACATAAACTAATGATACAATCGGTGAGTAACAAAACATAAAGTCCAGGTACAATCGGTAAATAACAAAACATAAACTCCAGGTACAATCAGTTAGTAATAAAACATAAACTCCAGGTACAATCGATGAGTAACAAAACATAAACTCCAGGTACAATCGGTTAGTAACAAAACATAAACTAAAGATACAATCGGTGAGTAATAAAACATCAACTCCCGGTACAATCGGTGAGTAGCAGAACATAAACTCCAGGTACACTATGTGAGTAACAGAACATAAAGTCCTGGTACAATCTGAGTAACAAAACATAAACTCCAGGTACAATATGTGAGTAACAGAGCATAAACTCCCGGTACAATCAGTGAGTAACAAAACATAAATTCCAGGTGCAATCTGTGAGTAACAAAACATAAACTCCCGGTACAATCGGTGAGTAATAAAACATAAACTCCAGGTACAATCGGTGAGTAACAAAACATAAACTGCAGGTACAATCGGTTAGTAATAAAACATAAACTCCAGGTACAATTGGTGAGTAATAAAACATAAACTCCAGGTACAATCGGTGAGTAACAAAGCCTAAACTCCAGGTACAATCGGTGAGTAACAAAGCCTAAACTCCAGGTACAATTGGTGAGTAATAAAACATAAACTCCAGGTACAATCGGTTAGTAACAAAACATAAACTAATGATACAATCGGTGAGTAACAAAACATAGACTCCAGGCACAATAGGTGAGTAACAAAATATAAAATCCGGGTATAAATGGTGAGTAACAAAACATAAACTCCCAGTACAATCGGTGAGTAACAAAACTTAAACTCCAGGTACAATTGGTGAGTAACTAAACATAAACTCCCAGTACAATCTGAGTAACAAAACATAAACTGCAGGTACAATCGGTGAATAACAAAACATAAATTCACAATACAATTGGTGAGTAACAAAACATAAATTCCAGGTACAATCTGTGAGTAGTAAAACATAAACTCCAGGTACAATCGGTGAGTAGCAAAACATAAACTCCAGGTTCAATCAGTTAGTAGCAAAACATAAACTCCAGGTTCAATCGATGAGGAACAAAACATAACTCCAAGTACAATCAGTTAGTAGCAAAACATAAACTCCAGGTTCAATCGATGAGGAACAAAACATAAACTCCAGGTACAATCAGTGAGTAACAAAACATAAACTCCAGGTACAATCTGTGAGCAACAAAACATAAACTAACGATACAATCGGTGAGTAACAAAACATAAACTCCAGGTACAATCGGTAAATAACAAAACATAAATTCCAGGTACAATGGGTGAGTAATAAAACATAAACTCCAGCTACAATCGGTTAGTAGCAAAACATAAACTAATGATACAATCGGTGAGTAACAAAACATAAACTCCAGGTACAATAGGTCAGTAACAAAATATAAACTCCAGGTTCAATCGGTGAGTAACAAAACATAAACTCCCAGTACAAATTGTGAGTAACAAAACATAAACTGCAGGTACAATCGGTGAGTAACAAAACATAAACTCCCAGCACAATCTTAGAATAACAAAACATAAACTCCAGGTACAATCGGTGAGTAACAAAACATAAACTCACGATACAATATGTGAGTAACAAAACATAAATTCCAGGTACAATCTGTGAGTAACAAAACATAAACTCCCGGTACAATCTATGAGTAACAAAACATAAACTCCCGGTACAATCGGTGAGTAGCAGAACATAAACTCCAGGTACAATATGTGAGTAACAGAACATAAACTCCCGGTACAATCGGTGAGTAATAAAACATAAACTCCAGGTACAATCGTTGAGTAATAAAACATAAACTCCAGGTACAATCGGTGAGTAATAAAACATAAACTCCAGGTACAATCGGTGAGTAATAAAGCATAAACTCCAGGTACAATCAGTGAGTAACAAAGCCTAAACTCCAGGTACAATCGGTGAGTAGTAAAACATAAACTCCAGGTACAATCGGTTAGTAACAAAACATAAACTCCAGGTACAATCAGTTAGTAATAAAACATAAACTCTAGGTACAATCGGTGAGTAATAAAATATAAACTCCGGGTACAATCGGTGAGTAACAAAACATAAACTCCAGGTACAGTCGGTGAGTAATAAAACATAAAATCCAGGTACAATTTGTGAGTAATAAAACATAAACTCCAGGTACAATCGGTGAGTAATAAAACATAAACTCCAGGTACAATCGGTGAGTAGCAAATCATAAACTCCAGGTTCAATCGGTTAGTTATAAAACATAAACTCCAGGTACAATCAGTTAGTAACAAAACATAAACTTCAGGTACAATCGGTGAGTAACAAAGCCTAAACTCCAGGTACAATCGATGAGGAACAAAACATAAACTCCAGGTACAATCAGTTAGTAACAAATCATAAACTCCAGGTACAATCTGTGAGCAACAAAACATAAACTAACGATACAATCGGTGAGTAACAAAACATAAACTCCAGGTACAATCGGTAAATAACAAAACATAAATTCCAGGTACAATGGGTGAGTAATAAAACATAAACTCCAGCTACAATCGGTTAGTAGCAAAACATAAACTAATGATACAATCGGTGAGTAACAAAACATAAACTCCAGGTACAATAGGTCAGTATCAAAATATAAACTCCAGGTACAATCGGTGAGTAACAAAACATAAACTCCCAGTACAAATTGTGAGTAACAAAACATAAACTGCAGGTACAATCGGTGAGTAACAAAACATAAACTCACGATACAATTGGTGAGTAACAAAACATAAATTCCAAGTACAATCTGTGAGTAACAAAACATAAACTCCCGGTACAATCTGTGAGTAACAAAACATAAACTCCCGGTACAATCGGTGAGTAGCAGAACATAAACTCCAGGTACAATATGTGAGTAACAGAACATAAACTCCCGGTACAATCGGTGAGTAATAAAACATAAACTCCAGGTACAATCGTTGAGTAATAAAACATAAACTCCAGGTACAATCGGTGAGTAATAAAACATAAACTCCAGGTACAATCGGTGAGTAACAAAACATAAACTCCAGGTACAATCGGTTAGTAATAAAACATAAACTCCAGGTACAATCGGTGAGTAATAAAGCATAAACTCCAGGTACAATCAGTGAGTAGCAAAGCCTAAACTCCAGGTACAATCGGTGAGTAATAAAACATAAACTCCAGGTACAATCGGTTAGTAACAAAACATAAACTAATGATACAATCGGTGAGTAACAAAACATATACTCCAGGCACAATAGGTGAGTAACAAAATATAAAATCTGGGTACAAATGGTGAGTAACAAAACATAAACTCCCAGTACAATCGGTGAGTAGCAAAACTTAAACTCCAGGTACAATTGGTGAGTAACTAAACATAAACTCCCAGAACAATCTGAGTAACAAAACATAAACTGCAGGTACAATCAGTGAGTAACAAAACATAAATTCACGATACAATTGGTGAGTAACAAAACATAAATTCCAGGTACAATCTGTGAGTAGTAAAACATAAACTCCAGGTACAATCGGTGAGTAACAAAACATAAACTCCTGGTACAATCGGTGAGTAGCAGAACATAAACTCCAGGTACAATATGTGAGTAACAGAACATAAAGTCCTGGTACAATCTGAGTAACAAAACATAAACTCCAGGTACAATATGTGAGTAACAGAGCATAAACTCCCGGTACAATCAGTGAGTAACAAAACATAAATTCCAGGTGCAATCTGTGAGTAACAAAACATAAACTCCCGGTACAATCGGTGAGTAATAAAACATAAACTCCAGGTACAATCGGTGAGTAATAAAACATAAACTCCAGGTACAATCGGTGAGTAACAAAACATAAACTCCAGGTACAATCGGTTAGTAATAAAACATAAACTCCAGGTACAATCGGTGAGTAATAAAACATAAACTCCAGGTACAATCGGTGAGTAACAAAGCCTAAACTCCAGGTACAATTGGTGAGTAATAAAACATGAACTCCAGGTACAATAGATTAGTAATAAAACATAAACTCCAGGTACAATCAGTTAGTAATAAAACATAAACTCTAGGTACAATCGGTGAGTAATAAAACATAAACTCCGGGTACAATTGGTGAGTAACAAAACATAAACTCCAGGTACAGTCGGTGAGTAATAAAACATAAAATTCAGGTACAATTTGTGAGTAATAAAACATAAACTCCAGGTACAATCGGTGAGTAATAAAACATAAACTCCAGGTTCAATCAGTTAGTTATAAAACATAAACTCCAGGTACAATCAGTTAGTAACAAAACATAAACTCCAGGTACAATCGATGAGTAACAAAACATAAACTCCAGGTACAATCGGTTAGTAACAAAACATAAACTCCAGGTACAATCTGTGAGCAACAAAACATAAACTAATGATACAATCGGTGAGTAACAAAACATAAAGTCCAGGTACAATCGGTAAATAACAAAACATAAACTCCAGTTACAATCAGTTAGTAACAAAACATAAACTCCAGGTACAATCGGTTAGTAACAAAACATAAACTAAAGATACAATCGGTGAGTAATAAAACATCAACTCCCGGTACAATCGGTGAGTAGCAGAACATAAACTCCAGGTACAATATGTGAGTAACAGAACATAAAGTCCCGGTACAATCTGAGTAACAAAGCATAAACTCCAGGTACAATATGTGAGTAACAGAACATAAACTCCCGGTACAATCGGTGAGTAACAAAACATAAATTCCAGGTGCAATCTGTGAGTAACAAAACATAAACTCCAGGTACAATCTGTGAGCAACAAAACATAAACTAATGATACAATCGGTGAGTAACAAAACATAAAGTCCAGGTACAATCGGTAAATAACAAAACATAAACTCCAGTTACAATCAGTTAGTAACAAAACATAAACTCCAGGTACAATCGGTTAGTAACAAAACATAAACTAAAGATACAATCGGTGAGTAATAAAACATCAACTCCCGGTACAATCGGTGAGTAGCAGAACATAAACTCCAGGTACAATATGTGAGTAACAGAACATAAAGTCCCGGTACAATCTGAGTAACAAAGCATAAACTCCAGGTACAATATGTGAGTAACAGAGCATAAACTCCCGGTACAATCAGTGAGTAACAAAACATAAATTCCAGGTGCAATCTGTGAGTAACAAAACATAAACTCCCGGTACAATCGGTGAGTAATAAAACATAAACTCCAGGTACAATCGGTGAGTAATAAAACATAAACTCCAGGTACAATCGGTGAGTAACAAAACATAAACTCCAGGTACAATCGGTTAGTAATAAAACATAAACTCCAGGTACAATCGGTGAGTAATAAAACATAAACTCCAGGTACAATCGGTGAGTAACAAAGCCTAAACTCCAGGTACAATTGGTGAGTAATAAAACATGAACTCCAGGTACAATAGATTAGTAATAAAACATAAACTCCAGGTACAATCAGTTAGTAATAAAACATAAACTCTAGGTACAATCGGTGAGTAATAAAACATAAACTCCGGGTACAATTGGTGAGTAACAAAACATAAACTCCAGGTACAGTCGGTGAGTAATAAAACATAAAATTCAGGTACAATTTGTGAGTAATAAAACATAAACTCCAGGTACAATCGGTGAGTAATAAAACATAAACTCCAGGTTCAATCAGTTAGTTATAAAACATAAACTCCAGGTACAATCAGTTAGTAACAAAACATAAACTCCAGGTACAATCGATGAGTAACAAAACATAAACTCCAGGTACAATCGGTTAGTAACAAAACATAAACTCCAGGTACAATCTGTGAGCAACAAAACATAAACTAATGATACAATCGGTGAGTAACAAAACATAAAGTCCAGGTACAATCGGTAAATAACAAAACATAAACTCCAGTTACAATCAGTTAGTAACAAAACATAAACTCCAGGTACAATCGGTTAGTAACAAAACATAAACTAAAGATACAATCGGTGAGTAATAAAACATCAACTCCCGGTACAATCGGTGAGTAGCAGAACATAAACTCCAGGTACAATATGTGAGTAACAGAACATAAAGTCCCGGTACAATCTGAGTAACAAAGCATAAACTCCAGGTACAATATGTGAGTAACAGAACATAAACTCCCGGTACAATCGGTGAGTAACAAAACATAAATTCCAGGTGCAATCTGTGAGTAACAAAACATAAACTCCCGGTACAATCAGTGAGTAATAAAACATAAACCCCAGGTGCAATCGATGAGTAATAAAACATAAACTCCAGGTACAATCGGTGAGTAATAAAACATAAACTCCAGGTACAATCGGTGAGTAACAAAACATAAACTCCTGGTACAATCGGTTAGTAATAAAACATAAACTCCAGGTACAATTGGTGAGTAATAAAACATAAACTCCAAGTACAATCGGTGAGTAACAAAACCTAAACTCCAGGTACAATCGGTGAGTAATAAAACATAAACTCCAGGTACAATCGGTGAGTAATAAAACATATACTCCAGGTACAATCGGTGAGTAACAAAACATAAACTCCAGGTACAATTGGTGAGTAATAAAAAGTAAACTCCAGGTACAATTGGTGAGTAATAAAACATAAACTCCAGGTACAATCAGTTAGTAATAAAACATAAACTCCAGGTACAATCGGTGAGTAATAAAACATAAACTCCAGGTACAGTCGGTGAGTAATAAAACATAAAATCCAGGTACAATTGGTGAGTAATAAAACATATACTCCTGGTACAATCTGTGAGTAATAAAAACATAAACTCCAGGTACAATTTGTGAGTAATAAAAACATAAACTCCAGGTACAATCTGTGAGCAACAAAACATAAACTAATGATACAATCGGTGAGTAACAAAACATAAACTCCAGGTACAATCGGTAAATAACAAAACATAAATTCCAGATACAATGGATGAGTAATAAAACATAAACTCCAGGTAAAATCGGTTAGTAACAAAACATAAATTAAAGATACAATCGGTGAGTAACAAAACATAAACTCCCGCTACAATCGGTGAATAGCAGAACATAAACTCCAGGTACAATATGTGAGTAACAGAACATAAAGTCCCGGTACAATCTGAGTAACAAAGCATAAACTCCAGGTACAATATGTGAGTAACAGAACATAAACTCCCGGTACAATCGGTGAGTAACAAAACATAAATTCCAGGTGCAATCTGTGAGTAACAAAACATAAACTCCCAGTACAATCTGTGAGTAATAAAACATAAACTCCAGGTACAATCGATGAGTAATAAAACATAAACTGCAGGTACAATCGGTGAGTAATAAAACATAAACTCCAGGTACAATCGGTGAGTAACAAAACATAAACTCCTGGTACAATCGGTGAGTAATAAAACATAAACTCCAGGTACAATCGGTGAATAACAAAACCTAAACTCCAGGTACAATCGGTGAGTAATAAAACATAAACTCCAGGTACAATCAATTAGTAATAAAACATAAACTCCAGGTACAATCGGTGAGTAACAAAACATAAACTCCAGGTACAATCGGTGGGTAATAAAACATAAACTCCAGGTACAATGAGTTAGTAATAAAACATAAACTCCAGGTACAATCGATGAGTAATAAAACATAAACTCCGGGTACAATCGGTGAGTAATAAAACATAAACTCCAGGTACAATCGGTGAGTAACAAAACATAAACTCCTGGTACAATCGGTGAGTAATAAAACATAAACTCCAGGTACAATCGGTGAGTAATAAAACATAAACTCCAGGTTCAATCAGTTAGTTATAAAACATAAACTCCAGGTACAATCAGTTAGTAACAAAACATAAACTAATGATACAATCGGTGAGTAACAAAACATAAAGTCCAGGTACAATCGGTAAATAACAAAACATAAACTCCAGGTACAATCAGTTAGTAACAAAACATAAACTCCAGGTACAATCGATGAGTAACAAAACATAAACTCCAGGTACAATCGGTTAGTAACAAAACATAAACTCCAGGTACAATCTGTGAGCAACAAAACATAAACTAATGATACAATCGGTGAGTAACAAAACATAAAGTCCAGGTACAATCGGTAAATAACAAAACATAAACTCCAGGTACAATCAGTTAGTAACAAAACATAAACTCCAGGTACAATCGATGAGTAACAAAGCATAAACTCCAGGTACAATCGGTTAGTAACAAAACATAAACTAAAGATACAATCGGTGAGTAATAAAACATCAACTCCCGGTACAATCGGTGAGTAGCAGAACATAAACTCCAGGTACAATATGTGAGTAACAGAACATAAAGTCCCGGTACAATCTGAGTAACAAAGCATAAACTCCAGGTACAATATGTGAGTAACAGAACATAAACTCCCGGTACAATCGGTGAGTAACAAAACATAAATTCCAGGTGCAATCTGTGAGTAACAAAACATAAACTCCCGGTACAATCAGTGAGTAATAAAACATAAACCCCAGGTACAATCGATGAGTAATAAAACATAAACTCCAGGTACAATCGGTGAGTAATAAAACATAAACTCCAGGTACAATCGGTGAGTAACAAAACATAAACTCCTGGTACAATCGGTTAGTAATAAAACATAAACTCCAGGTACAATTGGTGAGTAATAAAACATAAACTCCAAGTACAATCGGTGAGTAACAAAACCTAAACTCCAGGTACAATCGGTGAGTAATAAAACATAAACTCCAGGTACAATCGGTGAGTAATAAAACATATACTCCAGGTACAATCGGTGAGTAACAAAACATAAACTCCAGGTACAATTGGTGAGTAATAAAACGTAAACTCCAGGTACAATTGGTGAGTAATAAAACATAAACTCCAGGTACAATCAGTTAGTAATAAAACATAAACTCCAGGTACAATCGGTGAGTAATAAAACATAAACTCCAGGTACAATCGTTGAGTAACAAAACATAAACTCCAGGTACAGTCGGTGAGTAATAAAACATAAAATCTAGGTACAATTGGTGAGTAATAAAACATATACTCCTGGTACAATCTGTGAGTAATAAAAACATAAACTCCAGGTACAATTTGTGAGTAATAAAAACATAAACTCCAGGTACAATCTGTGAGCAACAAAACATAAACTAATGATACAATCGGTGAGTAACAAAACATAAACCCCAGGTACAATCGGTAAATAACAAAACATAAATTCCAGATACAATGGGTGAGTAATAAAACATAAACTCCAGGTAAAATCGGTTAGTAACAAAACATAAATTAAAGATACAATCGGTGAGTAACAAAACATAAACTCCCGCTACAATCGGTGAATAGCAGAACATAAACTCCAGGTACAATATGTGAGTAACAGAACATAAAGTCCCGGTACAATCTGAGTAACAAAGCATAAACTCCAGGTACAATATGTGAGTAACAGAACATAAACTCCCGGTACAATCGGTGAGTAACAAAACATAAATTCCAGGTGCAATCTGTGAGTAACAAAACATAAACTCCCAGTACAATCTGTGAGTAATAAAACATAAACTCCAGGTACAATCGATGAGTAATAAAACATAAACTCCAGGTACAATCAATTAGTAATAAAACATAAACTCCAGGTACAATCGGTGAGTAATAAAACATATACTCCAGGTACAATCGGTGAGTAACAAAACATAAACTCCAGGTACAATCGGTGAGTAATAAAACATAAACTCCAGGTACAATGAGTTAGTAATAAAACATAAACTCCAGGTACAATCGGTGAGTAATAAAACATAAACTCCGGGTACAATCGGTGAGTAACAAAACATAAACTCCAGGTACAGTCGGTGAGTAATAAAACATAAAATCCAAGTACAATACAATTGGTGAGTAATAAAACATAAACTCCTGGTACAATCTGTGAGTAATAAAAACATAAACTTCAGGTACAATCTGTGAGTAATAAAAACGTAAACTCCAGGTACAATCGGTGAGTAGCAAAACATAAACTCCAGGTTCAATCGGTTAGTTATAAAACATAAACTCCAGGTACAATCAGTTAGTAACAAAACATAAACTCCAGGTACAATCGATGAGTTTCAAAACATAAACTCCAGGTACAATCGGTTAGTAACAAAACATAAACTCCAGGTACAATCTGTGAGCAACAAAACATAAACTAACGATACAATCGGTGAGTAACAAAACATAAACTCCAGGTACAATTAGTAAATAACAAAACATAAATTCCAGGTACAATGGGTGAGTAATAAAACATAAACTCCAGCTACAATCGGTTAGTAACAAAACATAAACTAATGATACAATCGGTGAGTAACAAAACATAAACTCCAGGTACAATCAGTGAGTAACAAAATATAAACTCCAGGTACAATCGGTGAGTAACAAAACATAAACTCCCAGTACAAATTGTGAGTAACAAAACATAAACTGCAGGTACAATTGGTGAGTAACAAAACATAAACTCCCAGCACAATCTTAGAATAACAAAACATAAACTCCAGGTACAATCGATGAGTAACAAAACATAAACTCACGATACAATTGGTGAGTAACAAAACATAAATTCCAGGTACAATATGTGAGTAACAAAGCATAAACTCCCAGTACAATCTGTGAGTAACAAAACATAAACTCCCGGTACAATCGGTGAGTAGCAGAACATAAACTCCAGCTACAATATGTGAGTAACAGAACATAAAGTTCCGTTACAATCTGAGTAACAAAACATAAACTCCAGGTACAATATGTGAGTAACAGAACATAAACTCCAGGTACAATCTGTGAGTAACAAAACATAAACTCCAGGTACAATTTGTGAGGAACAAAACATAAACTCCCGGTACAATCTGTGAGTAACAAAACATAGACTCCAGGTACAATCTGTGAGTAACAAAACATAAACTCCAGGTACAATATGTGAGTAACAGAACATAAACTCCCAGTACAATCTGTGAGTAACAAAGCATAAATTCCAGGTACAATCTGTGAGTAACAAAACATAAACTCCCGGTACAATCTGTGAGTAACAAAACATAAACTCCAGGTACAATCTGTGAGTAACAAAACATAAACTCCAGGTACAATCTGTGAGTAATAAAACATAAACTCACGATACAATCGGTGAGTAACAAAACACAAATTGAATACTAATTTAATTTTCTACTATTAATATCTATTTGCCCATGTGTTGACACTCATATTTTACAGGTTGGTAACTAGAGTAAATCGAGGGGTGGCACTTGTGGAGCAGGAACTGCTTGCCCATCCGGATCACTCGAGTTTACCCCTGCTCTATGTTTTTACTCCCTGTTTTATGTGTTATGATATGTCATACAATATGTGTAATCAAGTGTACCGGCACAACTTATAAAAGTGCATGTGTAAATTGGGGTTATGGTGTTTAATGCCACTTTCAACAATATTTTAGTTATATCGTTTTATTGGTGGAGAAAACTGGATTGATGTATGATAGACCACTGCAATCGTAACTGCAAAAGTTACTTAAGATTATCCAAATTTATATCTAATTTATTTTTGTCAACTGTTGCATTGAATTTTATTTTTAATATGCCCTTAATGCTATCCCTGTCAATAATTCTTAATTTTGACAAACACAATGTTATATCTCCATGGCAATACATAATTTTATATCCAAATATATTGAAATACTATGTTGTTCATTAATTACATGATTTCATTTTTTTTATTTTCATGTAGACGTCCTTTGATTTTCTTCCTCAAGTCAACGATATTAATTATTGTTCTATAATTTTATCAAGTAAACCAAAGGTAAGATAAACACACCTTTAGTAATATTGAGTATTATATCTTTACAATGGCATCATGCAAGATGCATCCTCAAACCCATTAAATATAAGAACAGCAAATACATTTTTGTATGACAAATTTGCATACATATAATGGCCTATATTCTCTCCGGGAGTAGGGCTAGGCTTATGGTGTTTAACGCCACTTTCAACAATATTTCATATATTCATTTAGGTAAGGATACAATAACATATAAGACAACTTGCAATACAACCTGGGAAGGGTTATGGTGTTTAATGTCACTTTCAACAATATTCCAGTTATATAGCGGCGGTCAGTTTTATTGTTAAAAGGAAACCGGAGAAAACCACCGACCTGCCTGCCACAAGTCACGGACAAACGTTATCACATAATGTTGTATCGAGCACACCTCACCATGAGTGACAAAGTCTGATAACAATAACATATGACAAGTTGTCACAATTGATCTCTGTATGCATCAACCAAAGAATTCGTGAATGTCTGGGGCGATGACTTGCGTATTGCTTACCTAGTCGTGGTCAAGTAATTAATGAGACACTGTTCGCCTATGATAATATTACTTTGCCACATAACCAATGAGAAAAAAGACGTATATAATGTATATATGCCCCCTTCTAGGAGAGACATATTGTTTTCTTTTTTACCAGTCCGTCTATTAGTCGGAATTTAATCCGTCTGCCTATACATGTTTGTAGGAACATTTTAAATGGTTTTTCATTACAACGTTGCACACTTTATTTTAAAGGGAATTACAAGGTATCTTTCTCGAAAGATTTAAGAAGGGTTATGGCTATGGTGTTTAACGCCACTTTCAACAATATTTCAATTACATCGTGGCTGTCAGTTTTATTGGTGGAGGAAACCGGACTACCCGGGGGAAAACCACTGACCTGTTGCAAGTTACTGACAAACTTAATCAGATAATGTTATATCGGGTACATAAACACGGAATATTTAAGAATGTTAGAATGATCATCACATTGGTTTTTGTGTCGAGCATTCTAGATGGATTCCTTGTTTAATATTAGCATGATTACATACAAACGTAGATATCAAATTTACTGCTCACGACGCATTTCTGGAATAACCATCATCAGGTACGCTCAAAATCAAAAGATTGGAAAACCAAATGATTTAAATGTTTGTTAGCAATAAAGCCAAAGGCAATTACAACTTATCCTAACTTTTGTAGGTACCATATTGCCAGAACCACATAAGATTTATTACAAGGAAGAATGACCAGACACTGATTTTGTTTGGAACAAATGCCAATTCTCCAACTAGATATGAGTTTAATATGATAGATTATACTTCCATTATAGTGGATGATGATATTCCTTCTTCTAAGGATCCATTTGACAATTTTACTGCTATTTATGTGTGTAAGTTAAATTTTAAATAGTTGATATGGAATGTAAGCATGTGTTGCAAAGAATCTTATTAATGTACCGCATGTACACAACATAAAAAAAAAACGTTAAATGGACACCAATTCACAGCAATAATTATATATATGACAACTGATTTGACTTGGTTGACCGCTATGGAATATCTGTGTCACAAATGATATGTTCCACTCCTTGTAAACACTTCCCGGTCCTTACCTCATTCATGACTTATCACTGGGTTTGTAACTAGATTAACACGACGGGTGCCACTAGTGGACCAAGAACTGCTTACCCTTCCAGAACACTTTGAGTTCATACTCGATCTTTAGTTTTATGTGTATGTTTTGTAGATCGCTGTTTGTCCTTTTGTACTTTTTCTTTTGGCCATTGTGATGTCTGTTCTTTGATTTAGGGATTCTGATTACCTCCCTTTGGTATCTTCAAACTCTTCTTGATAGGTGGTTGACAATATATTGATACAAGATGATGAAGGTAGAGTATCAAAGTCAGAGCAGATAGATGATGCTTTCCTTCCAAGACACCTGAATTCAACACCCTGTTTTAGTGTAGTTCATGTTGCTCATGTGTTCTTTGTAGTGTTTTGTAGATAATTGTTCATCTTTTTTCTTTTGGCCATTTTCTGTCCTTTTTCGATTTCCTTCTTTTAATTACCCCTTTAGTACTAGTATCTTCCAACTTCAAAAAAAATAATAGAATAACATTACATATAATAACTACTTTACTATTTTTCACCTAGCATCAAACAATCCTGATAATCAAGCATTGATGTACTATGCCGCCACGACTACAGATCCTAAAATATCCAGACCGATATATAAAGCCGATGGAACTGTTGAGGGTTATATGACAAGTATTGTCAGCACTAAGTGGTTGAAAGGTAACAAAACTTTAATGAACAAAGCTCTTTTTATTTTAAATATATGTTTGTTTGTTTTGTTTGTTTGATGGTCCTTAACACCACTTTCAACAATATTTCAGTAATATCGTGATGGTCAGTTTTATTGGTGGAGGAAACCGGAGAAAACCACCGACCTGTCGCAAGTCACTGACGAACTTTATCACATAATGCTGTACACCTCGCCCTGATCGAGATTCGATCTCACAACATCAGTGATGATAGGCACTGTTGCATTGGTATATCCAACTACCACACGATCACGACCACGATAGCCCCTATTTTAAATTTACTGCAGATTCTTAATGATAAATGTTAATATATATCTTTGTTTACAATTTATCCTAACATTGATTGACTGATTGATTGGTGCTTAGTATCATGTTAAAGTTATCTTCATGACTAGAACACCATTCCTATCAAACAAATAACTCTATGAAGAACATATGTTTTGAGTGCCACAATAAAAAAAAAGGGATCGATGTACATATACCACTGACTACTATTTTTGTCAGATTTGACAACTTTATCAAACAAATGCACGTGTGTGTTTGTGGAACTTAGTAATTTTTGGTCAGCTAATGCTGTAGGGGGTACCCCTTTTTGTAATTTGTAACTGCTGCAATAGTTTTCGTGATCAAATGCTGCAGAGTGAAGAGTGATACTTTGTCCTTTTAACCTTATCTTTTCGTCTTAGTAGAAGCGAATAATAGCTTTACAAATGATTAATAGTACATAACTGTTGGGTATTAATGGCAGTACACACGGCTTTAGACTCGGAGATTCCCAGCACATCCCCAGGGATGGATAGGAGGTGCCCTTTTTTTTTTGTCAGACAATAAATATGGCCCATATAGTGCCATTAGTGGGTAATTATAACTTACTTGGAGAGTGCCCTATTCCCTGCATATTAAAAAAACTTCTTTTGCAGTTTTAGAAAATGATTTGGTCCATGGTAGCCACTACAAAGGCTAATATGATCTCTACACTACTCGCTGCATGATTAGTGGAGAAGGAACAAATACCAATTTTATAGTCTTTAGTTTGACCTGATCAGGGTTCGAACCCATGATCTACCTCACTCGAGCCAACAACGCTAACCATTACGCCACCAATGTGGTTTTTTGATATCAGATAATTTGAGTTGTTTTCATTTGTATACATTGTATACTATGTTAAGGTATATTTATAGACTATTTTATTTATATCTTTTATAGCTCCTCAGTTTGTCGGGTCATTTGATGTAGTAGATAGAGTTCTGTTCTTTTTTCGAGAAATGGCCATTGAAGTAGAACCCGAACACAAATTATACTCAAGAGTGGCAAAAGTCTGCAAGGTAAGCAATTGTCAATTTATTGTTCAACTACAATAAACATAAGAGAACACCGAAGGGCAATCAAAAATGGACAATCCAGAGAAACTGGCAACATTGGGTAAGACGAAGACAAACAAAACAAAAACACAACACAATATGTGTTGGACACCACTATACGCAAACAAAATAAATAATGTAAATAAGACATGAACCCTCCTACAAATGATTGGAGGCAAAGACGAACTGTCAACTGAACATCGTTTTTATACAGAAATCGTAACGGACATCACAGTGCATAGCTCAGAACATAAAGACACATAATAGGACAACACAAAAAAAAAAAAAAAAAATAAGCAACATTTAGGCATTAGTATTCATTGTGGGTGTTTGTGTGGGAGTACATTAGGTTATGGTGTGACATTACTGGGCAATGAGAATGAAAATACCGGTTGTGACGTGCTATATCATTTGCTTCACAGTAAGTTTGAAACACAAAGTATATTTTAAAATACTGAGGGAGATACTTCATAACTGTTTTTTTCTAGCAAAAGATATTCTCTTAAAATGTCATTGTTGTTCAATTTTAAATTTATGTGCAAGATAAATGAATGATAATAATAACAATAATAATATGCATATTACAGAGAGACATTGGTGGAAATAGAAAACTAAGAAATACATGGACTGGGTATCAGAAAGCAAGACTGGATTGTTCTATTCCTGGGAAATTTCCTATTTATTTTGACGTGATTCGTATGTATCTAATCTATATGTATATTTTATTACTTGTATGTGGGTTAGGGTTAGGATTATGGTGTTTAATGTCACTTTCAACAATATTTCAGTTATTTCGTGGCAGTCAGTTTTATTAGTGGAGGACACCAGAGTAGAAGGAGAAAACCACAGACCCGCCGCAAGTCACTGACAAACTTTATCACATAAGGTTGTATCGAGTACACCTCGACATGAGCGGGATTTAAAGACACAACCTTAGTGGTAATAGTCACTGTTTACATGAGTAGTTGTAAATCCAACTATCATATGACCACGACGGCCCACTGACTACACCTCGACATGAGTGGGATTCAAAGACACAACCTTAGTGGTAATAGTCACTGTTTACATGGGTAGTTGTAAATCCAACTACCATAAGACCACGACGGCCCACTGGCCCCTTACTGGTATTTGTATGTGAATACTGTTACAGTTAGATGCAGTTATATGGACAAGTTATGTAAATGAGTGTATATAGGAAGAGTAAAGATATGAAAATATATTGTAATGAGTTATTAAGGTTAACATATAACATAATATTACTGCCACTCTGACCAATTCCTTGCTTATTAGGAGCTGGGCTGAGTTGTGTTTTCATTTGCAAGAAGCATGACATCTCAAGATACGATGGAAAATGCTGATTAAAGTTCCATTCGCCGAGCAGGTTGTATATTTGAATTGTCCCATACAACCAGCACATGCACCATGGGAGGGGGGGGGGGGGGGGGGGGGGGGGGGGGGGGGGGGTGGGAGGGTTGTACCACGCAGTACAAAAACTAGGCAATATTCCTGTATCATATCAAATATCATTGGTTACTGTTTAGAAGTTATATTTTAATGGAACGTGTGCACAGTGAATATCATTTTCTAAACAAAATTGTCATTCCCCTCCCTCAACAATAGATAATATGCCTGCCAACTTCACCCAAAACATGCTCTTTTAACAAAATATTTTGAAAATTTAACTACTAGAACATCTGGAGTATATATTAATGTTGAACACATGGTATTTTACAGAGGACGTTGTTACTAAAGATAATATTTTCTATGGACTGTTTACAAGCGGGTGAGTTTAAATTTAAAAATATACAATGTACATGTAGTTTCTTGGCTAAAATTATAAAATTGGTATTTGTTGCTTCTCTGCTAAGCATGCAGCATAAAGAAGAAAGAGCCAAGACTGGTTGGCTCGGAATCAGAATAAGGTGTCCGAGCGGGGCGACATGTCTATCCGCTGGGCACTTTAAAAATCCAACTAAGCGTGTTGGTCTAGTACAAAGCAGACCTCATCATCATCTCATTGAAAAATATCCTGTTCTCACTTTGTTATAGCTGAACATTTAGAAGATCCTGAATATTATTTTATTTTTTTACGACATCTTGAATAGTAGGTATTTCATGGTTTTACTCCTTTGGGAGTTTACTTTATATTCTACACTCTACAAAAAAAGAAATGCATAAGGGGATTTTAGGTATTTTAATACATGTATTTTAAATCAAAATTTTTCAGTTACACATTTAGATATTGACTCAATGTTTATTATTGAAAAATGAACAGTCCATACTTCAGAGGATAAGTAAAAAGTCAGTTTATCACAGTTTAGCACACTTCCGGTCACGTTAATGTTAATACCATGTATGACCACCACGCGCGGCCAACACTGTTCTGCCTCTCCTCGGCATAGACTCAATCAAATTTCTCACATTGTTTCTTGGTATTGTTCGCCATTCCTGTTGCAACATTTGGCGGAGTTGATCGAGGGTCTGAGGTGGAGATTGTCGCTGGCGCACACGTTTATCCAGCTGATTCCATAGGTGTTCAATGGGATTCAAGTCCGGCGATTTGGAAGGCATGGAAGCACATTGATGTTGTTCTGCTCAAGATAGTCCATTGTTACACATGCTGTGTGTGGCCTAGCATTGTCCTGTTGGAATAACTCCCTCTGTCGGTCAATTACATGCATGAGGTACCGGTCAGGTTGGAGAATATCGCATCTGTACCTTACAGCCGTTAAATTGCCTGGGACATGCACTAGGTCTGTTCTGCGGTCATTTGAGATAGCCGCCCACATCATGACACTACCTCCACTGAAGCTATCCACTTCCTGAACACAGGAGGAAGAGAAACGTTCATTCCGGCGCCTATATACACGTATTTTACCATCACGTTTCTGCAGCAGAAAACGAGACTCGTCACTGAACCAAATTCTTTGTCAGTTTCGGAATGTCCAGCCCCTTAATCTGTTGCATCAACGAACTCTTTCACGTTTGTGTAACGGCGTCAATACCGCTCCGAAAAACGACCTTCTGGGTCTAATGCCATGCTGTCGAAGCCGGTTGCAGACTGTATGTGAGCTGAATCTTCGCAATCCAGGTATTCAGGCTGCAGTGGTTGATGCGGCAACGGTTTGATTCCGAAGATGAAAGACCTGGATGTACCGATCTTGCCCCGGAGTAGTTATGCGAGGTCTTCCACTACTATGGCGGTCATTCGTTGATCCAGTTTGTTGGAATCTGTTCCATAGCCTGGAAATTGTGCTCTGGTTAACATTCAGAGTTCGTGCTACCTCATTTTGGGACTCTCCGGCTTGGAGACGACCGATAGCGATATTTCGAGTGGCAGGTTCTAACCTTGGCATGGCAGCATATCAACTTAGTAATAAAAGTCAAGCTTCAAATTTGGTCCTTTTATGCGCTTTAGTTTAACAGTTGAATTAACCACGAAATGCCTGTGAAAAACGTTACCGAATTTTCGGTACGATACATGGGATATTCATTTTTCAGAGGCGCTGTGCACATGTGGCAGAGAGCCAAATCTAATGAACAGCTAGGCATTTAAAATTTAAAACTTACCTTTAAAAAATCAATGATTAAATTGGCCATTTAATTTTACCTGGTAAATTGCAGAATTTGCATTTTGAAAAATAAAAGTGGGTTATGCATTTCTTTTTTTTAACAGTATATTACAAAATTCTGGTGAAGATTTATAGCACATTTCTAATTAAATCGCAATCTGCAGACTTCATGCTATATGCTAGAGCAACTTCATATGTATTCTAATACTTCGTTTGTAATTCAAATACCTTTACCATAATTTTAATCATGGAAAAAATTAAGTTAATCGACTAAGAAAATGAAAAACAAAAAAATACAACACATTATTTGTTTATTGAATGTCAATATAATGGGGTTTTTTTGTGCAATTGATAGCATTATTACAATTGAAAGTTAATTATAATTAACTATAGTCTATGTGATGGAATAGTTCTGTCTAGTGCTGCAGTTAATTAGCTTTTTATCCTGTTGCAATATAAAATATTCAATTTGTACTATTGACATATTTTTAGAACTGGCATACCGGCTTCAGCAATATGTGCATTTAAACTATCTGAAATAGAAAGAGTATTCAATGGTCCTTTTAAAACACAGGCGAGTTCGACGTCTATTTGGAAACAGGCCACACGTGTTCCAACACCGCGACCAGGACAGGTAAGAGTTATCTTTCTTAAATCATGATTGATTGATTGATTGATTGATTGATTGATTGATTGGTGTTTAAAGAGTATACATAGATAGATTCAGTGGAGAGATGTACAAAAATCATACTCTAAGCGATATCTCTATCAAAACATTTATTTTATTCCATTTGATTTTTTGTACTTTTGTATCCCTGGAACATTTGTTGACGTAGCATTGGTTGAAATCTCAACTGTATTAAACAGAAATGAAAAGAAAGAATAATGATACTAGATACTGCCGCCAATTACACATACATAAAAATGTATTATTAACGAATAAGGGTAATAACAAAATTACCGAACTCCAAACAATCTATCAAAGGGAAAGTCAAAACTCATAAGTATATAAACAGACAAAATCAGTCAACAACCGGAAAACTGTGAAAACCGTAATGACCCTGACTTGGTACAGGCATTTCTAAAGAAATGGTGGATTGAATCAGATTTTAAAGCGCCAAACCTCCCCCTTTCATTACAGCTCAAAGTTTCCGGCTGTCACTATAACAGTATTTACAACAATACTGGAACAAAACGGGTAAAACAGTTGTCAAATCAGCGCCAAATTCAGTGAAGTAAATGTCAAAAACACTTTTATGTCACACATTGATAAAAAAAAATATTTTTGACATTTTTGTTGAAACCTTATCTTTATACATTTTCACTATATGAAAATCCATCGTTTATAATCTTTTCTGCAGAGACGGAATATATTTCGACAAGATCTTGGTATCGGAATATAAACTTTTTAAGAGATCGAATAAGGCGAATCTTTTTATAGCCCTGGTCCAGTAGCCTGTTTCTCAGATGAAGATGACGTTTCAGGAAATCAGAATAATTGCTACTGGCCCTTGCATAGCGAATCAATTGCGAGATGTAAACACCATATGCAGGAGAAGCTGGTATATTGCTGCACATATTTGGAAAATTTATGATCTTAAAATTGAAGTCGTCCCGTTTATCATAAATTTTAGTACTGATTTGACCACTGTCGTCAAATTCAAGGTATAAGTCCAAAAATGATGCGGACGAAGCGGTATCTGTGGTCTCTTTAACTTCCAGCTCTGGAGGATATATCAATGGAAGAAATTCTGTAAATCTAGAATTATTGATAGATAAAACGTCATCAATATACCTGTATGTGAAATTAAAGGCTCTAGCCTCATGAATCTTCTTATCTTTTACAAGCTTTTGAAGAAACTCCGACACATATGAGTATAAAAATAAATCGGCTAGAAGAGGGGCACAATTCGTACCCATTGGTATGCCGACGACCTGCTGAAACAGTATCCCTCCAAAGGAGACAAATATGTTATCGATGAGGAACTCCAGCATACTGATCACTTGTTCCTCGGAGTAGCATGTTTTACCTTTTTGAATTTTGTTTGAAAAATATGTGGAATTGTAGCCTAACACAACAAATTTTGAGCCATAGTTTCTATGACTGAAAGCTTTGTGAATTATTTCTTTTAAGCGGGTTTTTAATTTGTTATGCGGTAGGGTGGTATATAGAGTTGAAAAATCAAAAGTTTTGATGGAGGATACCTGAGAGAAAGATCTTGATTTAAGGTTATCCAAAAGATCTTTAGAGTTTTTCAAAATCCACATGTGATTTATGCCACTATGCGAGTAAACAGTTTCACAATATTTCTGTTGTCCCTCTTTTACTGCAGACAGAATCTTTGTCAGGTGAATAGACAATTCTTTCGTCGAACAAGTTGATGATCCCGCTATGTACCTTTCTTTGTATGGTGTCTTATGGAGCTTAGGTATCCAATAAAAATATGGTAAATCCTCAGACTCTTTACCAGAGGGAATGTTTAAAGAGGTCATGAATGATCTGTGATTAGCTAGGATTTCATCTTTGTCGAACGAAGTAGGTTTGTATGTGGTGTTACTAGAGGTGTTGTTATTTATGCCTAATTCCTTGATTAGGCATTCGAAGTAATATGATTTACATACAAACACGATATTGTTGGAAGCCTTGTCCGCAGGAACGATAACATATCTGTCATGAAGAGAGGAAAGACACTTAACAGCTTCTTGGTCTTTAAATACAGTACTTAGGTCAACTATTAACACAATTTTTGAGTTTGTGAATCCGACCTTGTACTAGAGACCTAATTGTTCTAACCCAGTCTGACAAGGACTCTAACTCAGGATCTTGGTCTACTTCTCTCTTTATCCACCTTCTGGCATAATCTTCAACAGCATCCATAATTATCTTGAAATTATGTTTCCAATTGATGTGTTGAGGTTCTCTGAATTTAGGACCATGAGAAATCACCTTTCGGAGACTCTCATGTTGAATGATATTCAGATCACCAGTGATTACATGTCCAGATGGGTTGTATTGAAAAGGAGAGTGGGAGCAGTCACAAGTCAGAGGGTTCTTGAGGTACTCTTCTATGTTAATATCTTGCAATGCTGCTTTGTAGTTGAAAATATTACGGCCAATGCTGTTAGTGTAGCTATAGGAGACAATGGGAACAGATTGATTTTTGAAATATGGTGGAATTTACAGACGATAAATCTATTTCATGACTGGTGGAGCAGGAACTGCTTACCCTTCTGGAGCACCTGAGTTCACACCTGGTTTTTAGTGGGGTTCATGTTGCTAGATCTTCAGTTTTCTGTGTAGTGCTTTGTAAATTGTTGTTTGTCCTTTTGTAGCCATTGTGTTGTCTGTCTTTCTACGATTTATGGATTCTGCTTACCCCTTTGGTATCTTCAAGCTCTTCATCAAGTAAACAACAACTTTATTATATTATCAGAAACAAATAGAATTTAACATCCTTCAAATGACTAGATTAAACCAAGCCCATAACAAATCATACCACGTGGTTCTGTTACAAATACAATATTGTAGTCTCCATTCTAGTGAGTGGTTATGAATTTGTTTGTTGTTTGTGGTTATTAGATAGAGTTAAGGTTTTTAGTGCCACTTTCAACAATATTTCAGTTATATCGTGGCAGTCAGTTTTATTGGTGATGGAAGCCGGGGTACCCAGAGAAAACCATCGACCTGCCGCAAGTCACTGACAAACTTGATCACATAATGTTGTATCGAGTACACCTCGCAACTGATAGCAACAAGAGATGATTACCAGACACAATACTAATAAACACTTTGAAATCTCGTTTAGTTCGCACGACACGTTTCAGGAATGAATAGGTAAAATTATTGAAAGACCACACATTTTAAAAGCCAAATAATGAAAATGTTTTGGAAACAAGAATACTAAATCAGGAATTATAATAGAACAATAAGTGACAATGAAAGCAAAATACTTCTATATTTGTTTTACATAGCAGAATTGCGAAATAGAAAACCATGCTGCTAAGTGTTGCCATAGGCAATATGTGCAACAGACAAATATGGGGAGGGGCTTAATATGTCGAAAATGTTGAAATTGGGACCAATACTTTTGGGGTTGGGCTTAAGATTTAAAGAAATCAATGGATAATTTAGATGCAAGACCAAATCACGACACTTCAACACACTAAAAATACAAAAACAACAGAGTCAAGTGTTGAACAAAAACACAAATGAGACAAAACCGGAAGTAAGATAACGAAACCTAAATAATAAATTTGATATCATTGGATATTTAGATTCTGTAAAAGTAGACAAGTCTTTCGACTGTTTCGGTTATAACTTAACTAAATGTTGTTCTGTTTTCAGTGCACAATTGACTCCATGTCTACTCCAGATGATGTTCTCACTTTTATTGGTGAACATCCATTAATGCATGAATCAGTTCAACCATTGTATGATAAACCGATATTCGTCATAAATAATGAAGAACTACAAATTCTCACATTACATGACGATATGTCAGACCTTGTATTCTATGCAGCTTCAAGTATGTTAACATAGTTCACTAATTGACTTTAAGCCTCTCCGTTTGGTGCAAACAGTAAATAAAATATAAATGTAATTAGCAAATAATTTACATTAGAAATGATATTTACATTTTGTAAGACATTTTATATGTTAAAATATTCTTGTCTTATTGTGAAAAAAATCAGCCATTTGACTTTTCAAATACAACTTATAATGAACTTGATAAAAAGAGTATGAAGATCATACCAACAGGGTAATCAGGATCTGTAATTTGAAGAAGGACAGATAACACAATGGCCAAAAGAAAAAGGACAAACAACGATCTACAAAAAACTATACAGAAAGCAAAAGATTGAGTAGCACGAACTGCACTAAAAACTGGGATTGAACTTATGTACTTCGGAAGGGTAAGCAGTTCTTGCTCCACTAGGAACACCTGTCGTGTTACTCTTGTTACAAAACTGGGGATATGTCATGAATGAAGACCAGTAAGTGATTACGACAAGTATCCCGTGATCATATCTGACACAGATATTCCGTAGCGGTCAACCAGGTCATGGTGGCGACCATTAAACTTTCAAAGTGATGACTTCAACTTAACCAATAGTAACCCTTGGTTCAGTAACTTCCTTGTTAGCACCAACCCTCTTTCAAAGAAATACGATATGAACCACTAAGTCTAGAATATCTAATCAACTGAGAGATATATACTCCATATGCAGGGGCTGCTGGAATGTTGCTAAGATAGTAATTAAGCAATGAATTACTACAGAATAATGTACCAAAATAGTTCATCTAGCCAGTGTCTTTATTATTATTAAGCATATACATTGTTCAAAGGTTATGCTAATGTTAACTAGAAGCTGTTAATTTATTTGTATTGAAAATGTTAACTTCAAATGAACCATTTATCAGCTATATCATGGCGTGAAATTTAGATATTTTGATGTGATAACGACAATGCCTGGTTTATACAAGACCAATGCGAACTGGCTGTAATAGTGATAGCTAAGAGTAAGAGAACAACAGTTCAGATATCGGAGGTGAACACGTTAACATTTCATCATAGTTGTGAGTTCGAATCTTGCTCAGATGAGGTGGACTCGATATAACATTACGTGATGAAGTTTTGTCAGTGACTTGCAACAGGTCTGTGGTTTTCACCGGGCACTCTGGTGTCCTCCACCTATAAAACTGACTGCCACGATATAGCTGAAATATTGTTGAAAGTGGCGTTAAACGCTATAACCCTAACTCCATTTCACCATAGAGGGTGACATATAGTTATCATAAGAAGATGATCAGTTTATTGGCTGTATTATCATTTCTTTGGCCATCCACTTAAACTTAATGATAAATCAATCATTAAGACAGCAATGCTTTTATTTATTTACAGATACAGGAAAAGTTTACAAATTATTTTCAAAAGGTAAAGAAACTTATGTGTCGAGTACATATTCACCAACAAAGAATTCTGAAGCAATATGGTCTATGCAGCAGTATGTAAGTATAGTTTATTAGCATATAGGTAACCGTAGCCAATGTTGGCTATCCTGTTAAGACCCTTCGGTTTCTCGCTCAAGTAGATTTTTTAAATTATTTGTCTTTGAGCATACCTGATGATGGTTATTCTGAGTGTACCTGATGATGGTTATTCTGAGTGTACCTGATGATGGTTATTCTGAGTGTACCTGATGATGGTTATTCTGAGTACCTGATGATGGTTATTCTGAGTGTACCTGATGATGGTTATTCTGAGTGTACCTGATGATGGTTATTCTGAGTGTACCTGATGATGGTTATTCTGAGTGTACCTGATGATGGTTATTCTGAGCATACCTGATGATGGTTATTCTGAGCGTACCTGATGATGGTTATTCTGAGTGTACCTGATGATGGTTATTCTGAGTGTACCTGATGATGGTTATTCTGAGTGTACCTGATGATGGTTATTCTGAGTACCTGATGATGGTTATTCTGAGTGTACCTGATGATGGTTATTCTGAGCATACGTGATGATGGTTATTCTCAGCATACCTGATGATGGTTATTCTGAGCGTACCTGATGATGGTTATTATGAGCATACCTGATGATGGCTATTTTGAGTGTACATACCTGATGATGGTTATTCTGAGTGTACCTGATGATGGTTATTCTGAGTGTACCTGATGATGGTTATTCTGAGCATACCTGATGATGGTTATTCTGAATGTACCTGATGATGGTTATTCTGAGCATACCTGATGATGGTTATTCTCAGCGTACCTGATGATGGTTATTCTCAGCATACCTGATGATGGTTATTCTGAGCGTACCTGATGATGGTTATTCTGAGCGTACCTGATGATGGTTATTTTGAGCGTACCTGATGATGGTTATTCTGAGCATACCTGATGATGGTTATTCTGAGTGTACTTGATGATGGTTATTCTGAGTGTACCCGATGATGGTTATTCTGAGTGTACCTGATGATGGTTATTCTGAGTGTACCCGATGATGGTTATTCTGAGTGTACCTGGTGATGGTTATTCTGAGTGTACCTGATGATGGTTATTCTGAATGTACCTGGTGATGGTTATTCTGTGTGTATCTGATGATGGTTATTTTGAGCGTACCTGATGATGGTTATTCTGAGTGTACCTGATGATGGTTATTCTGAGTGTACCTGGTGATGGTTATTCTGAGTGTACCTGATGATGGTTATTCTGTGTGTATCTGATGATGGTTATTTTGAGCGTACCTGATGATGGTTATTCTGAGTGTACCTGATGATGGTTATTCTGAGTGTACTTGATGATGGTTATTCTGAGCGTACCCGGTGATGGTTATTCTGAGTGTACCTGGTGATGGTTATTCTGAGTGTACCTGATGATGGTTATTCTGAGCGTACCTGATGATGGTTATTCTGAGTGGACCTGATGATGGTTATTCTGAGTGTACCCGATGATGGTTATTCTGAGTGTACCTGATGATGGTTATTCTGAGTGTACCCGATGATGGTTATTCTGAGTGTACCTGGTGATGGTTATTCTGAGCGTACCTGATGATGGTTATTCTGAGCGTACCTGATGATGGTTATTCTGAGCGTACCTGATGATGGTTATTCTGAGCGTACCTGATGATGGTTATTTTGAGCGTACCTGATGATGGTTATTCTGAGCATACCTGATGATGGTTATTCTGAGTGTACCTGATGATGGTTATTCTGAGTGTACCCGATGATGGTTATTCTGAGTGTACCTGATGATGGTTATTCTGAGTGTACCCGATGATGGTTATTCTGAGTGTACCTGGTGATGGTTATTCTGAGTGTACCTGATGATGGTTATTCTGAGTGTACTTGATGATGGTTATTCTGAGCGTACCCGGTGATGGTTATTCTGAGTGTACCTGGTGATGGTTATTCTGAGTGTACCTGATGATGGTTATTCTGAGCGTACCTGATGATGGTTATTCTGAGTGTACCTGATGATGGTTATTCTGAGTGTACCCGATGATGGTTATTCTGAGTGTACCTGATGATGGTTATTCTGAGTGTACCCGATGATGGTTATTCTGAGTGTACCTGGTGATGGTTATTCTGAATGTACCTGACGATGGTTATTCTGAGCGTACCTGATGATGGTTATTCTGTGTGTACCTGATGATGGTTATTCTGAGTGTACCTGATGGTTATTCTGAGTGTACCTGATGATGGTTATTCTGAGTGTACTTGATGATGGTTATTCTGAGTGTACCTGATGATGGTTATTCTGAGTGTACCTGATGATGGTTATTCTGAGTGTACCTGATGATGGTTATTCTGAGTGTACCTGATGATGGTTATTCTGAGTGTACTTGATGATGGTTATTCTGAGTGTACCTGACGATGGTTATTCTGAGCGTACCTGATGATGGTTATTCTGTGTGTACCTGATGATGGTTATTCTGAGTGTACCTGATGGTTATTCTGAGTGTACCTGATGATGGTTATTCTGAGTGTACTTGATGATGGTTATTCTGAGTGTACCTGATGATGGTTATTCTGAGTGTACCTGATGATGGTTATTCTGAGTGTACCTGATGATGGTTATTCTGAGTGTACCTGATGATGGTTATTCTGAGTGTACTTGATGATGGTTATTCTGAGTGTACCTGATGATGGTTATTCTGAGTGTACCTGATGATGATGGTTATTCTGTGTGTACCTGATGATGGTTATTCTGAGTGTACCTGATGATGGTTATTCTGAGTGTACCTGATGATGGTTATTCTGAATGTACCTGATGATGGTTATTCTGAGTGTACCTGATGATGGTTATTCTGAGTGTACCTGATTATGGTTATTCTGAGTGTACCTGATGATGGTTATTCTGAGTGTACCTGATGATGGTTATTCTGAGTGTACCTGATGATGGTTATTCCAGAAATGCATCATGTGCACTAAATTTGATATCTACATTTTTATTATAAATACATGTACCATGAATATGGAATATAAATGAGTGAAAAAATCATTATAACTATAGATATACCTAGCATTTAAGTTAAGTCAAGATACTGTTGCTAAAACATATTAAGCCAAGAGCGTCTGGACGGAAGACGTATTACGACGATTGCATGAAAACTATGTTCGGGTCGTCTATACCTCCAGTTGTCTGTATGAGAGTTCATGTTTTAATTACGTTATTTGTGTTTGTTTGTGTGTATAGTGGTGCCTAACACATGTTGTATTGTGTTTTTGTTTGTTTTACTTCATCTTGTGTACCCTATGTTGCCAGTTTCTCTGGATTATCCTTTTTTAATTGCCCCTTCAGTATTCTTTACCGTTTATTTGCTGTCAATTGCAAGCACGTATACATTCAAGATGTACTTTGTCCAAAGCGTATGAAATGATGATCTTGCTGTCAATTGTGTATGCTATATAGTATATTTTAGTCAATAGGAATAAATTATTTTAACTATTAATTATATTTATCTTGATTAGTTGACCAGATGCGTAACTTCTCTAATGGTGTTCAATAGAAGACATTTGAAAACTACGTTTTAAAACAAAACGTAACCAAAATCAAAATGTTCAAATTCTAAAGTTATAATCCCAAATTTCTGGTAAATCAGAACAGGTGCTGTTGCGAACTGCTTACACTTCGCGAGTACCTGGGCCACCGTAAGTTTTTTTTATGGGATCCGTGTTGATGAATCTTTATAGTTTTCTGTGTTTTGTTTTGTTTTGTCTTCATCCTGTGTCTTGTGTGCCCAATGCTGTCAGTGTCTTTGGAGTCTCAATTCCTGATTGCCTCTTCGGTTTCCTCTATCGGTTATTTACCCTGCAAGATTCTTTCAGCAGGCAATAATAATAAAAAAATATTTGATTTTTTTTCACGTTTGTTGATAATGACGTTATAGTAATATTTGTTGAGGGTTTTTTTTCTTTCAGAATGATTCTTTGTACATTGGAACAGATTATTTGGTTAGACAAATTAAAATAATAAACTGTGAACAATACAGGTGGATTGACTCTTGTGTTAAAGATCCACACTGTGCCTGGATAAATAATGACAATCTCTTGAAGGACACATCAGTCGACATGGAGATGCAATGTTATAATCGATGTCGTTCACTTACCTTTGTTAGAGAAAACGGACTGGTGTATGTATAATATATAAGAAAATGGATTTAGCGAAATATATTGTGAAACGAATTTGTATGAATTTGTACTTTATTGTTAAAACATTAGAACTAATTGGAATAACCAGAGGTGAAAATTCTATAACCACAAAAAGGAAGAATATAATATTTAAGAGTCGTACTTTGTCGAAATTGGTTTTATATTTCTAGTTTTCTTACTTTTGTGCTCTCGTTGTAAACACGTTTCCTTTCCAATCATATCATGTACCGTCAGCACTTTAAATGAGTGTGATCGAGTGATTGTTGTTTAATGCCAACTCAGCATTTTTTCAGCTATATCATTGTGAGAATAAGTTAATGCACTTTAAATAAAATAGTATTAAGAGGATATATACAATTAATGCATGTACACAATTGATGCATTTATTTTATCTATTTAAATGTTTATAGTATATATGTCAGATATATAAAACTGTTGTGTCTGCTATAAATCAAATGCAGCCGGCATCTCCATCACATTATTTTGTCACATTACATTAACAGTCAAGATGTATACACACTATGAATAATGATAGCTATTTTTATGACTGTTGTTTTTTAGTAACAGTCAAAACATGTAGATATATGATTTATGATAGCTATTTAAATGGCTGCTGTCTGTTAGAAACAGTCAGGACGTGTACACAATTGATAACTATTATGACTGTTATGCTTTAAGTAACAGTCATGGTGTGCTCACACATAACTGTTATTTGTTTATGTTTCAGTAACAGTCAAGACGTGTATGCACATGATAACTATTATGACTGTTATGCTTTAAGTAAGACATGGTGTGCTCACCCATAACTGTTATTTGTTTATGTTTCAGTAACAGTCAAGACGTGTATGCACATGATAACTATTATGACTGTTATGCTTTAAGTAAGACATGGTGTGCTCACACATAACTGTTATTTGTTTATGTTTCAGTAACAGTCAAGACGTGTATGCACATGATAACTATTATGACTGTTATGCTTTAAGTAAGACATGGTGTGCTCACACATAACTGTTATTTGTTTATGTTTCAGTAACAGTCAAGACGTGTATACACATGATAACTATTATGACTGTTATGCTTTAAGTAAGACATGGTGTGCTCACACATAACTGTTATTTGTTTATGTTTCAGTAACAGTCAAGACGTGTATACACATGATAACTATTATGACTTATGCTTTAAGTAAGACATGGTGTGCTCACACATAACTGTTATTTGTTTATGTTTCAGTAACAGTCAAGACGTGTATACACATGATAACTATTATGACTGTTATGCTTTAAGTAAGACATGGTGTGCTCACACATAACTGTTATTTGTTTATGTTTCAGTAACAGTCAAGATGTGTATACACATGATTACTATTATGACTGTTATGCTTTAAGTAAGACATGGTGTGCTCACACATAACTGTTATTTGTTTATGTTTCAGTAACAGTCAAGATGTGTATACACATGATAACTATTATGACTGTTATGCTTTAAGTAACAGTCATGGTGTGCTCACACATAACTGTTATTTGTTTATGTTTCAGTAACAGTCAAGTCGTGTATACACATGATAACTATTATGACTGTTATGCTTTAAGTAAGACATGGTGTGCTCACACATAACTGTTATTTGTTTATGTTTCAGTAACAGTCAAGTCGTGTATACACATGATAACTATTATGACTTATGCTTTAAGTAAGACATGGTGTGCTCACACATAACTGTTATTTGTTTATGTTTCAGTAACAGTCAAGACGTGTATACACATGATAACTATTATGACTGTTATGCTTTAAGTAAGACATGGTGTGCTCACACATAACTGTTATTTGTTTATGTTTCAGTAACAGTCAAGACGTGTATGCACATGATAACTATTATGACTGTTATGCTTTAAGTAAGACATGGTGTGCTCACACATAACTGTTATTTGTTTATGTTTCAGTAACAGTCAAGACGTGTATGCACATGATAACTATTATGACTGTTATGCTTTAAGTAAGACATGGTGTGCTCACACATAACTGTTATTTGTTTATGTTTCAGTAACAGTCAAGACGTGTATGCACATGATAACTATTATGACTGTTATGCTTTAAGTAAGACATGGTGTGCTCACACATAACTGTTATTTCTTTATGTTTCAGTAACAGTCAAGACGTGTATACACATGATAACTATTATGACTGTTATGCTTTAAGTAAGACATGGTGTGCTCACACATAACTGTTATTTGTTTATGTTTCAGTAACAGTCAAGACGTGTATACACATGATAACTATTATGACTTATGCTTTAAGTAAGACATGGTGTGCTCACACATAACTGTTATTTGTTTATGTTTCAGTAACAGTCAAGACGTGTATACACATGATAACTATTATGACTGTTATGCTTTAAGTAAGACATGGTGTGCTCACACATAACTGTTATTTGTTTATGTTTCAGTAACAGTCAAGATGTGTATACACATGATTACTATTATGACTGTTATGCTTTAAGTAAGACATGGTGTGCTCACACATAACTGTTATTTGTTTATGTTTCAGTAACAGTCAAGATGTGTATACACATGATAACTATTATGACTGTTATGCTTTAAGTAACAGTCATGGTGTGCTCACACATAACTGTTATTTGTTTATGTTTCAGTAACAGTCAAGTCGTGTATACACATGATAACTATTATGACTGTTATGCTTTAAGTAAGACATGGTGTGCTCACACATAACTGTTATTTGTTTATGTTTCAGTAACAGTCAAGTCGTGTATACACATGATAACTATTATGACTTATGCTTTAAGTAAGACATGGTGTGCTCACACATAACTGTTATTTGTTTATGTTTCAGTAACAGTCAAGACGTGTATACACATGATAACTATTATGACTGTTATGCTTTAAGTAAGACATGGTGTGCTCACACATAACTGTTATTTGTTTATGTTTCAGTAACAGTCAAGACGTGTATGCACATGATAACTATTATGACTGTTATGCTTTAAGTAAGACATCGTGTTATCACACAACTGTTATTTGTTTATGTTTCAGTAACAGTCAAGACGTGTATACACATGATAACTATTATCACTTATGCTTTAAGTAAGACATGGTGTGCTCACACATAACTGTTATTTGTTTATGTTTCAGTAACAATCAAGACGTGTATACACATGATAACTATTATGACTTATGCTTTAAGTAAGACATGGTGTGCTCACACATAACTGTTATTTGTTTATGTTTCAGTAACAATCAAGACGTGTATACACATGATAACTATTATGACTTATGCTTTAAGTAAGACATGGTGTGCTCACACATAACTGTTATTTGTTTATGTTTCAGTAACAATCAAGACGTGTATACACATGATAACTATTATCACTTATGCTTTAAGTAAGACATGGTGTGCTCACACATAACTGTTATTTGTTTATGTTTCAGTAACAATCAAGACGTGTATACACATGATAACTATTATGACTTATGCTTTAAGTAAGACATGGTGTGCTCACACATAACTGTTATTTGTTTATGTTTCAGTAACAATCAAGACGAGTATGCACATGATAACTATTATGACTTATGCTTTAAGTAAGACATGGTGTATGTGCTCACACATAACTGTTATTTCTTTATGTTTCAGTAACAATCAAGACGTGTATACACATGATAACTATTATGACTGTTATGCTTTAAGTAAGACATGGTGTGCTCACACATAACTGTTATTTGTTTATGTTTCAGTAACAATCAAGACGTGTATACACATGATAAATATTATGACTGTTATGCTTTAAGTAAGACATGGTGTGCTCACACATAACTGTTATTTGTTTATGCTTCAGTAACACTCAAGATGTGTATACACATGATAACTATTATGACTGTTATGCATTAAGTAAGACATGGTGTGCTCACACATAACTGTTATTTGTTTATGTTTCAGTAACAGTCAAGACGTGTATACACATGATAAATATTATGACTGTTATGCTTTAAGTAAGACATGGTGTGCTCACACATAACTGTTATTTGTTTATGCTTCAGTAACACTCAAGATGTGTATACACATGATAACTATTATGACTGTTATGCTTTAAGTAAGACATGGTGTGCTCACACATAACTGTTATTTGTTTATGTTTCAGTAACAATCAAGACGTGTATACACATGATAAATATTATGACTGTTATGCTTTAAGTAAGACATGGTGTGCTCACACATAGCTGTTATTTGTTTATGTTTCAGTAACAATCAAGACGTGTATACACATGATAAATATTATGACTGTTATGCTTTAAGTAAGACATGGTGTGCTCACACATAACTGTTATTTGTTTATGTTTCAGTAACAATCAAGACGTGTATACACATCAAGGATTAAGATTAACTTTCACAGACTAGTAGCCAACTGGGCTACCAGGGAAACAAAAGTAGTAGCCTAGACAAAAAGTTAATAGCCCAACTTTTTATGAAAAATTCCCTTGAAAAATTAGACCCTAAATCCTGCAATCTGAGTGAACTGAAAGTGATTTTATTGAACTGGAAAAAGACCTTTTTTGGGGGGAGAATTTTTTTTTTCTGTGTTTTCTTCCATCTGACCTGTCCACTCACACTTCAATTCCTGAAATTTGGTTTTTATTTTATCGAATATGTCATGTAAACTTAACATGATTAATGTAGATGATTAACAGAATTTTTTTGCTTAAATGAATAATGTTTAAACACTACAATAACACCAGGTCGATTGCAAGCTATTTTTATCTGATAATATAGTCAAACCTGTGTATAAAGGCCACTCAAGGGAACCTGAAAATGTGCCCTTTATGAACAGTTACCCTTTATATACAGGTTAAATTATATACACTATTCATTAATGGGGGAGATCATACTGCTCTTTATAGACAGTGATTTGTTATACAGAGGTGCCCTTTAAGGCAGGTTTGACTGTATATGTATTGCTATTTGTTGAAGGGAATATTTCAGACAAAAAAATGCAAAGGATGTTGAAATAGACATCACCACTGAGGCCTTGTGCCCTTTATGAATCGCCACATTCTTTTTTTGTGACAGGAAATTGATGAAATGGGTTAAGCGATCGATACCGTTACCATTACGTTATCTTCATATTTTATCAGATTTTAATCAAAGAAAATCTTTCACCAAATTTAGAATCAGTAACCAAAAATTAAAGATTGAAACTGGCAGATATTCAAAACCTATAACACCTTTAGAGAACTGCATTTGTGAAAAATGTTTTTCAGATATAATAGAATCTGAAGAACACCTTCTATTAAAATGTTTTTTTTACTATACTTCTAGGCACAAGCTTCTTGAAACAATTAAGAATAACATTGATCATTCTAACTTTGAAAAATTATCATTTGGGGATAAATTGATATGACTTTTAAACTCAGAAAGTAAAGACATTTTAATATGCATGTGTGATTTCCTGTTAAATGGTCACTGTTTCGGATAGCTGGTATCTCATATTTTAACACTACAGTCACGTCTCTCATTCTTGTATTTACAATTTATTTGATATTTTATACAATCACCTTATGTTTTATTATGTTTATATGCCCCTTCGTGGGCCCTTTTAATTTGGACCAATAAAATCTTGTATCTCTTGTCACGGAATTGACTAGACTAATATTACGGATTTGGCAATTAAAACAAAGAAAAAAAGCAATAATAACATAAAAATATCAATGAAAACGGAAACGATATGTTAATAAAAGAATATTTTATTAAAATTTCTGTCAAGAACTTTTTCATAAACGACTACTGTGAAAATAACACGAAAGTATGTTAAACGTCAATATTGAGAACAGCAACTGTTCCTTCTATTTTACCCAAAGCATTTCGGAGCACAACATAACGGGAACGGCCAAAATTTGGTTGTTCTATCAGACGTATTCGGGAGGTCTCGGTTTTATTCATTTAATATTCACACAAAATACAGAACATACGATAAACCTATTTTGACAAAAAGGGGAATTCCAAGATGTTGATTTACACCAGCGGAACTTCGATCTGCACCTGACTCAATTAGATTGTGCAATCGCCAACTGGGCGACGATTATGCATATTATATGTCGCCCAACACAAATGTTACTCACATTTGCGACTGGGCGACCGCTAATCTTAATCCCTGCACATGATAACTATTATGACTGTTATGCTTTAAGTAACAGTCATGGTGTGCTCACACATAACAGTTATTTGTTTATATTCCAGTAACAGTCAAGACGTGTATGCACATGATAACTATTATGACTGTTATGCTTTAAGTAACAGACATGGTGTGCTCACACAAAACTGTTATTTGTTTATATTCCAGTAACAGTCAAGACGTGTATACACATGATAACTATTATGACTGTTATGCTTTAAGTAACAGACATGGTGTGCTCACACAAAACTGTTATTTGTTTATATTCCAGTAACAGTCAAGACGTGTATGCACATGATAACTATTATGACTGTTATGCTTTAAGTAAGACATGGTGTGCTCACACAAAACTGTTATTTGTTTATATTCCAGTAACAATCAAGACATGTATACACATGATAACTATTATGACTGTTATGCTTTAAGTAAGACATGGTGTGCTCACACAAAACTGTTATTGTTTATATTCCAGTAACAGTCAAGACGTGTATACACATGATAACTATTATGACTGTTATGCTTTAAGTAACAGACATGGTGTGCTCACACAAAACTGTTATTTGTTTATATTCCAGTAACAGTCAAGACGTGTATACACATGATAACTATTATGACTGTTATGCTTTAAGTAACAGACATGGTGTGCTCACACAAAACTGTTATTTGTTTATATTCCAGTAACAGTCAAGACGTGTATACACATGATAACTATTATGACTGTTATGCTTTAAGTAAGACATGGTGTGCTCACACAAAACTGTTATTTGTTTATATTCCAGTAACAGTCAAGACGTCTATACACATGATAACTATTATGACTGTTATGCTTTAAGTAAGACATGGTGTGCTCACACAAAACTGTTATTTGTTTATATTCCAGTAACAGTCAAGACGTGTATACACATGATAACTATTATGACTGTTATGCTTTAAGTAAGACATGGTGTGCTCACACAAAACTGTTATTTGTTTATATTCCAGTAACAGTCAAGACGTGTATACACATGATAACTATTATGACTGTTATGCTTTAAGTAAGACATGGTGTGCTCACACAAAACTGTTATTTGTTTATATTCCAGTAACAGTCAAGACGTGTATACACATGATAACTATTATGACTGTTATGCTTTAAGTAAGACATGGTGTGCTCACACAAAACTGTTATTTGTTTATATTCCAGTAACAGTCAAGACGTGTATACACATGATAACTATTATGACTGTTATGCTTTAAGTAAGACATGGTGTGCTCACACAAAACTGTTATTTGTTTATATTTCAGTAACAGTCAAGACGTGTATACACATGATAACTATTATGACTGTTATGCTTTAAGTAAGACATGGTGTGCTCACACAAAACTGTTATTTGTTTATATTCCAGTAACAGTCAAGACGTGTATACACATGATAACTATTATGACTGTTATGCTTTAAGTAAGACATGGTGTGCTCACACAAAACTGTTATTTGTTTATATTCCAGTAACAGTCAAGACGTGTATACACATGATAACTATTATGACTGTTATGCTTTAAGTAAGACATGGTGTGCTCACACAAAACTGTTATTTCTTTATGTTTCAGTAACAATCAAGACGTGTATGCACATGATAACTATTATGACTGTTATGCTTTAAGTAACAGACATGGTGTGCTCACACAAAACTGTTATTTGTTTATATTCCAGTAACAGTCAAGACGTGTATACACATGATAACTATTATGACTGTTATGCTTTAAGTAAGACATGGTGTGCTCACACAAAACTGTTATTTGTTTATATTCCAGTAACAGTCAAGACGTGTATACACATGATAACTATTATGACTGTTATGCTTTAAGTAAGACATGGTGTGCTCACACAAAACTGTTATTTGTTTATATTCCAGTAACAGTCAAGACGTGTATACACATGATAACTATTATGACTGTTATGCTTTAAGTAAGACATGGTGTGCTCACACAAAACTGTTATTTGTTTATATTCCAGTAACAGTCAAGACGTGTATACACATGATAACTATTATGACTGTTATGCTTTAAGTAAGACATGGTGTGCTCACACAAAACTGTTATTTGTTTATATTCCAGTAACAGTCAAGACGTGTATACACATGATAACTATTATGACTGTTATGCTTTAAGTAAGACATGGTGTGCTCACACAAAACTGTTATTTGTTTATATTCCAGTAACAGTCAAGACGTGTATACACATGATAACTATTATGACTGTTATGCTTTAAGTAAGACATGGTGTGCTCACACAAAACTGTTATTTGTTTATGTTCCAGTAACAGTCAAGACGTGTATACACATGATAACTATTATGACTGTTATGCTTTAAGTAAGACATGGTGTGCTCACACAAAACTGTTATTTGTTTATATTCCAGTAACAGTCAAGACGTGTATACACATGATAACTATTATGACTGTTATGCTTTAAGTAAGACATGGTGTGCTCACACAAAACTGTTATTTGTTTATATTCCAGTAACAGTCAAGACGTGTATACACATGATAACTATTATGACTGTTATGCTTTAAGTAAGACATGGTGTGCTCACACAAAACTGTTATTTGTTTATATTCCAGTAACAGTCAAGACGTGTATACACATGATAACTATTATGACTGTTATGCTTTAAGTAAGACATGGTGTGCTCACACAAAACTGTTATTTGTTTATATTTCAGTAACAATCAAGACGTGTATGCACATGATAACTATTATGACTGTTATGCTTTAAGTAACAGACATGGTGTGCTCACACAAAACTGTTATTTGTTTATATTCCAGTAACAGTCAAGACGTGTATACACATGATAACTATTATGACTGTTATGCTTTAAGTAAGACATGGTGTGCTCACACAAAACTGTTATTTGTTTATATTCCAGTAACAGTCAAGACGTGTATACACATGATAACTATTATGACTGTTATGCTTTAAGTAAGACATGGTGTGCTCACACAAAACTGTTATTTGTTTATATTCCAGTAACAGTCAAGACGTGTATACACATGATAACTATTATGACTGTTATGCTTTAAGTAAGACATGGTGTGCTCACACAAAACTGTTATTTGTTTATATTCCAGTAACAGTCAAGACGTGTATACACATGATAACTATTATGACTGTTATGCTTTAAGTAGACATGGTGTGCTCACACAAAACTGTTATTTGTTTATATTCCAGTAACAGTCAAGACGTGTATACACATGATAACTATTATGACTGTTATGCTTTAAGTAAGACATGGTGTGCTCACACAAAACTGTTATTTGTTTATATTCCAGTAACAGTCAAGACATTGTATACACATGATAACTATTATGACTGTTATGCTTTAAGTAAGACATGGTGTGCTCACACAAAACTGTTATTTGTTTATATTCCAGTAACAGTCAAGACGTGTATACACATGATAACTATTATGACTGTTATGCTTTAAGTAAGACATGGTGTGCTCACACAAAACTGTTATTTGTTTATATTCCAGTAACAGTCAAGACGTGTATACACATGATAACTATTATGACTGTTATGCTTTAAGTAAGACATGGTGTGCTCACACAAAACTGTTATTTGTTTATATTCCAGTAACAGTCAAGACGTGTATACACATGATAACTATTATGACTGTTATGCTTTAAGTAAGACATGGTGTGCTCACACAAAACTGTTATTTGTTTATATTTCAGTAACAATCAAGACGTGTATGCACATGATAACTATTATGACTGTTATGCTTTAAGTAACAGACATGGTGTGCTCACACAAAACTGTTATTTGTTTATATTCCAGTAACAGTCAAGACGTGTATACACATGATAACTATTATGACTGTTATGCTTTAAGTAAGACATGGTGTGCTCACACAAAACTGTTATTTGTTTATATTCCAGTAACAGTCAAGACGTGTATACACATGATAACTATTATGACTGTTATGCTTTAAGTAAGACATGGTGTGCTCACACAAAACTGTTATTTGTTTATATTCCAGTAACAGTCAAGACGTGTATACACATGATAACTATTATGACTGTTATGCTTTAAGTAAGACATGGTGTGCTCACACAAAACTGTTATTTGTTTATATTCCAGTAACAGTCAAGACGTGTATACACATGATAACTATTATGACTGTTATGCTTTAAGTAAGACATGGTGTGCTCACACAAAACTGTTATTTGTTTATATTCCAGTAACAGTCAAGACGTGTATACACATGATAACTATTATGACTGTTATGCTTTAAGTAAGACATGGTGTGCTCACACAAAACTGTTATTTGTTTATATTCCAGTAACAGTCAAGACGTGTATACACATGATAACTATTATGACTGTTATGCTTTAAGTAAGACATGGTGTGCTCACACAAAACTGTTATTTGTTTATATTCCAGTAACAGTCAAGACGTGTATACACATGATAACTATTATGACTGTTATGCTTTAAGTAAGACATGGTGTGCTCACACAAAACTGTTATTTGTTTATATTCCAGTAACAGTCAAGACGTGTATACACATGATAACTATTATGACTGTTATGCTTTAAGTAAGACATGGTGTGCTCACACAAAACTGTTATTTGTTTATATTTCAGTAACAATCAAGACGTGTATGCACATGATAACTATTATGACTGTTATGCTTTAAGTAACAGACATGGTGTGCTCACACAAAACTGTTATTTGTTTATATTCCAGTAACAGTCAAGACGTGTATACACATGATAACTATTATGACTGTTATGCTTTAAGTAAGACATGGTGTGCTCACACAAAACTGTTATTTGTTTATATTCCAGTAACAGTCAAGACGTGTATACACATGATAACTATTATGACTGTTATGCTTTAAGTAAGACATGGTGTGCTCACACAAAACTGTTATTTGTTTATATTCCAGTAACGGTCAAGACGTGTATACACATGATAACTATTATGACTGTTATGCTTTAAGTAAGACATGGTGTGCTCACACAAAACTGTTATTTGTTTATATTCCAGTAACAGTCAAGACGTGTATACACATGATAACTATTATGACTGTTATGCTTTAAGTAAGACATGGTGTGCTCACACAAAACTGTTATTTGTTTATATTCCAGTAACAGTCAAGACGTGTATACACATGATAACTATTATGACTTATGCTTTAAGTAAGACATGGTGTCCTCACACATAACTGTTATTTGTTTATGTTTCAGTAACAGTCAAGACGTGTATGCACATGATAACTATTATGACTGTTATGCTTTAAGTAAGACATGGTGTGCTCACACAAAACTGTTATTTGTTTATATTCCAGTAACAATCAAGACATGTATACACATGATAACTATTATGACTGTTATGCTTTAAGTAAGACATGGTGTGCTCACACAAAACTGTTATTGTTTATATTCCAGTAACAGTCAAGACGTGTATACACATGATAACTATTATGACTGTTATGCTTTAAGTAACAGACATGGTGTGCTCACACAAAACTGTTATTTGTTTATATTCCAGTAACAGTCAAGACGTGTATACACATGATAACTATTATGACTGTTATGCTTTAAGTAACAGACATGGTGTGCTCACACAAAACTGTTATTTGTTTATATTCCAGTAACAGTCAAGACGTGTATACACATGATAACTATTATGACTGTTATGCTTTAAGTAAGACATGGTGTGCTCACACAAAACTGTTATTTGTTTATATTCCAGTAACAGTCAAGACGTGTATACACATGATAACTATTATGACTGTTATGCTTTAAGTAAGACATGGTGTGCTCACACAAAACTGTTATTTGTTTATATTCCAGTAACAGTCAAGACGTGTATACACATGATAACTATTATGACTGTTATGCTTTAAGTAAGACATGGTGTGCTCACACAAAACTGTTATTTGTTTATATTCCAGTAACAGTCAAGACGTGTATACACATGATAACTATTATGACTGTTATGCTTTAAGTAAGACATGGTGTGCTCACACAAAACTGTTATTTGTTTATATTCCAGTAACAGTCAAGACGTGTATACACATGATAACTATTATGACTGTTATGCTTTAAGTAAGACATGGTGTGCTCACACAAAACTGTTATTTGTTTATATTCCAGTAACAGTCAAGACGTGTATACACATGATAACTATTATGACTGTTATGCTTTAAGTAAGACATGGTGTGCTCACACAAAACTGTTATTTGTTTATATTCCAGTAACAGTCAAGACGTGTATACACATGATAACTATTATGACTGTTATGCTTTAAGTAAGACATGGTGTGCTCACACAAAACTGTTATTTGTTTATATTCCAGTAACAGTCAAGACGTGTATACACATGATAACTATTATGACTGTTATGCTTTAAGTAAGACATGGTGTGCTCACACAAAACTGTTATTTGTTTATATTCCAGTAACAGTCAAGACGTGTATACACATGATAACTATTATGACTGTTATGCTTTAAGTAAGACATGGTGTGCTCACACAAAACTGTTATTTGTTTATATTCCAGTAACAGTCAAGACGTGTATACACATGATAACTATTATGACTGTTATGCTTTAAGTAAGACATGGTGTGCTCACACAAAACTGTTATTTGTTTATATTCCAGTAACAGTCAAGACGTGTATACACATGATAACTATTATGACTGTTATGCTTTAAGTAAGACATGGTGTGCTCACACAAAACTGTTATTTGTTTATATTCCAGTAACAGTCAAGACGTGTATACACATGATAACTATTATGACTGTTATGCTTTAAGTAACAGACATGGTGTGCTCACACAAAACTGTTATTTGTTTATATTCCAGTAACAGTCAAGACGTGTATACACATGATAACTATTATGACTGTTATGCTTTAAGTAAGACATGGTGTGCTCACACAAAACTGTTATTTGTTTATATTCCAGTAACAGTCAAGACGTGTATACACATGATAACTATTATGACTGTTATGCTTTAAGTAAGACATGGTGTGCTCACACAAAACTGTTATTTGTTTATATTCCAGTAACAGTCAAGACGTGTATACACATGATAACTATTATGACTGTTATGCTTTAAGTAAGACATGGTGTGCTCACACAAAACTGTTATTTGTTTATATTCCAGTAACAGTCAAGACGTGTATACACATGATAACTATTATGACTGTTATGCTTTAAGTAAGACATGGTGTGCTCACACAAAACTGTTATTTGTTTATATTCCAGTAACAGTCAAGACGTGTATACACATGATAACTATTATGACTGTTATGCTTTAAGTAAGACATGGTGTGCTCACACAAAACTGTTATTTGTTTATATTCCAGTAACAGTCAAGACGTGTATACACATGATAACTATTATGACTGTTATGCTTTAAGTAAGACATGGTGTGCTCACACAAAACTGTTATTTGTTTATATTCCAGTAACAGTCAAGACGTGTATACACATGATAACTATTATGACTGTTATGCTTTAAGTAAGACATGGTGTGCTCACACAAAACTGTTATTTGTTTATATTCCAGTAACAGTCAAGACGTGTATACACATGATAACTATTATGACTGTTATGCTTTAAGTAAGACATGGTGTGCTCACACAAAACTGTTATTTGTTTATATTCCAGTAACAGTCAAGACGTGTATACACATGATAACTATTATGACTGTTATGCTTTAAGTAAGACATGGTGTGCTCACACAAAACTGTTATTTGTTTATATTCCAGTAACAGTCAAGACGTGTATACACATGATAACTATTATGACTGTTATGCTTTAAGTAAGACATGGTGTGCTCACACAAAACTGTTATTTGTTTATATTCCAGTAACAGTCAAGACGTGTATACACATGATAACTATTATGACTGTTATGCTTTAAGTAAGACATGGTGTGCTCACACAAAACTGTTATTTGTTTATATTCCAGTAACAGTCAAGACGTGTATACACATGATAACTATTATGACTGTTATGCTTTAAGTAAGACATGGTGTGCTCACACAAAACTGTTATTTGTTTATATTCCAGTAACAGTCAAGACGTGTATACACATGATAACTATTATGACTGTTATGCTTTAAGTAAGACATGGTGTGCTCACACAAAACTGTTATTTGTTTATATTCCAGTAACAGTCAAGACGTGTATACACATGATAACTATTATGACTGTTATGCTTTAAGTAAGACATGGTGTGCTCACACAAAACTGTTATTTGTTTATATTCCAGTAACAGTCAAGACGTGTATACACATGATAACTATTATGACTGTTATGCTTTAAGTAAGACATGGTGTGCTCACACAAAACTGTTATTTGTTTATATTCCAGTAACAGTCAAGACGTGTATACACATGATAACTATTATGACTGTTATGCTTTAAGTAAGACATGGTGTGCTCACACAAAACTGTTATTTGTTTATATTCCAGTAACAGTCAAGACGTGTATACACATGATAACTATTATGACTGTTATGCTTTAAGTAAGACATGGTGTGCTCACACAAAACTGTTATTTGTTTATATTCCAGTAACAGTCAAGACGTGTATACACATGATAACTATTATGACTGTTATGCTTTAAGTAAGACATGGTGTGCTCACACAAAACTGTTATTTGTTTATATTCCAGTAACAGTCAAGACGTGTATACACATGATAACTATTATGACTGTTATGCTTTAAGTAAGACATGGTGTGCTCACACAAAACTGTTATTTGTTTATATTCCAGTAACAGTCAAGACGTGTATACACATGATAACTATTATGACTGTTATGCTTTAAGTAAGACATGGTGTGCTCACACAAAACTGTTATTTGTTTATATTCCAGTAACAGTCAAGACGTGTATACACATGATAACTATTATGACTGTTATGCTTTAAGTAAGACATGGTGTGCTCACACAAAACTGTTATTTGTTTATATTCCAGTAACAGTCAAGACGTGTATACACATGATAACTATTATGACTGTTATGCTTTAAGTAAGACATGGTGTGCTCACACAAAACTGTTATTTGTTTATATTCCAGTAACAGTCAAGACGTGTATACACATGATAACTATTATGACTGTTATGCTTTAAGTAAGACATGGTGTGCTCACACAAAACTGTTATTTGTTTATATTCCAGTAACAGTCAAGACGTGTATACACATGATAACTATTATGACTGTTATGCTTTAAGTAAGACATGGTGTGCTCACACAAAACTGTTATTTGTTTATATTCCAGTAACAGTCAAGACGTGTATACACATGATAACTATTATGACTGTTATGCTTTAAGTAAGACATGGTGTGCTCACACAAAACTGTTATTTGTTTATATTCCAGTAACAGTCAAGACGTGTATACACATGATAACTATTATGACTGTTATGCTTTAAGTAAGACATGGTGTGCTCACACAAAACTGTTATTTGTTTATATTCCAGTAACAGTCAAGACGTGTATACACATGATAACTATTATGACTGTTATGCTTTAAGTAAGACATGGTGTGCTCACACAAAACTGTTATTTGTTTATATTCCAGTAACAGTCAAGACGTGTATACACATGATAACTATTATGACTGTTATGCTTTAAGTAAGACATGGTGTGCTCACACAAAACTGTTATTTGTTTATATTCCAGTAACAGTCAAGACGTGTATACACATGATAACTATTATGACTGTTATGCTTTAAGTAAGACATGGTGTGCTCACACAAAACTGTTATTTGTTTATATTCCAGTAACAGTCAAGACGTGTATACACATGATAACTATTATGACTGTTATGCTTTAAGTAAGACATGGTGTGCTCACACAAAACTGTTATTTGTTTATATTCCAGTAACAGTCAAGACGTGTATACACATGATAACTATTATGACTGTTATGCTTTAAGTAAGACATGGTGTGCTCACACAAAACTGTTATTTGTTTATATTCCAGTAACAGTCAAGACGTGTATACACATGATAACTATTATGACTGTTATGCTTTAAGTAAGACATGGTGTGCTCACACAAAACTGTTATTTGTTTATATTCCAGTAACAGTCAAGACGTGTATACACATGATAACTATTATGACTGTTATGCTTTAAGTAAGACATGGTGTGCTCACACAAAACTGTTATTTGTTTATATTCCAGTAACAGTCAAGACGTGTATACACATGATAACTATTATGACTGTTATGCTTTAAGTAAGACATGGTGTGCTCACACAAAACTGTTATTTGTTTATATTCCAGTAACAGTCAAGACGTGTATACACATGATAACTATTATGACTGTTATGCTTTAAGTAAGACATGGTGTGCTCACACAAAACTGTTATTTGTTTATATTCCAGTAACAGTCAAGACGTGTATACACATGATAACTATTATGACTGTTATGCTTTAAGTAAGACATGGTGTGCTCACACAAAACTGTTATTTGTTTATATTCCAGTAACAGTCAAGACGTGTATACACATGATAACTATTATGACTGTTATGCTTTAAGTAAGACATGGTGTGCTCACACAAAACTGTTATTTGTTTATATTCCAGTAACAGTCAAGACGTGTATACACATGATAACTATTATGACTGTTATGCTTTAAGTAAGACATGGTGTGCTCACACAAAACTGTTATTTGTTTATATTCCAGTAACAGTCAAGACGTGTATACACATGATAACTATTATGACTGTTATGCTTTAAGTAAGACATGGTGTGCTCACACAAAACTGTTATTTGTTTATATTCCAGTAACAGTCAAGACGTGTATACACATGATAACTATTATGACTGTTATGCTTTAAGTAAGACATGGTGTGCTCACACAAAACTGTTATTTGTTTATATTCCAGTAACAGTCAAGACGTGTATACACATGATAACTATTATGACTGTTATGCTTTAAGTAAGACATGGTGTGCTCACACAAAACTGTTATTTGTTTATATTCCAGTAACAGTCAAGACGTGTATACACATGATAACTATTATGACTGTTATGCTTTAAGTAAGACATGGTGTGCTCACACAAAACTGTTATTTGTTTATATTCCAGTAACAGTCAAGACGTGTATACACATGATAACTATTATGACTGTTATGCTTTAAGTAAGACATGGTGTGCTCACACAAAACTGTTATTTGTTTATATTCCAGTAACAGTCAAGACGTGTATACACATGATAACTATTATGACTGTTATGCTTTAAGTAAGACATGGTGTGCTCACACAAAACTGTTATTTGTTTATATTCCAGTAACAGTCAAGACGTGTATACACATGATAACTATTATGACTGTTATGCTTTAAGTAAGACATGGTGTGCTCACACAAAACTGTTATTTGTTTATATTCCAGTAACAGTCAAGACGTGTATACACATGATAACTATTATGACTGTTATGCTTTAAGTAAGACATGGTGTGCTCACACAAAACTGTTATTTGTTTATATTCCAGTAACAGTCAAGACGTGTATACACATGATAACTATTATGACTGTTATGCTTTAAGTAAGACATGGTGTGCTCACACAAAACTGTTATTTGTTTATATTCCAGTAACAGTCAAGACGTGTATACACATGATAACTATTATGACTGTTATGCTTTAAGTAAGACATGGTGTGCTCACACAAAACTGTTATTTGTTTATATTCCAGTAACAGTCAAGACGTGTATACACATGATAACTATTATGACTGTTATGCTTTAAGTAAGACATGGTGTGCTCACACAAAACTGTTATTTGTTTATATTCCAGTAACAGTCAAGACGTGTATACACATGATAACTATTATGACTGTTATGCTTTAAGTAAGACATGGTGTGCTCACACAAAACTGTTATTTGTTTATATTCCAGTAACAGTCAAGACGTGTATACACATGATAACTATTATGACTGTTATGCTTTAAGTAAGACATGGTGTGCTCACACAAAACTGTTATTTGTTTATATTCCAGTAACAGTCAAGACGTGTATACACATGATAACTATTATGACTGTTATGCTTTAAGTAAGACATGGTGTGCTCACACAAAACTGTTATTTGTTTATATTCCAGTAACAGTCAAGACGTGTATACACATGATAACTATTATGACTGTTATGCTTTAAGTAAGACATGGTGTGCTCACACAAAACTGTTATTTGTTTATATTCCAGTAACAGTCAAGACGTGTATACACATGATAACTATTATGACTGTTATGCTTTAAGTAAGACATGGTGTGCTCACACAAAACTGTTATTTGTTTATATTCCAGTAACAGTCAAGACGTGTATACACATGATAACTATTATGACTGTTATGCTTTAAGTAAGACATGGTGTGCTCACACAAAACTGTTATTTGTTTATATTCCAGTAACAGTCAAGACGTGTATACACATGATAACTATTATGACTGTTATGCTTTAAGTAAGACATGGTGTGCTCACACAAAACTGTTATTTGTTTATATTCCAGTAACAGTCAAGACGTGTATACACATGATAACTATTATGACTGTTATGCTTTAAGTAAGACATGGTGTGCTCACACAAAACTGTTATTTGTTTATATTCCAGTAACAGTCAAGACGTGTATACACATGATAACTATTATGACTGTTATGCTTTAAGTAAGACATGGTGTGCTCACACAAAACTGTTATTTGTTTATATTCCAGTAACAGTCAAGACGTGTATACACATGATAACTATTATGACTGTTATGCTTTAAGTAAGACATGGTGTGCTCACACAAAACTGTTATTTGTTTATATTCCAGTAACAGTCAAGACGTGTATACACATGATAACTATTATGACTGTTATGCTTTAAGTAAGACATGGTGTGCTCACACAAAACTGTTATTTGTTTATATTCCAGTAACAGTCAAGACGTGTATACACATGATAACTATTATGACTGTTATGCTTTAAGTAAGACATGGTGTGCTCACACAAAACTGTTATTTGTTTATATTCCAGTAACAGTCAAGACGTGTATACACATGATAACTATTATGACTGTTATGCTTTAAGTAAGACATGGTGTGCTCACACAAAACTGTTATTTGTTTATATTCCAGTAACAGTCAAGACGTGTATACACATGATAACTATTATGACTGTTATGCTTTAAGTAAGACATGGTGTGCTCACACAAAACTGTTATTTGTTTATATTCCAGTAACAGTCAAGACGTGTATACACATGATAACTATTATGACTGTTATGCTTTAAGTAAGACATGGTGTGCTCACACAAAACTGTTATTTGTTTATATTCCAGTAACAGTCAAGACGTGTATACACATGATAACTATTATGACTGTTATGCTTTAAGTAAGACATGGTGTGCTCACACAAAACTGTTATTTGTTTATATTCCAGTAACAGTCAAGACGTGTATACACATGATAACTATTATGACTGTTATGCTTTAAGTAAGACATGGTGTGCTCACACAAAACTGTTATTTGTTTATATTCCAGTAACAGTCAAGACGTGTATACACATGATAACTATTATGACTGTTATGCTTTAAGTAAGACATGGTGTGCTCACACAAAACTGTTATTTGTTTATATTCCAGTAACAGTCAAGACGTGTATACACATGATAACTATTATGACTGTTATGCTTTAAGTAAGACATGGTGTGCTCACACAAAACTGTTATTTGTTTATATTCCAGTAACAGTCAAGACGTGTATACACATGATAACTATTATGACTGTTATGCTTTAAGTAAGACATGGTGTGCTCACACAAAACTGTTATTTGTTTATATTCCAGTAACAGTCAAGACGTGTATACACATGATAACTATTATGACTGTTATGCTTTAAGTAAGACATGGTGTGCTCACACAAAACTGTTATTTGTTTATATTCCAGTAACAGTCAAGACATGTATACACATGATAACTATTATGACTGTTATGCTTTAAGTAAGACATGGTGTGCTCACACAAAACTGTTATTTGTTTATATTCCAGTAACAGTCAAGACGTGTATACACATGATAACTATTATGACTGTTATGCTTTAAGTAAGACATGGTGTGCTCACACAAAACTGTTATTTGTTTATATTCCAGTAACAGTCAAGACGTGTATACACATGATAACTATTATGACTGTTATGCTTTAAGTAAGACATGGTGTGCTCACACAAAACTGTTATTTGTTTATATTTCAGTAACAATCAAGACGTGTATACACATGATAACTATTATGACTGTTATGCTTTAAGTAACAGACATGGTGTGCTCACACAAAACTGTTATTTGTTTATATTCCAGTAACAGTCAAGACGTGTATACACATGATAACTATTATGACTGTTATGCTTTAAGTAAGACATGGTGTGCTCACACAAAACTGTTATTTGTTTATATTCCAGTAACAGTCAAGACGTGTATACACATGATAACTATTATGACTGTTATGCTTTAAGTAAGACATGGTGTGCTCACACAAAACTGTTATTTGTTTATATTCCAGTAACAGTCAAGACGTGTATACACATGATAACTATTATGACTGTTATGCTTTAAGTAAGACATGGTGTGCTCACACAAAACTGTTATTTGTTTATATTCCAGTAACAGTCAAGACGTGTATACACATGATAACTATTATGACTGTTATGCTTTAAGTAAGACATGGTGTGCTCACACAAAACTGTTATTTGTTTATATTCCAGTAACAGTCAAGACGTGTATACACATGATAACTATTATGACTGTTATGCTTTAAGTAAGACATGGTGTGCTCACACAAAACTGTTATTTGTTTATATTTCAGTAACAATCAAGACGTGTATGCACATGATAACTATTATGACTGTTATGCTTTAAGTAACAGACATGGTGTGCTCACACAAAACTGTTATTTGTTTATATTCCAGTAACAGTCAAGACGTGTATACACATGATAACTATTATGACTGTTATGCTTTAAGTAAGACATGGTGTGCTCACACAAAACTGTTATTTGTTTATATTCCAGTAACAGTCAAGACGTGTATACACATGATAACTATTATGACTGTTATGCTTTAAGTAAGACATGGTGTGCTCACACAAAACTGTTATTTGTTTATATTCCAGTAACAGTCAAGACGTGTATACACATGATAACTATTATGACTGTTATGCTTTAAGTAAGACATGGTGTGCTCACACAAAACTGTTATTTGTTTATATTCCAGTAACAGTCAAGACGTGTATACACATGATAACTATTATGACTGTTATGCTTTAAGTAAGACATGGTGTGCTCACACAAAACTGTTATTTGTTTATATTCCAGTAACAGTCAAGACGTGTATACACATGATAACTATTATGACTTATGCTTTAAGTAAGACATGGTGTCCTCACACATAACTGTTATTTGTTTATGTTTCAGTAACAGTCAAGACATGTATACACATGATAACTATTATGACTGTTATGCTTTAAGTAAGACATGGTGTGCTCACACAAAACTGTTATTTGTTTATATTCCAGTAACAGTCAAGACATGTATACACATGATAACTATTATGACTGTTATGCTTTAAGTAACAGTCATGGTGTGCTCACACATAACTGTTATTTATTTATATTCCAGTAACAGTCAAGATGTGTATACACATGATAACTATTATGACTGTTATGCTTTAAGTAAGACATGGTGTGCTCACACATAACTGTTATTTGTTTATGCTTCAGTAACAGTCAAGACGTGTATACACATGATAACTATTATGACTGTTATGCTTTAAGTAACAGTCATGGTGTGCTCACACATAACTGTTATTTGTTTATGTTTCAGTAACAGTCAAAACGTGTATACACATGATAACTATTATGCTTCAAGTAACAGTCATGGTGTGCTCACACATAACTGTTATTTGTTTATGTTTCAGTAACAGTCAAGATGTGTCTACACATGATAATTACAGTCAATCACAAACAGAATACCAATGTAAGTATGTACAATGATAATAATTGTATGGTAGTGTAAAAAACACACTTTCATGGGAATAAACCATTGGAATTTTTTAAAATATTAATTCAACCCAATTTTCTATGAAGAAAATTTAGAAGATACTAAAGGGGTAATCAGAAGCCATAATTCTAACAAAGCGTATACAACACAATGGCCAAAAGAAACAGGACAAAGCAACAAACAATGATCTACACAATTCTACAAAGATACCTAAAGAAGAGTAACCAGTTCCTGCTCTAATAGTGGTACACCTTCGCGTGTTACTCTTGTCAAAAATACGGTGGTAAGTCATGAATGAGGAAAAGATGGGATTTGTGATTACAACAAAAGGAACGTATATGTGGTCAGATATTCTATAGTGGTTAACCAAGTCATGGTGAAGATTTCGAAGTGATGACTTCAATTTGATTTATTTCCCATATAAAAGATAAAGTTATTGATTGAGTTTGATTTGATTGATTTTTGGTGTTTTAGCGCCACTTTCAGCTATATTATGGCGACCAGTTTTAATGGTGGAAGAAGCCGGAGAAAACCACCGACCATGGGCAAGCAGCTGGTAAACTTTATCACTTGCAACTGCGAGTCGAGTGCACCCTTTTTTGTAATTTACAAAGCCGGTCGCGAACCCACGTCGTATTGGTGATAGACTTGTACGAGTTGTTAGGTAATCCAACTACCTAACTCATTGAGCCACCCAGGCCCTAAGATATTGTTATCATTAAAATATATTCTGTTGATACTTTAGGTCCACCAGCAAAACCGAAATACATGCAAATCATCGCAGTTCATGCTACAACAATCGAGATTCGTTGGGTGGCCGGTTTTAATGGTGGCGTTGACCAGACATTTGTATTAGAGTATCGATTATCGAAAACAACATCATGGAACACCTTTTATCCCAAATTTAGTGGTTTAGAGGAAGATCCACAATATTTTGAGTTATCAGGATTAAGTTCAGGCAACGTATATGATATACAAATGTATGCTAGAAATACAGTTGGCAACAGTCCTAAAACAGATATAATCAGTGTGTCAACAACAATAATCAGTGTGTCAACAACAATAATCAGTTTGTCAACAATAGGCGCAGGTATATTTTATTCATTAATAAGGTTATTGTATTCAATTACCGTTATTTATTCTGTTGTTTCATCAAACCCAATCCGCACATTCAATGCTACAGTATATAAGATGGGGGACAATTAATAAAAAGTTTTAATACTTGTAGTATATTTCAATGTACAAGTCTCTCAGAGAGTATTTTCAAGAAGATCACAAAATGCATGCACCAAGCCAGGAACATGAGCAGATATTTTTATATGTGTTAGGACTATCAATTATTCACTGTTTCTACAATTATTTGGTTGGATTTTGGAATTTATGTATTTAAAAAATAATGTAAGTATTTAACAGTATACAGTTATTTCATGCCTGTTCAGGGAACAGTCAAAACTATTGACCCGAGGTGCTGGAGATGACTTGAGAACGGTTGCCTGAGGCCGAAGGCAACCGTTCCCAAGTCAACTCCAGCACCGAGGGACAATAGTTTTGACTGTTCCCTGAACAGACATGAAATAACTGTTTTATTATCTTATATACATGCACATAGTCACAAATCCACTGTAGATGATAATGTCAGCATATCATACCATTAAAAAATTGGGGCACAACATTGTTTTGAAAGAAATACAGCATTTTGTTGATTAATTATTCAGCTGAACAATGAACACAACAAGTTGAATTGAATTCAAGAAATATCACAGGAAAATCGAAATTCTTTTCCAAGCAGTAGGTTTGTAAAATCCTAACTGCACCTTTAATCACATGTTTTGTGATATTCGAGTCCCTTTTCTTCAATAATAGCTTGATGTCTTCATCAGACACATCTTCAAACCTATCTGCCATCTGGTCTGCCCAATGAACTGAATGGTCACTGGTGCGCTTGACAGGAATGATGCACTGCGCATAGTTCTCGGGCATAGAACAGTTCGGATCCGGAAGTAGGGGAACAGACAACTGTTTCACTCCACTGGCTATTTTTAAAATTTTCTTGTAATCAGTTGAGAATATAGCATATGAAAAATATATACTATAAGTTAATAATATCAAAATGTTTAAAGAAAGGTTTAAATATACCAAACGGGTAATCGAGAAGCCATTAAAGGAGATACAGCACAATGACCAACGGAAAAAGAACAATAGGACAAACAGCAATCTACAAAACATTACACAAAAAACTAAAGATCGAAAACGAACCACACTAAAATCCAGGGTGAACTCATGCACTCCGGAAGGGTAAGCAGTTCCTTCTCCATGTGTGACACCCATCGTGTAACTCTTATTACAAAGCTGGTGATAAGTTGGACATGAGGAAAGGACTGGATTGTGGTCATTTGTGACACAGATATCCCGTAATGGTGTCATGGTGGTGACAGTAAAACTTTCAACTTGATTACTAAGCCACTTATATTAGCCATTAACATAAGTTTAATTGCAATTGCGTTCCATAGCTTTATTTGGGCTAAGCACGATTTCTTGTTTTAAGATACCCCTGTAATTGTTTATACCTGCATTGTTGATGAGGGGCTGTCGTGGTCGTCATGATATGGTAGTTGGATTTACAACTACCTGTGCAATCAGTGCCTATCACCAATAAAGTTGTGAGTTCGAATCCCGTTCATGGCGAGGTGTACTTGATACAACATTATGTGATAAAGCTTTTCAAAGACTTGCGACATGTGGGTGGTGTTCTCCGGGTACTCCGAATTCCCCCATCAATAAAACTGACCGCCACAATGAAAGTTTCGTTATATGATGGCATATTTACTACCGACCATATGTTAGAATGCATTTGAATATTTTTTTTTATAATATGTCTTTATTTTTATTTATTTAATATATGACCTCCTTATCATCTTCCATACAAATAATTATTTAGCTACAGTACCAGGCGAATGGACAATTAGAGAAAAGATATTTCTATTTCTGCTACTAGTGCTAGTAGTCATTACTAGTTTGTTAATCATTATCCTTGGAAAAAAATACTATAAAGAAAAAGAAAGAAGAAAAATAAAAGGTGAGTACGCATGGTTTGATGTATACTATATTACTACATATTGGTATAATACAAGGTGAGTACACATGGTTTGATGTATACTATATTACTACACATTGGTATAATACAAGGTGAGTATGCATGGTTTGATGTATACTATATTACTACACATTGGTATAATACAAGGTGAGTACGCATGGTTTGATGTATACTATATTACTACACATTGGTATAATACAAGGTGAGTACGCATGGTTTGATGTATACTATATTATTACACATTGGTATAATACAAGGTGAGTATGCATGGTTTGATGTATACTATATTACTACACATTGGTATAATACAAGGTGAGTACACATGGTTTGAAGTATACTATATTACTACACATTGGTATAATACAAGGTGAGTACACATGGTTTGATTTATACTATATTACTACACATTGGTATAATACAAGGTGAGTACGCATGGTTAGATGTATACTATATTACTGCACATTGGTATAATGCAAGGTGAGTACGCATGGTTTGATGTATACTATATTACTACACATTGGTATAATACAAGGTAAGTATGCATGGCTTGATGTATACTATATTACTACACATTGGTATAATACAAGGTGAGTACACATGGTTTGATGTATACTATATTACTACACATTGGTATAATACAAGGTGAGTACGCATGGTTTGATGTATACTATATTACTACACATTGGTATAATACAAGGTGAGTACACATGGTTTGATGTATACTATATAACTACACATTGGTATAATACAAGGTAAGTACGCATGGCTTTATGTATACTATATTATTACACATTGGTATAATACAAGGTGAGTACGCATGATTTGATGAATACTATATTACTACACATTGGTATAATACAAGGTGAGTACACATGGTTAGATGTATACTATATTACCACACATTGGTATAATACAAGGTGAGTACACATGGTTTGATGTATACTATATTACTACACATTGGTATAATACAAGGTGAGTACTCATGGTTTGATGTATACTATATTACTACACATTGGTATAATACAAGGTGAGTACACATGGTTTGATGTATACTATATTACTACACATTGGTATAATACAAGGTGAGTATGCATGGTTTGATGTATACTATATTACTACATATTGGTATAATACAAGGTGAGTACACATGGTTTGATGTATACTATATTACTACACATTGGTATAATACAAGGTGAGTACACATGGTTTGATGTATACTATATTACTACACATTGGTATAATACAAGGTGAGTACTCATGGTTTGATGTATACTATATTACTACACATTGGTATAATACAAGGTGAGTACACATGGTTTGATGTATACTATATTACTACACATTGGTATAATACAAGGTGAGTACGCATGGTTTGATGTATACTATATTACTACATATTGGTATAATACAAGGTGAGTACACATGGTTTGATGTATACTATATTACTACACATTGGTATAATACAAGGTGAGTACGCATGGTTTGATGTATACTATATTACTACATATTGGTATAATACAAGGTGAGTACACATGGTTTGATGTATACTATATTACTACATATTGGTATAATACAAGGTGAGTACACATGGTTTGATGTATACTATATTACTACACATTGGTATGATACAAGGTGAGTACACATGGTTTGATGTATACTATATTACTACACATTTGTATAATACAAGGTGAGTACACATGGTTTGATGTATACTATATTACTACACATTGGTATGATACAAGGTGAGTACACATGGTTTGATGTATACTATTTTACTACATATTGGTATAATAATTGCTATGCATTTACACAACAAGTGTTCATCTTCTGGCTGCACATATTTGCAATGGGTGATTTGAGCTACTAGTATTGTTATGACTTTGTATCCGTCGTTCTCCTCTGTAAGTTTTTAAAATTCAATATTATTCTCCAAAAACCAATCGGCCAATAGAAACCAAATATGGTAGGAAATGGTCATTGTTCATGGTCATTGTTCATGTTTATTGTTCTGATCTGAATCCAAAATGGCAGAAACAAGAGGCTCCAAAGTGCGAAAATGGTATTCTGTGTCATGCTGACATATTTTGTGTTGCTCTTACCGTTTTTAGTCTAAAAAGGGGGTCAAAATGGGTCCAACACCCAAACTTTTGGATTCTTATTTTATGTCCGATTTTGAAGTGTATTTTCCGTAGATTCCATTTGATTTTTTCCGCTTTTGTCAGACAGATTTGACATAGTTCTTATGGTTACCAAGATAAAAAGTATCAAAATGAGCCAAAAGGGACAACCTCCTAAAATGATAATTAACAATTTTTTTAAGTCTGGTATGTATTCGTGCTTAACATTGAGTTCCAAAGGACTTCTGTCGGTAGAAAACTGTTTCTGAGCCTTTGTTGAACATTTAATTTGCATGAATAACCAGGTGAGCGATATAGGTTCAGCTTAGTTGAAATTAAAACGTAGATATCTAATTTATGTGTCATATTAGAACTATGATAATGCTAAGCTCTTCTTTAAATTTTTTCACACATGGCTGATTTAACAAATAATATTCAGAGAAGGCAGCTGACAAACTTTTGTATGTATATTAAGATTTATTAATTGAATGTTTGTTTTTTATGTAAATGTATACTAAAATAATTAACAACAAATATTTCATCTCATTAAATAAAAATGAATTTACACTTCTAACAATAAATTGTTGATTTGAAATATTGTTTAAAGCTGTTTTAGCCTGTTATTTTCTTGTGGATAGAAATATTATTATAAGTACTTATCAATAAATTTTCTCCATCTGTTCATTGACAATATAATTTTAAATTTCAAATTCGAGTTGGCCAAGAGTAGACAACTCTGTCTTTTCCTCATTTTAATCCCGCTTAAAACATTATTCAGGGCGAATGCAATACAATAACACTACGTCCTAGAATGTTTCCATTTCATCTGACCAAACAGAAGGTTTATCACTTTACTGACTATTATAATTAATATGAAACCAGCACGGCCATGAATGCTCGCGCATCTGAAAATTATCTGGCAATTTCACGCTCATCCAGTGCATCAAAAAGTGTCGAGATGTTTTGGGCCGAGATATATTGGGGACGACTTATTTTTAGGGCCGAATCTAGTCCCATTCAATCGAGCTGTCGTTCCTTTATTAGAGTTATCGTTCCTTACGAAATCTCAAAAGTTAACTTCCGCGTAGAAAGAAAAATTCTTATCAGTATGTCAGAAGAGATTAAATAAATTAAAAAATAAATGACTTTTATTACACACGGGTTCCGGGTTTCAGTGGTATCGGACGTACGAGAGAGGGTACGAGACTTCATGATCACCTTTGCGCTTTATGTTCAGAAGATCTTCATTAATTGAGTGTGTTAGTGTGTTACACTGAAACCGGTGTTTACAAAGCATCGAATTTGTTTTTCTTCGATAGTATGTTCAGCCATGTTCGTTAAAAAATCCTAAGTACACATTTTATACCATAAAGAGCTCGCTTAATCTCACATATAATGGATACAAATATGTACCATAAACAAATCAGTTCCCATTATCACTTTTTGGTGTATAGTTCACATGGTTGCACATACATTGTGTACTTTCTGTTATGCCAAGCACCATTAAAGGACACCGGACATCAAATTATCAAACACCTTTTTCAGATAAATACTGCATCAATATTACTTATAAATTCTGTGTATGAACTCTACAGTATCTAATTATACTCGTGGCATCTGATAACTGTGTGTGTAAACACTGATGAATCTGTTTATTTCAGTATGTATATTTTTAGCTTGATGACGAGGCTCACATGCTGTGTACGTCACAGTTGCTGTACTCTACTCTATGATATAAGAAACACTATCATAGATAAATAAAGTCTATGGCTGTTTCTAATTAAATTAACACGGTTATTGTTTCTTAGGGTATATATAATCACTTCATTTGCGAACTGTAGTAATAGTAAAACATTAAAATAAGTGTTGGATGTGAAATAAATAAGATATTTAAACAAAACTTGAATAATTTTGAACTTTGCAAAATTTTTGTTTCCAACTTAAATTTCGAACAAACGTTTCAATATTTTTGGTCGGACATACAGTTTTAGAGGGTAATTTCAACGTCAATAAGGATTTGTTTATTGAGAGCTATCCAGGACTTAAAATATTAATTAATATATGTATAAAAATCCTTTTCCGGACACGCTTCATATGTTTCCGATTGAACAAAATGACAATAATTGTTTACTTCTCCACGTGAAGATAATGGGATCACACTTAATACCAGCCTTTGTTTTATAATTATACTCCAGGTAATTTTATAGATTTATTAATAAATGCGTGCATTTGGAGATGATCGCGGTAAATATACGTAGACAATTTAAATTTTAGGTACCTTAGACATCCATCAGTGAACCATTAATTGTTTTTAATGATTTGTGTTGTTGTTTACAAGTGAAAGCGCGTGTTGCTATAAATGATCAGCAACTGTGACGTCACGCTAACTTTTGTGCACTACCTTATTAATTATCGGCAGTTTTCGGAGATTTATCAAAACGTGTGTGAAATGTACATTCCTACAGTAATTTGGTAGAGATAACTGCTATGCCGTTGTTCTCTTTCATTTAATTCTGACATTAACAAATGAAAAACAAAAAATTATTTTTCATGTCCGGTGCCCTTTAACATTTTCTGGTTTTTCTTATCATTATTAACTACATGTATTTATATTCACCAAAATAAAGTCTTGAATTTTGTTCAATTTCATTTAATGAGAGTTTGAAGATACCAAGGTGGTAATTCGTGCAATGAAACAAGTAAATGAGTTTTTGAGCGTTTTATTATTATTAAAGATTCTCCTCCCTGAGGCATTATCCGATTATTACAGTCCTGTTTGAGTCCTTTGGGTTTATTGCTCACAAAGACTTAAGTTATTTGGCTTTCTATTCTATTCACTTGAGTGTGCCTAATGTAGGTTATTCCAGAAACGCATCGTGCACACTAAATTAGATATCTACATTTTTATTTTAATATAATGTTTTTGTCAATAACGAAACTATTCATATACATCATTAAAAGGAATGCTAATATTTGTAATTTGATCATCTTAAAACCAGTGAGGTCTAATGCCAGTGTTATTTTATTTTATAAAAGTGTTAATCTAATTTAGTGTGCTCGATACATTTCTGGTATTACCTTCATCAAGTACACTGTTATTCGAAAGATTGGAAATGCCAAATTATTTAAGTCTTTGGGAGCAAGAGACCAAAATCGGCTAAGATCACCTAATGCCTAATGGAGGAGCACTCTATATTTAGGATATACAAGAAGGAAAATTACAAATATCACATTGTGAATAGGAAGTATTCCGCCAGTCAAACAATATCAAAATCATATATTGAACGATCGAATAACATGCACACTCACAAAAAGACATTCAGAATAAGTGCTTCTAAATGACAAGGATGACAAGATACCAAAGGTAAACACATTAGTTCCTATTATCACTTGCTGATGTATAGTTCACATGGTTGCCAAGCACCATTTACATTTTCTGGTTTTTCTTTAACACAAAAAGACATTCAGAATAGGTGCTTCTAAATGACAAGGATGACAAGATACCAACGGTATAATCAGAAGCCGTAAATTGAAGAAAGACAGAAAATATAATGATCAACAAAACACTACTCACAAAACTATAGATGGAGCAACACGATCCCCACTAAAAACGGGGGTAAACACAGATGCTCGGAAAGGATCAGCAGTTCCTGCTGCACTTGTTGGATCTTCTGCTTCATACAAATTGATGCATATCCTGAGATCCATATTAACAAAGTTTGTGTATACAAAACATCTAGGGAAAGAAGGAAGGGTTCTGAAACATGTCTTTTGTCTGAGCGACCAGGCCAATTCATCATGATGACCATTAGTAGTTGGTATCACTGAACATGTAATTTATGTGGCAGATGCCTGCACATGTTAATAAAGTCATGTTAATTGGAACATTTCTTTAAATAGTATATAAACTGTGATACATAGACTCTACCGAGACAGGGATATTACTATCTAACAAGGAAATGTTTTATGTGATAACTATAACCATTACGTTTCTGATAAATTATGTGTTGTATTAGTTTCTGATAAATTATATAACCCAGTTGAACATTTGTGCAACATACAAGAATTGGGTTGATATTCCAGTTTACTGTAATATGTAAATAAAGGTAATAACAAAATTACCGAACTCCGAACAATCTTACAAAGGGAAAGTCAAAACTCATAATTATATAAACAGACAAAATCAGTCAACAACCGGAAAACTGTGAAAACCGTAATGTAACTAGAAGTGGTGAGTGACCTTAGGATTGTTCAATTAATGATAACGATCATACAATAGGGTACCATTATCCTATTCATTCATTTCTTGACATGTAATGTACATTTTGTATATTTATATTAACATATCAATGTGTTTAGTCTAGTTTTAGAGTCTATTTGGTTCAACATAGCTTTTGCTTGCTTTCATATATAGTAACCATTTCGACTTCCAACTGTTCTGTATTAGAATAAACCAAAGGAGTAATTAGAAGACGTAAATCAAAGAAGGACAGACAACACATGTACAATGTCCAAAAGAAAATGATAAAAGAACAAGGAACGATCTACAAAACACTACAGAGAAAACTAGTGATCAAGCAACACAAACCTCACTAAAAACCTATCTTTAGTTTTATGTGTAATGTTTTGTAGATCGTTGTTTGTCCTTTTTTCTTTTGGCCATTGTGTTGTCTGTCCTTTGATTTACGGATTCTGTTTACCCCTTTGATATTTGTCTTTATTTGGAATATTTTTATGTTCTATTATTTAGATTCAAGCAACCGATGGACAAATAAAGAATATGATATCCAACATGAGGTATTTAGTTTTATTTCATCGATTATTTAAGTTTTCATAGGTCACTGTGTACAAACTGACCCGGCAAAAAATGTTTGGACTCGTGCATATCTAATTCCGAAACGGAACCGGACTGTAAGAAGGCAAGAAGAAGGTAAGAATTCTGTTTATTTATTTGTTTTTTGCATGGACTTGGGAGAAATAAATGCTTTATTAACCATTTCCTGCTGTCAGATGAAACATTTTGGCCATGTCGTCGTATATTAATTGAGAAATAAGCGATAATGTGCCGCAAAATGACGATCAGCTTGACCCCAACCCCGAATTTCGCTCAGTTTCTCTTTGAATTTCTCACATTGAATGGAACGAAATGTATTGAAGGAACGATTGATGAATAAAGATGAGAAGAATCGTCATTTTGTGCTTTTAATTATTGATATAAGTAAGCACGGGGCGAAAGAAATGAGTCATGTCAAAATGGCAGGACCCGGTTTCGTGAATGATGTTACAGCATGATGATCCGGTTTTGTTCCAAAACATTTTACGAACAAACAGGAACCAAAGCAACAGAAATCCACAGCCACCATTGTTTATACTGTGATGCAACATTTCCACAATTCGATGACTTAATAAAACATTCTAGAGAAAATCATCCGTGCCATTGTTATTACTGCAAAACAACATTCGTCCTATTTGAAGAAGTAATAAAACACTCGACAGAAAACCACGGCTCACTAATGTTGAAAGTTAAATACCTTGAACTGAAAATAAAGGCTTTGGTTCCTGTTTGTTCGTAATGTTTTTTTTTGGAACAAAACCGGGTCATCATGCTGTAACATCATTCACGAAACCGGGTCATGCCATTTTGACATGACCCATTTCTTTCGCCCCGGGCTTATTTATATCAATAATTAAAAGCACAAAGTGACGATTCTTGTCATCTTTATTCATCAATCGTTGCTTCAATACATTTCGTTCCATTCAATGTGAGCAATTCAAAGAGAAACTGAGGGAAATTCGTCATTTTGTGGCACATTATTGCTTATTTCTCAAAAATATACGATGACATAGCCAAAATGTTTCATCTGACAGCAGGAAATGGTTAATAAAGCATTTATTTCCCCCAAGTTCATGCAAAAAAACAAATAAATAAACAGAATTCTTACCTTCTTACAGTCCGGTTCCGTTCCGGAATTAGATATGCACGAGTCCAAACATTGTTTGACAGGTCAGTTTGTACACAGTGTAGATGTATATACCACATCGATGGTGTAATGGTTAACATGTTCGCCTCAAATGTGGTAGATCGTGGGTTCGGGTCGGGTCTAACCAAAGACTATTAAATTTGTATTTGTTCATTTCCTGCTAAGCACACAGCATTAAGGAGAAAGAGCAAAGACGGGTTGGCTCAGAATCAGGATAATGTGTCCGACTGGGGAGACATGTCTATCCGCAGACTGTTGTTTCAGAGTTGTGCTAAACAACAATCATTCACTCACTCACTCATGAATGTATATAAGAATTAATTGATAGTAATATACCAACCACAACCGCGTATGGAGTTTATATTTCACAACTTGTAAGCTATGTTTGAGCTTGAAGTTTGCATTCAGACTTTTTACGTCATCATATTCTGAGTACTAAACTTTTAAATCAAGGATTTTTAAAGCATTGTCTCATTTTATCTTTCAAAAAGTTTTTCGTAGTTTTTATATATAATATATTTCATAGATGTCATAACATCCTTTGGCACAGCATTGCTCAGAATTGTGATACGACAAAGTTGTCGAAATCATATCAATGTTTTATTGACATCTGTTTATGTCATCTTGATTAGGACATGTGCTGTATTAATTAATGGCATCTATCTATTATTTACTTTTATTAACCAGTAGGTTATATTATGAATACTACAGACTGGTTTGTATTTATACAGCAAGAACATTATTTTGCTCCAAAATGCTTTGCCGGTCTATTATTGCTTTTAAGGCCATAATGGACCGGTAAAAGCCATTATTACATAATCAGTTTATTTAAACAATTTTATTGGCTACCGTATAACTGGTAATTTCTGCGGTTTTGGTCTAAAAAGAAGACATTTAATTTTTGCGGATTTTTTTTTCTGCGGATTGAAAATCTTGGCACCGAAAAAAAAAGGCAGTGTCTATTCTTACAACAATTTTCAACAAATTGTTGTAAGAATAGCCGTGAATCTTATTCTTACAATAAATAGTATTACGATTAGATAATGAGAAACGAATAATTATTACCTGTAGATTAAATATGTTGTAAGAATAGCTTCTAGAGCCTATTCTTGCAACAAAAAAGATAATGTTGTAATTAATCATATATATTTATTGTATTATATAGATCTATATACATTTCTTCATATGCACAACATATAATTTATCATCATAGAATGAAATATTACATAAAAACAATAAAATACAATTTTGATAATCGTAAAAAGCATGATAAAAGTTTTTTTTTAAACTTCTAAAAATCATTTAAAATGCTAGAAGATTTTAAAAGTATGAAGTTTAAATTTTGATAAAATATCTGAAATATGAAAACAATTCAATGCAAAAAATTGTTAAAGCAAAAGTCCACAAATGATCACAAATGAATTTGACATTTAATGCATTGCCTACAACACCAATAGGTTGATTTTGGCTGTTTTTTAAGGTTGGTACATATATGTTTTCGGATTATTACAATACGTCCATTCTACAAATGTACTATCTTTTTTGTGATTAAGTATGACGTGATATGTGGGTATTGTTCAACTAGACATGACTAAAAACCAATTACCCTTTCTCTTTATTATTGAAATAAAACAAAATCCAACTAACTTATTTAATTATTTTATTCATAAATAATATAAAAATATGTCTATTATAAGGCTGTAATCATAAAATAATAATTTATATGAAAAAAGTTACAAATCGTAATGGAACCCAATGCAACTATAGGAGTGTTTGCCGTGATGTCATAAAGCTTGAGAATTTACCTGTCTGGTTGGCAAGAAATGGAAAATTTCCATTGTCTTTAATTGAAGACTCAACTTTAAATTGTCTTTATTTTTTTGTTATTTAAGATAATGCAATAATTCTTTCAGAAGTGAAAATTATATAGAAATAACTAATTCACAATGAAGGTTTGATACAAATATCCAGAATAAAAGGATTGGAAATTCAATCTTGTTTTATTTAGTTTTGAAGTGTAAAAATGCATTATTTCATATTAGAATTATGAATTTATCATATCAAAATTAAAAAATGTAAACTGACAGAAAAAATGTGAATTTTCTTAAGTCTCTAAAACAATTAACAGAACCAAAATTGGTTTGGAAATAAAAAAGTTATAAAAGTTTAAAAATTTGTTATTTTCCTGTCAATTACTTTATTGTTTTATTGCCAACCAACTATTTGTTTATTGTCATGCAAATTAGTGAATATGACATCACTAATGAGATCGGCGAACACTCCTATATATGGTCGCTATTTTAAATAAAAATTTGTTTCCTCATTGAATGGATTCCGTAATATCATTTGTTGTAAGAATAAGATTCGCGGCTATTCTTACAACAATTTTTTTTGTTTGTATTACAGGAAGCAACAACTGAAGCGATGTTACGATAAACAACTGGTGCACATTACAGTGATCCTTAGAAGTAAAAACATGTTTAGTTCTTTAGAAAGTTTTCAAACGTTACAACTTCTGAATACGCATTTGGTTAACTTCAAATTTGTCTTCAGAAACTATTTTTTCACTGTTTTCGCGATCTATTTTGTTGACAGGAAATACGAAGTCAACAGTTGGATCGATATCGGTATAAACTTTGATATATTTCGGATATCCTACCGCGACATCTGCTCGGTCATGCAATAATGTCGGTTATTTGTTTTGATTTACAATTCTCGCGCAGCACGAGACCAATGACGTCATTCTGTATATTCATAGCGTACATAAACAGAGGGAATACTTTTCAACGTCAAAATTACAAGATGAGATTAAAACAGAGAAGTTTGAATTGAATAAATTCCATGCAAGTAAAAAAGATTCTTTTTACTAATGTATTTTTTTCCTGATCATTATGCTTGTTAAATATGTTTCCATCGATGGTATTCCCCAAACATTTGTATTTTTCCGGTTTGTTGACATAATCGACTTCACAGTTCATGACCGTTTCTGGAATGTAGACCAAGCAAATTGTATTTTAAAATACTTTGAAAATATGATGATTGATCATTCAGATTCCACCATTTTCTAGAAAATGGCCGATTTTACCGGGAAAATACATGCAAGTGCTCTCCATTAGTCACAAAATGGCAGATTATTTTGCATTTCCACTGCTACTTTAATAACAAATATACCCCTTACTTCTTGGGGTAATGAAATGAAGTTCACAGAGAAGATAGAAAAAGAATTAATTTAACAGCAATAATCAAAATTTATGGCATAAATTGAACAGAGAATTAAATTAAACCAGACAGAAAAATGAGATTGTCTGGGTAAAAAAAACCTGTCATTATTACAAATAGCATCAACAAAACTGTATTGTTACCACTCTGTGATAATAAATGTGATTAAAATAAATTGAAATCGGTCATTAATTGTTTTACCAAAATATGTCGGTCTAATAGATTGTATTGACAAAAGCAAAAACACCAAATTCACTGGATTAAATACTTTTTATGTGGGTAAGCAAGTTTAATATTTGCATCAAATAATTAATTTTTAATACTTCAATTTCAAACTATTAAAAAAAACATCTTTTGAAATTTTTCAGACAAATCAATTACACTGAAAAAGCTAAAATACTGTACTTTCTTAATCTGGTTTACTTTTTAAGTTTGGCTGGCCTATGACAAAATCATGTGCTTTATTGAACTTTGACCGACTTTATGTGACGTCATACGACGCCATTTGGAAAAGGGAGGGTAAACAAATATGGGTCAGTATGTAATTATTATCGATCTATTTTCCATGGAACTTTACACATGTGAGCAAGAATAGATGAGGAACATAATTAAAAAAAAAAAAAATGTTTACTTTTCAAACATGAAAAAAATAATCAAACATTATCCAATGACTGACCGACTTATTGTCAGACGAGGATATATATTTTTAATGTCGAATTTTCATGCTTGATCATATAACAATTTTTTTAAAAAGAATTATGATTAGAAACAATTGTATTCAATTCTTTTAGTATAATGTAGACATAAAAACTTGGGTTAACCGGTGTCATAAAAATTTTAGCTACCCATGAAAATTAGCTACCTCCAACTTCCGGTAGCTAATTTTCATACGGCGGAGCATAAAAATTAGCTACCTATGAAAATTAGCTACTTGCAGCATAAACTTATAGGATTTGTCTCCCTTATTATGTTTACCAAAATACAAATTGTGTATTTCCAATGGAGGGAAAAAATGAAAAACTGCATGTACATAAACAGGAAAAGATTTACTGATTGACAAAGAGAGACATATAGATCTACACAATATAAAATAAAATAAACAATAGATATTAGTGGTGTTCATAGTTGAAAAACAAAATGCTACCTGTATGGCTGTATAGCATGTGATTAAGTAACAAACTATCTTTTTTCAATTTACCATCGCGATGTATCATTTTCACAGCTACATTTTGTATCAAAAATTATTATGCTTTCTGTAAATTTCTTCTGTAATATAAGTTCATACGATATTTTGGCATATATCACAAAGAATTATATAGCATTGATATACTATGCGAAAATAGTACATCTACTATGGCAGTTTCACGTGGGGAAGGTTGGGTTTTCAGCTGTCTGTCAAGCTAGTCCACGTGCGGATCCAATCTGTCAATCTATCATAGTCGTCTATTATTCATGTTACTGTTTTTTAATACTTGTTATTGTTGTTAATTAAAAATGTCAAACTTCAAAAATCTTTATATTTTTAAAGCCTTAAATGAAACAAAGAATATTCTCACACTTTCAAGACTATCTGATCCAATATATTAGTCACCAATATCAGGACCTCTCTAATGTAGCTCCGGTAAAACAAACAAACACAAATATTGGGGAATAACTGTATTAATTTTGGATGACAAGTTTTACCAAATTTACAATGTCTGCTTCCTTCCTGCACCAAAGAAGAGAGAGAAAGCATCGGAACTGTCCAGAACGCCCCAGCGATTCCGGACAATTATTTTATTTTACCCGTGACTTCATCATCCAGAATTTAGGAATATAACATCCCCCCGGCAAAGAAACAAATTGAGGACAATTTCGGAGTGGTTGGCGAAGGAATGGGAAAAACCCCACTAAGAAACTACACATGCAGCAAATTCAAATATTACAATTGAAAAAAAAATGTGACAAAATTTGAGACCGAACATATAATACAACAGTTATCAGTATAGTAGAATCCTCAGTCTAATGATGCAACTTTGTACTACATATAATACAACAGTTATCAGTATAGTAGAATCCTCTCAGTCCAATGATGCAACCTTGTACTACATATAATACAACAGTTATCAGTATAGTAGAATCCTCTCAGTCCAATGATGCAACCTTGTACTACATATAATACAACAGTTATCAGTATAGTAGAATCCTCTCAGTCCAATGATGCAACCTTGTACTACATATAATACAACAGTTATCAGTATAGTAGAATCCTCTCAGTCCAATGATGCAACCTTATACTACATATAATACAACAGTTATCAGTATAGTAGAATCCTCTCAGTCCAATGATACAACCTTATACTACATATAATACAACAGTTATCAGTATAGTAGAATCCTCAGTCCAATGATGCAACCTTATACTACATATAATACAACAGTTATCAGTATAGTAGAATCCTCTCAGTCCAATGATGCAACCTTATACTACATATAATACAACAGTTATCAGTATAGTAGAATCCTCTCAGTCCAATGATGCAACCTTATACTACATATAATACAACAGTTATCAGTATAGTAGAATCCTCTCAGTCCAATGATGCAACCTTATACTACATATAATACAACAATTATCAGTATAGTAGAATCCTGTTAGTCCAATGATGCAACCTTATACTACATATAATACAACAGTTATCAGTATAGTAGAATCCTCTCAGTCCTATGATGCAACCTTATACTACATATAATACAACAGTTATCAGTATAGTAGAATCCTCTCAGTCCAATGATGCAACCTTATACTACATATAATACAACAATTATCAGTATAGTAGAATCCTCTCAGTCCAATGATGCAACCTTATACTACATATAATACAACAGTTATCAGTATAGTAGAATCCTCTCAGTCCAATGATGCAACCTTATACTACATATAATACAACAGTTATCAGTATAGTAGAATCCTCTCAGTCCAATGATGCAACCTTATACTACATATAATACAACAGTTATCAGTATAGTAGAATCCTCTCAGTCCAATGATGCAACCTAATACTACATATAATACAACAGTTGTCAGTATAGTAGAATCCTCTCAGTCCAATGATGCAACCTTATACTACATATAATACAACAGTTATCAGTATAGTAGAATCCTCTCAGTCCAATGATGCAACCTTGTACTACATTTTGTAACAAATATAATGATATGAACTAAATTATCGGAAGCATCGACCTGAAAGTTCCGTGATTCATTATTATAAGTGTAAATTGTTTCCATGATGCAGCCAACAGAGACCCGAAACTCTTACATTTCAAATATCATTACCCTGTTTTTTTTATCGTTTACATTCACAGATCCGTTCACATTCACTCACGCAATCACACATGAAGGACAATGACATGAGAAACCTCACGGGTTTTCTTTTCAGCATGATCATACACTTTCACCACTGTTACATTACCATATTAAATACTGTCAAACAAGCCTATAAAGATAGCATAGCAAAATTTGAGATGTGGTGCAGGACGGAAGAGGATCAAAATCACATATAAAACAAAGACATGAATATTTACAAAAAAGTTGTGTCAAGGAAAGAGAAAATTAACAGGTGGTAATGTCACTTCCAATACTAAGCTAAGAAATGATGTTTGGCAATGCAATCATTACCAAAACATATCCAGTTCAAAATAAGAACATATGGTCGTTTCAATCCAAATAAGAAGAACGAAGCACACTATTGCTGAATAAACAAATGAACATTTCTGCATGTATAGCTCGGTAATAAATTTTAATCCTGATGAAATACATAACGTTTCAAGACGGTATGGTTGGCAATGCAATCATTACCAACACCAATCCAGTTACAGTGCTTACGGGTATGTCCCAGGTATCAGGACATCTCGGTACTGAACATATGCGACATCTCGGTACTCGGTACTGGACATCTCGGTACTCGGTACTGAATAATAAAAATAATTTGATTGAATTTAAAAACTTTTTAAACAATTTTTTTACATGTAGACGTTGCTTATACAAATTTTTGTGTTTTTTTAATCATCTTTAATTAAATGGACATCAAAGAGGCAATTCATTAATATTTTTGTAAATAACTTTTGTTTTTATAACTAAGTCCCTTTATCAATAAATTACAGATAAACTTAATGGGATGATTATTTTCATTTCTGTTTTGATTACATAACTGTTTTAATTAGATAGCTGTATTTACCAAATTTAATTTCTTTAATCATAGATCAATGCTTTAATCTTTTGTTTGACTTCAAAAGACGATACAAGATGAATTTTATTTGAGAAATATCCGATATGGTTTTGACCTAGTTTTCATTGTTTACGTTTTTATGGTGCATAAATGACATCAGACCAAACCAAAATATAATCAAATGTTTATGATAATAGAAATTATAGAAGAATCGTTAGGGTGACGAACTTTCATACATCGGGGATATCAGATATCAGATAATCTGAAGCAAAGGTCAAAATAATGAAAATATCAATAAAAATCAATGTATACTAAAACAACGATCTCCGGGATCGATCTACACTGGAATTATCACAAACACTTTTGGTTCATATATATTAAAGAACTACTAGTACAAAAATATTGACAATTAATAAGTACCAAACAATTGTGGTCAGTAAGGAATATTGTCTCATCCAAGTCCCGAACTGTCCAGTACCGAGATGTCCAGGTCAGTGCCGAAATGTCCAGGACCGAGTACCGAGATGTCCAAGTCAGTACCGAGATGTCCAGGTCCCGAGATGTCTAGGATTCATGTCCCAGACCTTTGCAAATTGAGGAGGTGCAGGTTTTTTATTGTCATTTCTAGAGTAAGAGAGCACTAAATCTGTCAATGTTTTGACCTGTGCTCTCAAAACGTCAATATCTGATTGTATGGAAGCTGAAACTGAAGCGGAAGGTTTTTCTTGTTTTGTTACAATTTCTGTTAAATTTTTAATTTGTTTCCGTAAATCCTCGACAGCTGGATCAGTTCTACCTTGTATTTTCTGGTAAGGTTTTTGTTTTCTAGCTGAATCAATCGCGCTTACGGACTCTGAATGATCCCTGTAGCCACAGGTCTCTGCCATTTTTGATGATGTTAATGCGGTTCGATTACTAGTCCAAGGGAGGTAACTTCAAGAGTCAATTTAAGCCATCATAAAATGTTAATTATAGCGGTCAATCCATCACCGCTCAATCACCAACAAAATTTTAGGTTCTCCACCATCTAATGTAGCTCCGGTAAAACAAACACAAATATTGGGGAATAACTATTAATTTTGGATGACAAGCTTTACCAAATTTACAACGTCTGCTTCCTTCCCGCACCAAAGAAGAGAGAGAAAGCATCGGAACTGTCCAGAACGCCCCAGCGATTCCGGACAATTATTTTATTTTACCCGTGACTTCATCAACCAGAATTTAGGAATATAACACCTCCTTTATTGTAATAGTTCTCAATATATTTTGTCTATAACAGTCAGCATAATAATAATAATAATAATGTGGTGTACACATGTTAGCAATGACTATGCCATATAGTGGTCAGGGTCATTGCTAACACAACATTAATATGAAACAAGCACTGCCTGGAAAGCTCGCAAAGTTAATCACTAATTACATATCCTTGGTCTTGGGTGAGCAAACATATGCAAAACTTTATGCTTATGTACATATAATTATTTACCAACTTAGTTTTGCCTGAAAATAGAAATTTGGTTTACTAGTGACCATAGACATAATAGAGCATGTATATGTTGCACATGCATGTAGCATAGGGTCTCACTCTTCAAGATGTAAAATTTTGTTGAAAGGTTGAAAGTGGTATTGTAATCACTAGTTGAGTTTGATATGAGGCAGGCACTACATGTACAAGCGTAAGCAAGATCAGAAAGGGTTACAGAGCCGTCCGGTGTGTTCGCGCACCTAAGGGTTCAGTGGTTAATTTCACAGCTTACCAAAATTTTATTGAATTAATTTAAATCACCCTCAAATACATTGAAGTATTATCTTTATGGTCTTTATCCGGATTCCACTACAATTTTTAACATTTCAGTGAAAACGAAGTGTAAAACCAACCCTCCAATTTTGACAAATGTTGCAGCGTCCGGTGATATTGTGCATGCATACTTTGGATGGTTCTTAAAATGAATAAAGGAAAGATTTTATTTTGAAAGTTTTCGAAATTGAAGTTTATACCTATTCCTTCAAAATAAGCTCAAATTTGAAAACATTTGATATCTTTTAATATAATTAGAGGTAATCCTCACATACCAGTAGTCTCCATCTTAACTTTTCCAATGATTTTCCAATTTTGACATGTACAATATGTATGCGCGAACACCGGTGCCAAGACAGTATAATAATAATATTGGACCAAACAACAATACAAAGGTTAGCTTCCTGGATGGTTTGCCAGACATTTGGTCAGACACATAAAATAAATTCACTGAACCGACTCAGAATTTACCTGTGGTGTCCTTGTGTCCTTCGGTTGGGCACAGTTCCAGAAGATTGATATCCCCCCCCCCCCCCCCCCCCCAAGCTGAAAACGATTAAGCTTGGCTAAGTTAGGTGAAATTTAAAACAAGGAAGAACAAGAAATAACAAAACAAATCACTAATCAAATGTAAATGCTTCAAAATACTTACAATAATTTGAATAAATTGTCTAAACTTTGGAGATGCAACTCTGGTCTGTACATACTGTGACTGTACTTCTGTTTGGGACAGAATAAATGACTAAATGGACAAGCATTGATACATGACCATACATGTAAGCCTTTCTGTACTAATTCAAAAAAACTTTATAATTTGTATGGAATAATTTATTATGGGTTTTACAGTAATAATGTCACTTTTTCTCATTAATCGATCCAAAGAATTTCAACTTTACATACAAAAATTGAGAAGCTAAGGTTAGAGGCTGGTATGCCTCCCACCTATTTAAGTTTCATAAAAAATGTCATTTAATGATCTTTAAAATAAAGGTAATAACAAAGGTAATAACAAAATAAAAATTAACTCTTTCAGTGTGAATTTTGCAGACTTGAGAATGATAAGAAAATTAAAAGAAAATGGAAATCGATTACAGTAAATCAAATTTGTCAGAGTAAAGATTATGCAAATGGTTTGCTGACATGTACTAACTCCAAAGAAATCCAAAATTTATATGGAAAAACTTATTATTTGCTTTAGAGTAATAACACTTTTACTAATTTATTAATCTAAAGAATTTCAACTTTACATACAAAACTTGATAAGGTTAGAGGCTGGTATGTCCCCCACCTATTTAAGTTTCATATAATTTTTTCTAAAAAATATTTAATCTAAAGAATTTCAACTTTACATACAAAACTTGAGAAGGTTAGAGGCTGGTACCCATTCGACCCCTCTTCTTAGTTTTGGTTTTGGAGACTGATTTATTCCACCTGATGTTAGATACCCCAATAGCATTGTTAAGTTCACATATTTTCTCATTTGTTAAGTGTAGATCTTTTTCTATGTTTTTTTGTTGAATTTCTGTTTCTAAATCTGAAAAGATGCTTTTTTGAAGTTTGTATCGGTTTTTTTTTCAAGTCAAAAGAGTTATAATTATAATCGCGATATTTTGAAATGCAGACTGGTGGAATGCATGCAAATGTTATTGGAGTGTTTTTGGATTTGTAAATTTCATTTTGAATGTCTTGAAGCTGTGAAATAACAGAATTTACTTTGTTTGCCATTGGGTCATTTTGATATTTTGTTTCTGTTCCGAAGTCATGCGTAATTTTTTGAGTAAAATTGCACAGTCCCCCTGTAAAAACTACTTTCATTTTTGTGTCTGCCCCATACATTTCCTGAATAGAATCCATTGAATTATTTATTTCATTATGAATTTGTTTTATGGTCCCCCCAGGTTTAACAATGATGTGATAGAACCAATCATCAATTGGTATATATTCTTTGTTCTAAAAAATATTCTAATTTGGCTCCTCTAGAAGAACAACCAAATATCAAGTGTCCAGCCATGTAAATGATGTTGATCAATATTTTCCTGAAAATAGGAAAATAATCAATATTTTGAGCTAGATGGTTGAAATAAAGTCTAATGGAAAATACAATGTACTGGGATATTGAATTAATGTCTGTGGAACAATGATCCAACAAAACAGCAAAATACAAAACCTCATCTCTTATATTTGTGCATTGATAATCATTATTGTATGGGTCTATTGATATACCACATAAATCAAGTGTTGAGGAAACTGGTACTTTTAATGATATGTAGACTAAATACATTAAATAAGAAATATTGACGGATTATCAAATATTTGCATGACCTTGAGTGAAATCATGAGACATGTATTAAATTTATGCATTCCTCCAGTATCTTGGAATTACCCGTCTCCCTTCTTATACGCAAATGCTTAGGAGAGTGTGGTTTTATGCAGCATCATTGTGTTATGTAGTACAATGTACTCAAAATTACCAGAAGTACAAATGTACTCAAAATAAATCATTTGCAGATGGTGTTCTTCATGATACCTTTGTAAAAAAAAACTTATATATATAACTTGGTTAGATTGGTATATCCCTCACCAACTAATTCAACTAATGCCCAGGATTTTGCAAATCCCAGCTATCTGTACCAGAAAGTGAGACTGGTTAAGTTAGAACAGAGAGTTAGAGACTGGTATGTCCCCCACCCTTTGTTCATGTCATTTCAAGTAGGTTATAATTCAATACTTGAAGAAATTTTTATGAGTAAAACAAAAATGTCTTTGATTATCAACTGTCAACCCCATAATGACTGGCTAAGTTAGAACTGGGAGTTAGAGACTGGTATGTCCCCCACCCTTTGTTCACTGTTACCTAAAATAGGTTATAATCGATGATAATACTTAGTTAGATTGGTATATCCCTCACCAACTAATCCCCAGGATTTTGCAAATCCCAGTTGTCTGTACCAGAAAGTGAGACTGGTTATGTTAGAACAGAGAGTTAGAGACTGGTATGTCTCCCACCCTTTGTTCATGTTGCTTAAGATAAATTATGATTTAATACTGGAAGAAATTTTATAATTAGTCAAAGAAAAATATATGTCTTAAATAGTCCACTATCAACCCCATAATGACTTTGGTGAAGTTAGAACTGAGCTAGAGTTAGAGACTGGTATGTCCCCCACCCTTTGTTCATGTCACTTCAAATAGGTTATTTAAAACTTGAAGAAATTTTTAAGAGTCAAAGAAAAATGTCTTTGATTATCCACTATCAACCCCATAATGACTTTGGTGAAGTTAGAACTGAGAGTTAGAGACTGGTATGTCCCCCACCCTTTGTTCATGTCACTTCAAATAGGTTATTTAAAACTTGAAGAAATTTTTAAGAGTCAAAGAAAAATGTCTTTGATTATCCACTATCAACCCCATAATGACTTTGGTGAAGCTAGAACTGAGAGTTAGAGACTGGTATGTCCCCCACCCTTTGTTCATGTCACTTCAAATAGGTTATTTAAAACTTGAAGAAATTTTTAAGAGTCAAAGAAAAATGTCTTTGATTATCCACTATCAACCCCATAATGACTTTGGTGAAGTTAGAACTGAGAGTTAGAGACTGGTATTTCCCCCACCCTTTGTTCATGTCACTTCAAATAGGTTATTTAAAACTTGAAGAAATTTTTAAGAGTCAACGAAAAATGTCTTTGATTATCCACTATCAACCCCATAATGACTTTGGTGAAGCTAGAACTGAGAGTTAGAGACTGGTATGTCCCCCACCCTTTGTTCATGTCACTTCAAATAGGTTATTTAAAACTTGAAGAAATTTTTAAGAGTCAAAGAAAAATGTCTTTGATTATCCACTATCAACCCCATAATGACTTTGGTGAAGTTAGAACTGAGAGTTAGAGACTGGTATTTCCCCCACCCTTTGTTCATGTCACTTCAAATAGGTTATTTAATACTTGAAGAAAAAAGTTACAAAAAAATTGTCAAGCTTTTAAGGTGATGCTTTCCCTCACCAACTAATTTAAATGATATGATATAATACTTGGTTAGAGAGTGGTATATCCTTTTCAGTGAATGTTAAAAATATATGATCATATGGAGTTTGGCTTGATTAGATGCACAAAGAAATTTAAACAATATATTTGGTTGGAGATGGTTATATATGTATACCTCATCATGAGATTGCAATGATATACTACTTGGCTAGAGATTGATATATCCCTTAATTACCATAATTTCAAACAATATGTTAGATTTGGAGCATAATGATATTTAAGTATTCTTGGTTTGGTATGTTCCTCATCACTCTATTAGAATTTTTTAAGGAGAGGTTAATCATTCCTCAATAGCCTCTCCATCAGAAAGAAAACCATTAATAAAGGTTGCCAGGCTTGTGTCAAATTCAAGTGAGGAAAATTGATTTTTAGTTTGGACACACAATGATGATATTCTTTCCATTTCTTTTGTTCTTGCTTCAACAGTAGCTGATTTTACAAAAGACGGTCTTCATTAACAAGAACAGAAGAATGCCATGCAAAATCTGGATCAACAAAATCTATTGATTTTGCATGTATACCATGAGAGATAACATTTGATTTTGCCACTGGATATGTCTCATTTACTTCAAGCAATTTCATCTTATTATGACCCCAAATCTCTTCATGGGTAGGGAAAACAAACAAACCATTTTCAGACAATCTGGAAAGAAAATCAGTGCCATATTTTAGCCTCAAATTATTCCATTGAAAGTTTTGAAGCCAATTTGCATGACAAGATGTTGTTTTGTATTCTCTTAGAGCAAGAAGAACTTCTTTTAACTGTTGTTGATCTGGTGCTTGTCTTACTATTTGTTGTAAATTAACAGCTGGGTTGAATTTTTTCCAAACAAGAGCACCATGTAATGCTGCTGGTGTTTTACCACTGGTATTATAGACATGAGAATCCAAAACAGGTGGCAATTGCACATCATCACCAAAAAATATAACTACTGGTAGCCCACCCCATGTTTTATCAAAATGTTGCCCTTCTTCCACACAATACCTACACATAAACTCCACCCAACCCAAAGTTGTAGCTCCAATCAAAGATATTTCATCTACAAGCAAAACCTTAAGACCTTGACAATTTTTTTGTAACTTTTCACCTAAAGCTCCCTCAGGAGGTTTCATTTCCTGACCTTTTTTATTAGTAGGAATTTTCAAAAAACTGTGCAATGTTAAACCAGAAATTATACTTGCGCTATTCCCTGTAGGGCAGAGTACCTGAACAGATCTTTTGGATGCGAAAATAGTCCTGATAACCTTAACAAGACATTTTATAAGGTAAGATTTCCCCGAACCAGCAGTTCCAGAGACTATCATTCTTAAAGAAATGAAATTGTCTTGTTCGTTTAAATAATTTTGGATTGCTTTAAGAACAATGTTAAAAGCAAACCTTTGATCTGAATTCATATTTGAAATATCAACTTCAGGTATGTCTAAATTCTTATCATCTGTATCTATATGGGACTGCAAGTTTTCAAGCCATACCTTACCAAAGTCATTTGGATATTCATACGAGGTTTTACTCCAATCAAAATCTGGCCCCCCATTATCAAGTGAAAAGTCAGAATCTATTTCTTCAAATTGTTTATTTGGATGTACTAGTTCCATCCATTCTGGTTGATTTGAATTGTCAAATACTGAAGAATTAAATTGGTCATTTTCATCTTCATTATTAATAAGTTCGTCATCTACATGAATCTTAGCTTTTTCCACACCTGCTTTTACAAAATTTGGACAATGATCCGAATTTAAGAAAAATTCCATTTTCTCTAACCATGTCATATCATCATCTTTAATGTCTGAAATTGTTCTCCAGTTGGGAGTGTGGAGGAGTAGCATTGTTTTACAATAATTTTCATCTAGTGGCCAAGATGCCTGGGTGTAACATCCTGTTAGTATAGGAACTTTACCATTTTTGCAAATAAAGTCATAAAAAGATGATGTAGTATCTTTTTCTGATCTTTGAATGTACCTATCAAGTGCAGTATTTTTTGTAATGGCCATTCCATTTGATTCTTTTTCAATCTGTCTAAAGCCTGATACACTAATATTTTGGAAAGTGTGACTTGATTTGTAAAGTGGAAGACTAGATAATTCATATGATGCCTCAACTGCTGGAATATCTCGTTTAACTGTACCCATTAGAAGTTTATTACAGAGGGATTTTGTTGTAGCACCTGTTGATTCATCGGCACAATTTACCATATCATTAAACAAATCAACAATAGCTTTAGTGGGCTGGTTACCTTTGCAAGCATATCCTGACACATATTTTTCAGTTGCAATGATTTCATTGACAGAGGGATTTTCTGGGGGACTCTTGGAAAGAATAAGAGAGATATCACCATTTGCCCGCCAACCTTGTGTATGAAACCTTGAATGTTGTACTAACATTGGATGGTCCCTTGCCATCTCTAGTCTCATAGATCCATTACGGTCCGTAGCAATGGCTGGTATCTCTCTTAATTGTTTTCCAGGAGAAGATTTTGAGCCAAACTCCATACGACATTTTTTATTTTTGCCAGATTTTAAAGTCAAACAGTAGTCTGAACAGCGGTGTATATTAAAACGGTTTGTAAGTAATAAATGGTCCTCTAATAAAGACTCTTGGGATGAACTAACATCCATTAAAAGTTTTATTAGAGGATTCTTTTCTTCTGGAGGCATGGGAGCTGTGCCTTCAGGTGGTGGCCACAATTTTGTATTCGGCTGCCCATTTTCATCTTTACCACCTAGATGGGAAGCTGTCAGTCCAAATTCTGTGGCAGCCCAATCAGCAAGTCTTGCTGAACAATCTGAATCTGACAGTTCTTCTTCAATAGCTTTACTTAACAAGTTATGTGGCTCTCTGTCTGACATCCAGCACAGACCGTGCCAATGTACCATTCCCCGGGATTTTGCAAATTCCTGTCTGTACCAGAAAGTGGTTACCCCAAATGCTGGCGACATTACATCACTGAAATAATTTTGAGTCCTAATATCGAAGTAGTGAGCAACAATATGAGTGTTTTTTTGAAGAGCGTCGAAAAGTTTAGAGTTGTCTGATAAATCTGGGTCCTTTCCAGTTGTTTCCTTAATATAGATTGAAAGCAGCCGTCTTAATGGTTTGAAATGATACACAGCACGGCTCCCAGTTGTAAAGAAAGCTGATAATCCCTTTTTTTCATTGATTTGAAATTGTATAAGAGCACGAAGCTCTCTTGCTCTTTGTGCCCAATATTGGGTTGTTCCCCTTAAAGATGCACCAAAATACAAAATTTGTTTTACAATAGAATCATCCCCATTCTGTAATTTTTCCTTCAAATCTGAAACAGTTAAATGTGCATCCCGTAATTTTTGCTGCACAATAAAATTTCCATTTTCAAGAGCCCTTTTTCTTAAAATCATATTATGGACTATAAACTTGAAGTATGGATGATGTGCAAACCTTCCATCATCATACCAAAGAAGATGTTCTGCCCAATCACCTATTGATGAAACAGTTCTAGGGCGATTTATAAAAAAGTCACCAGTACCATAAGGAAAGAGGGTTGGAAAAGCAAATGTAAAACAATATTGAGTTGTAAACTCTGAAACTGGTTTATTATTACGCGTTGGCCATGGTAATATTAGTGTGCTCTTTTTATTGAAAGAAACATTGTGGTCATTTCCAACAACATTTTTCACAATACCTTGTACAGTTTTTTGTATATTTATGTTGGGATCTGGTAATAGAACACTGGAATAAGTGGTACCATTAATCTCCCCAGGATCAGTTTGATTAGGTGCAGGACCAAGGTCTGAATTATGCACTGTATCAGGATTAAATTCTACAGTTTGAACTGATGTGAGCTCTCCATCAACAGGAAGAGAATTCAATCTATCTTGACTAATTATGATGTCAGTGTAAGCAGAATTGTTGTTTTTAAGGAAAAGTAGAGCTTCTTGAATTTTTTGTCTACGTACTGAATAATCTTTAGATGTATCATTTTTACCTAATTTTCTAACTCGAACAATGTTTATTTCTGAAGGGAGTCTGGGGAAAATTTTAGCAGGTTCGTTTACCTCCTGTGGAAAGGTCACACAATGACCAGCAGATGCTATTCCGCCATGCTTAAGCATATGTATATTTATGCATGGTGAAATTCTGCATATCAATTGTTGCTCAATTATACTCAAATCTGAAAGTTCAGGAGGGACACTCTGAGGGTCCATGCTATTTTGAAATGAAAATAATTTTAAGGAATTTTTATCAGAATTGCAACGTTTGCATATTGAACTGGAAGACATTTTAGTCTCTATTCGCCTTTCTTTGCATATACATATAGTACACAATTTAAAATTAAGAGACATTTGTTTTAACTCAAAACGTCTAATACAATCCATAACTTTATTAAAGTGTTGATTTTCATGTAGAGGAGGAGGAGCAGGGACATCGTGTTCACTCATATTAATTTGTTCTATTTTTTTTTTGTATTTTATACTGTAACCGTCTTTTTCTTTTCATTAACTCTGACTTTGCTTCATTGTTTGACGGACTTTCATATGGTACACCTAATTTTCTGCATTTCAAATATAATGTATCAGTCAAAGAATCATATATATTTGAAGATTGTGATGGATCTTCATGATTGCAGTTATTGGAGTGTTTGTTATGTTGTGAACATAAATCATCCGTGCTCATAACATTTTGGTTAGCGTTATTTATCTCATGAATTGATTTTCTATTAATTTCTAATTCTGAGTTATGAAAATAATTTGTGTCATTACTTTCGGAAAAAGATTCAGGTTTCTGAGAATGTAAATTTTCATGCGTGTCAGGACTCTTGTTAAAAGATTGTTTTGTTTTTATTAACTTGCTTTCTTTTTTCTGTTGCACTCTAGCTGTTTTATTTTGAACTGATAAATGTGGTACACTAACATTTTCAAAATCTTTTTCTTCACACAACTCAGCTGTATAAATAAACTGACATTGCTTTTCACTTTCCTGTTCGGTTTGTCCATTTCCTTCTTCTAAATGTGGTGTAATTTTGGTTGACAGTTTTCTTTTTTTTATTATTTGATGTCTTGTTTTGCTATCCCTGTCTTTTAAGCTGTTTTATCAGTATATCAAAAGAATTGTCTGTAATGGGAGGGACCAATTTTAATGGTGAGAAATGATTTCGTGAAAGAAGTATGTCAATGCAAGTAGGAGAACTTGCATTGAATGAACTTAAAGTACAATGTGAAGACTTGTAACCAAATATTTATATTTAAACCAAATAAATTTGCTGCTGCCTGAATTTCCGTGGCCGTAGCCCAACCATTTCTATTTATCATATGTTGCTGATACAACTCTACTGTCATATTATTAGTATGGGAGTGAAAAATGTTGTCTTCCCAAATTTGCCAATTGTGTATGATGTGTGTACAAATAATATTTCTGTAGAGGAACTATTTGTTGTATTTCCATTTATTAATAAACTTAGCGAATGAAAAAAACAGTTTCCATCACCTGGAACACTGTAACTTAAAAATAGATCATTGTCTACATATGTTAATTGAGACGGCAGATTTTTTATATCAGCTAATACCAAAGCCATTGAATTTGTTGACAAGTTATCATGAAAAACACCATCTTCAATCACACAATCCTGTTTATCACCCTGTTCAATTTGAGGATTGAAGATAATTGATTTTTCATTATTTTTATTATGAAGAGCACCACTTTCCTCCACAGTGCATGCATAGGAATGGTCCCCAACATGCTTATTTTTATGTTTATCCCCAAATTTAACCACATCTGCATAGCTATGATCACCCTTGGCCTTGGCCTTGGAGTGATCAATTACAGGAATTTTAGTTACAGATGTATTTTAGTTACAGATATATTTTTTACATATGAATGATCAGTACAGTTTTTATTTACAGATGTATTTTTTACATAATATGAATGATCATGAGCACAGTTTTCATCAACACTTTGTATACTTGTAGTTGTAGAATAGGAATGATCCCATACATGGACATGGTTAGACTTATCAAATTTAACCACGTCTGCGTAGGAAAGACCATTTGTTGTAAATTGGGGGGTCAACGGAACTTTTGAAAGTGTTTTTCTTTGAGACATTTTGGGCAATTGTGTATTTTATCAATACCTGATGCGATTAAGCGAATATAAATATAAGCTTGTGTTTGCTTTAGCAATAATTCAGAGCAGACGATCGGGTTGCGCAATCGTGTTATTTTTAGCGACTCGTTACTTTCCGTGTAGGATTCGATAATTATCGGTTTCATTTTACAGACAAAATTCTTTAAATATTCATTTCAAACAAATATTTGTATATTTTTGTCAAAGAAGAAGAACGTTGAATTAAATTTAATGTTTATTTCACAAGCAAACAATATAGGCAACAGCGAAATACCGGTATTTCGCTCTTCGATACCTTTCGTACACCGCATCTTTTATAAGTTCTAGAGGGTGTCGCGAAAAGCAGTGACCCGGAATGTCCCGGATGTGTTGAAGCATTTTCATAGGCATAGTGGTATGGATAACTCGGATGTGTTGAAACTTTTTCATAGGCATAGTGTATGGATGATAAGGATTTCTGTTTTACTTTTAGTCAAAGTAAATGGTATTCGTCATTATTCCTTTATTGATTTAATTTTACCATGTTTCAGTCATAAATAGCTCGCTTAACGAAGCGAGACTCGCTTAACGAAGCGAGCTTATTATATAAATAGATTGGTGGACTATTTATGGTAGAATTTAATATTTATGTGATGTTCAAACTACAAATTATTCTTTAACTTAATAAGATCATATATGATAATTATTAATCACACTTTTATTATTGCTAACCGTGTTACCCTCTTGAAATAAAGAAATCAGTAACTCATTTACTTACTTATTGGACACTATCTTCTGAATTCAAGAAATAAATGAAATTATGTTCCATATATATTTAATAATGAAAGTTGGGAACTTTATTTATTACAATATTAAAGAACTGGTAGCTATTAGATTAATTTCTATTCGAAACTGAAACTATTTGCACACTCTTGATGACAATTTCTTATTTGGATTATGTAAAAATAGAACCCTAAATCATAAATTTCCAACAGAATGTGAAAGATGGCAAAATATGAATTTGTTTATATAAATGTACTCAAAAATTCGCTTGTTATGTGTCTTCTGAAGGATTGTGAAAGCGCGAAAAGTTGACCGTGCGTTGCACAATGTATTTTGTATTGTTACATTATCTTTTGTCATTTATGTAGATAATATATGTAATCGCTGAGAAACAGACCAGAAATGCTCACCAAAGACTCTCATCGATAGTGTAATCATTAGCGTGCTCGCCTCGATTGCGGTAGATCGTGGGTTCGAGTCCCGATCGGGTCAAACCAACGATTATCAACTGGTATTTGTTGCTTATAATGCAAAGCACGCAGAATTAAGGAGAAAGAACAAAGACTGGTTGCCTCGGAATCAGGATAATGTGTCAGAGTGGAGCGACATGCATATTCGCGAACTGTTGTTTCCGTTAGCTAACACTATCAAAAAAACTAAGCGTGTTGGTCTAGAAAAAAGCGGACATCATCATCATCTCATTAACTTGGTCTCGCCATGATATAGCTATAAAATTGCTGAGTTGGCGTTAAACAACAATCGCTCACTCACTAAAGCTGTTATGTACAGTTTTTATATTTCCCCGACAATGTACGTATATTGTGTTTATTCTGCAATGTCTTATAGTTAAAAAAAACAAACTTACAAATTGTCTAAAAAGAGCAGAAACAGACATCGTTCTAAGCGTTTTAGACGTCCGCACTTATATTGTAAGTTTCTCGGCGTCGCTCGACATGAATCAGGTACCAGAAAAACTATATCTTGGTCAAAATCTTAAGCAATATGTGATGAAAGAAGCTGTTATATATAAAATCCTTAGGTACAGACAAAACAGATGTCACACCAATGAGGAGCGATGGACAGATCACAGCTGACAAAGCAGAAATCCAACATCCCGAACAGTGTCAGTCTGTATTCACCGTAGAATCACAAGACAACATCCCCGACTGCACCAAAACCCACATCATAAAAGCAGCACTCCCAATATATCTACCAGGTGTAAAGAAACTCCTACATAACATCAATACCCATAGATCTTGTGCTCCCAAAACTATTAAATTATTTGGCTTTCCAATCGTTTGATTTTGAGCTACCTGATAAGGTTATTCCAGTAACGTTCATGTGCACTAAATTTGATATCTACGTTTTTATTACCTCTTTTTAGCAATGTAGCTATCATAATGTTTTCTTTGAAAACAAGATACACTCATTGTTTAATATGATAGATGCAAAATGTATGTAAAATTTCTAGGTAAATGAGTTACCTGTATCTCTTATGAAAATTATGTGTACAGAACTAAGTCAGATTGATAAAAGGTGTATTCATGTTGTTGTTTTTTTTTTCTTTTTGATATTTTTGATTGGTTTGTTTTGTTTTGTATTTGTTTGTTTTTGATAACAGATTAATATCTACGTTTATTTCTGTTTTTTTTCTGTTTTGAGGATATAACTTCAGAAGGGCCTACAAATTTATACATCTTGGAATAACAGTAGTACTGTAGGGTGCTTGCATCCTAATTTCTTATGTACATGTATCTCTATTCTTTATCAATAAATGTTTAGAGGTTTGCGTTTGTATTGAATCTGGGCCTTGATGGGAGAGAGGTTTAAAGAGCTGCCTACACCTCATTTATCTTTCACTGCACTGTTCATCACTTGGATGATGTACTCAGCCTTTAGGAAGTAGATTGCCAGATGCTGGTACAACATATGAAAATGTCTGTAATGTCATTGAATATAGCTCAAATAAATATTTTGCAGCATGCTGGTATGTTTTGTAAGTACAGATACTTATATCACACATACTTGTCAATTTAATAATTAAATAACAGCCATATATACATGATAATATATCACACACAAAGTATCTTAACACAAGTTATTTCTTAAAGATTTTATTGAAAAACTCAGACAGGCATGGTGGAACATTAGCATACATATAATACAATACAATATAGACTAGAGGCTCAGTAGGTTGAGAATAATTTTTAGAAATCAACCAATCAGCAACAAGAATTGCCTGTGGTGGACATGTTTGTTAACGGATCGGGACGAAATGAGCAATCTTTATAGAGGGCCTTCCATAGATGCTACCTACCACGTTTCGGTTCATTTGGCCAAGCCGTTCCGGAGTAGAAGATTTTTTATGAATCGACCAATCAGCAACACGAATTGCCTGTGCTGGCTATGTTTGTTAACGGATCCAAAATGAGCAATCTTTATGGAGGACCTTCCATAGATGCTACCTACCACGTTTCGGTTCATTTGGCCAAGCGGTTTCAGAGTAGAAGATTTTTTAGGAATCGACCAATCAGCAACAAGAATTGCCTGTGCCGGCCATGTTTGGTAAGGGATCAGGACTAAATTAGCAATCTTTATAGAGAGCCTGTCATAGATGCTTTCTACCAAATTAGGTTCATTTGGTAAAGCGGTTTCAGAGTCGAAGAATTTTTTAGGAATCGACCAATCAGCATCAAGAACTGCCTGTAGCGGCCATGTTTGCTACGAATTGAGCCGAAATGAACAATCTTTATAGAGGGCCTTCCATATATGCTTCCTACCAAATTTCAATTCATTTGGCCAAGCGGAGATTTTTAGAAATTGACCAACCAGAAACAATAACTGCCTATGGCTACTCTGTTTCAGAGGTGAAATTTTTTTAGAAATCAACCAATCAGCAATAAGAATTGCCTATGGTGGCCATGTTTGTTAATGGATCAGGACGAAATGAAAAATCATTATAGAGAACCTTACATAGATGCTTCCTACTAAGCTTCAGTTATTCATTGGGCTAAGGGGTTTCAGAGCAGAAGAATACAATGTGAAAAGTTTACAGACGGACGACGGATCAAATGATGGCAATAGCTCACGTTCCCTTTGACAACGTCTGCTCAAAAGCTTTGATGAATACCAGGGTGATAACACAAATTCTAACATGACGTCCTTCTTTCGCTTTTTAGACAAACGAGTGATTTATCGCTGGTATAATCTCGTTCATACATGCGCCGGTGAATGCGACTGACTTTTCCATTGGCAGCATAAATGGTGTGCGACACTTTCCGCAAACGTAAATATAAATTACCGTCTTCTAATCAAAGTATACTACCGTATTTGTAATCTGTGTCATACATTGAACAGATGTAAGGTAGTTTATTTTCATGGAAAACGTCACGACTCCTATTCCATGCAATGAAGAAAGGTCAGGTAGTTAATTTTCATGGACCATGCAACGAAGGAATGGGAGGTAGCTAATTTTCATGGGCAAGCTTCTGATGCTTATGCTTATGTTTGAATGGTGCAAGGTAGTTTATTTTCATGAATAACACTTTGACACCTGTGTCATACATTGAACAGATGTAAGGTAGCTTATTTTTATGGAAAACGTCATGACTCTTATCCAATGCAACGGAGGAATGCGAGGTAGCTAATTTTCATGGGCAAGCTTCTGATGCTTATGCTTATGTTTGAATGGTGCAAGGTAGTTTATGTTCATGAATAACACTTTGAAACCTGTGTCATACATTGAACAGATGTAAGGTAGCTTATTTTCATGGAACACATCATGACTCCTATTCCATGCAATGAAGAAAGGTCAGGTAGCTAATTTTCATGGACCATGCAACGAAGGAATGTGAGGTAGCTAATTTGCATGGGCAAGCTTCTGATGCTTATGATTATGTTTGAATGGTGCAAGGTAGTTTATTTTCGTGGATAACACTTTGAAACCTGTGTCATACATTGAACAGATGTAAGGTAGCTTATTTTCATGGAAAACGTCACGACTCCTATCCCATCAATGACGGAATGGGAGGTAGCTAATTTCCATGGGCGAACTTCTGATTTTTATGCTTATGTTTGAATGGTGCAAGGTAGTTTATGTTCATGAATAACACTTTGAAACCTGTGTCATACATTGAACAGATGTAAGGTAGCTTATTTTCATGGAACACATCATGACTCCTATTCCATGCAATGAAGAAAGGTCAGGTAGCTAATTTTCATGGACCATGCAACGAAGGAATGTGAGGTAGCTAATTTGCATGGGCAAGCTTCTGATGCTTATGATTATGTTTGAATGGTGCAAGGTAGTTTATTTTCGTGGATAACACTTTGAAACCTGTGTCATACATTGAACAGATGTAAGGTAGCTTATTTTCATGGAAAACGTCACGACTCCTATCCCATCAATGACGGAATGGGAGGTAGCTAATTTCCATGGGCGAACTTCTGATTTTTATGCTTATGTTTGAATGGTGCAAGGTAGTTTATTTTCATGGATAACACTTTGAAACCTGTGTCATACATTGAACAGATGTAAGGTAAATTATTTTTATGCAAAACGTCATCGACTCCCATCCTATGCAATGAAGGAATGTGAGGTAGCTAATTTTCATGGGAAAACTTCTGATGCTTATGCTTATGTTTGAATAGTGCAGAGTAGATTATTTTCATAGATAACACTTTGAAACCTGTGTCATTCAATGAATAGATGTAAGGTAGCATATTTTCATGGAAAACTTCATGACTCCTATTCCATGCAATGAAGAAAGGTCGAGTAGCTAATTTTCATGGACAAGCTTCAGATGCTTATACTTATGTTTGAACGGGGCAAGGTAGTTTATTTTCATGGATAACACTTTGAAACCCATGTCATACACTGGACAGATGCAAGGTAGCTTATATTCATGGGAAACTTCATGACTTCTATCCCATGCAATGAAGGAATTATGCCGACTAGGAGTCGACTAGTCTTTGCCTTTATTCTTTTACGCCATGTGCCAATATAAATTTTATAGTCTTTGGTTTGATCAGATCGTTGATCGAAACCACGATCTACTGCACATGATGTGTGTACTCTTAACTATTTCACCACAGGAGCGTTATTGCTTGTTATAACTAAGCGTCTTATTTCTTTGGAATAGATATACCGGTACACATTTTTGTATATACGCAGAGCAAAAAATGCATTATGTACAGATAAATAATATGGTGATTGATATATAGAAACTTGTTTTTTTTCATATGAATATATTTTTTTTTAAATATTAATATTAGACTTGAATTTATTTATATTTTATATCGAAATAACTTATTTTCATTCAGATTTTGCTCCATGTAAACAAGGATTTATATATATATCCTTGATGTAAATGAATGAATAGGAGTTTGCTCTCCATTTCTGGGATAAATCTATCTAATTAAATAGATTTCCTCGCCTACATCCACCCCACTTTTTTCGTTCAAAAATATTAATTACCAAGAACCTATCAAAACATGGTAAAAGGGGAATAACTGGAATAGTATTTTTAATGTATTATTAAGGTAGCTAATTTTCATGGCTATTATTTGGAGCACCTTTGTGGCTTATGAAAATCTAGTGCCGAACATCAAAAAGTAGCTAATAATTATAGGACACCGGAATTCTACTACCAGTACATTTCTATTTGTTTGGTTTTTAGATGAATCCTGAGATCACACAGTTTGATATTATTCAATCGAACCTACTACAACAATTTTAAAAAAAATACAAAAAAACTAATGTTAACTTATGAAATAACAATTTTAAATATTGCTTTAATAAACTTTATCATTTTTGTATATTATTTGGAAACGTTGATTGGCTGAAAACGGGTCACATCACGTTCTATAAAATGTGGTATAGCATGGACGTTACTAATTATAGTAACACCCATGCAATATACAAATTTATTTTTAGAAACATCCGTGCTTACCAAAATTTCAACAAATTTCAAAAAATTCATAAAATTTCAACAGAAAATTTTTTTTAATTCAAATTTTTCCAAAATTTCAAAACTTTCATAAAATTCAAGTTAAAAAGTTACAGAAGTAAAACGGAGATTTGCAGAAATCTCGGAGACTTGGTTTCACTTTCACTTTAATGTAATAAAACAATTACAGTCTTTTGTATCAGTCAATAAAAGTTTTTATGGACCTTAGAAATCAATATTCAACTCAGCCTAAAGGCTTCGGTGAATATCGTTTTTAAGGTCCATAGAAATTCGTGTTGACCTCTACAAAAGACTATAATTGTATATAATGGACCGCTCCATTATGGCCTTCTTCAAAAAGAATGAAGATTACCTAAAAATTTCTAAATTTTCATAAAATTTCAAAATTCTAAAATCAGTAAAAAAAAATAATAAAAAATTAAAAGTTCAAAATTTTCCAAAAATTTCAATATTTCACAAAAATTCTAAATTTTAAAAAAAAATTCTCAAAAGTATAAAATTTTTAAAAAGTTTAAAAAATTTCAGTTTTCATAAAATTTCTAAATTTTAATATTTAAATAATAATATTGAAAAATGATGAAACAATTATGGTTTACCATTTCGGTCAATACTATGGCCTTTTTAAAAAAGAATGAAGATTACCTAAAATTGAAATTGACTGATTAATAAAAGTATTAAGAAATAGGTGTTTTCATAATGGATCTGTTATATGTACTCGGTTAGGTTATAATGGCCCTCAGAAGGTTGTATTGACCCTCTGCGTTGCCTCTGGCCAATACAACCTTCCTTGGGCCATTCAGATTAGATTATGACTAAACCTTGGACATATAACCGGTCCATTATGAAAACACCCATTTATTAATACTATAGTATTATTTTTGTAGAATGATCATGTTGGAACTTATCTGAAACAACGAAGTAGTACATTGGAGAACAGGTTGCCACCAATATCTAGAAACATGGTGACCGAGTTTCCACCAATATCTAGAAACATGGTGACCGAGTTTCCACCAATATCTAGAAACATGGTGACCGAGTTTCCACCAATACCTAGTAAACCAGGTAAAACAGGATTTAGCACCAGTATTATAAAAAAAAAATGATAAAGTGAAAAATCGTTAAATATGTAAAAGATTTCACTACTATATCATGAACGATGCAAAGTGATTTGCTTTACCTCATTTTTTTCATTAATTAATATAAATTTAATTCCATATATTTTATTGCACAAAATTTATGAAATAACATTATTAATTAAATCAACAAAATGACGAATATATATCAGTTACATAGGAGTTGATCATTCATACAAGTCATATTTCCATCTAAACAAACAGATGACACATTGTGTACAAACTGACCCGGCAAAAATTGTTTGGACTCGTGCATATCTAATTCCGGAACGGAACCGGACTGTAAGAAGGCAAGAAGAAGGTAAGAATTCTGTTTATTTATTTTTTTTTTGCATGAACTTGGGGGAAATAAATGCTTTATTAACCATTTCCTGCTGTCAGATGAAACATTTTGGCTATGTCATCGTATATTAATTGAGAAATAAGCGATAATGTGCTGCAAAATGATGATTTAATAATTTAGTACAGTATTTTCCTTCATGAAATACGATGTGACACATATATTGAAGAATGACGTCAACGGTACGGAAATGGACATTAGAAATACGGAAAATGAAAATAAAAGATGCAAATTGATTTAATACAGTTGGATGTTGTATTTAAAAAAAACCATGGTTAAATCTGTAATATATCTGTTATTCAGCTATCAGACAGGGTATATAATGTGACATTCCTGGCTTATGATATATATTCCCTTCGGCTGCACCTCAGGGAATATAGATCCTAAGCCGAGAATGTCACATTATATACCCTGTCTGATAGCTGAATAACATATAATATCACCCTTTCATTTTTTTAATGAAAATATTGACATTGTGTTATACAAAGATTTATATATAGCTGTATATAGAATCATTTTGTTCAATAATGTTGTCATTGTAATTACTAAACAAGGAGGCAAAGGTTAATGCTAAAATATGAATTTATTGAGGTTTTATTTTGTTAACATTGCTATCATAATTCATAGATCTATGTTATCATTATATATCATATATTTAGATTAAAATACAGGCGTTTTGTATATGCATCATCAATGATCGTCCCAAGCCTATATCGCATACCCTATATCGCATACCAAAAAATTTAAAAATTTAAAAATTTAAAAACATTTCATAAAATTTCAATTTTTTTTCAAAAATTTCAAAAAAAATTCTAAATTAAAAAAATTTCAAATTCCCCCAAAAAAATTCTAAATTTTCACAAAATTTCAAAATTTCAAAAAAAAAATTAAAAATTCAAAACATTTAAAAATTTTCATAAAATACATGTATTATCAAAGGCATGGTTGAAATATATGATATAATGAACATTACATGTCAAAATCTGTATCACATGCCGTATCAACCCTCGGGCCACCGGCCCTTGGAGTGATATAGAGTTTTCGGGTTGATACAGCATGTGATACAGATTTTGACATGTAATATTCAGTATTTATCCAACTGCTTTGTTATTGTAACCCAGTATTGTTAAAGAACAGATGACAGAAAATAAACAATTATTAGAAAATATACGTATTTATATCATAATGTCCGTCATTGTCAGAACATAGGTAAAAGTCTAAATATGAGTCAAATATATCATTATCAGTTGTATATTTCATATATAACTAGTGTTATTAATTGACAAATCATAATATAAATATGGGGCCGTCGTCATATGGTAGTTGGATTTACAACTACCTGTGTAATCAGCGCATATCACCACTAAAGTTGTGAGTTCGAATCCCACTCAGTTGAGGTGTACTCGATACAACATTATGTGATAAAGTTTGTCAGTGACTTGCAACGAGTCGATGAATTTCTCCGGGTACTCCGGTTTCCTCCACCAATAAAACTGACAGCCACGATATAATTGAAATATTGTTGAAAGTGGTGTTAAACACCATAAACTCTAGCCTTAACCCATATAAAATTAGTGTTGTTATCTTCCTTAACAACTAAATGAATCTGTGATATAAGTTGCTTATACAGACAAGTGCAATCCTGGCATCAACTCCAGTGAATTCAAGTTATTCTCCCTTATTTCCGTCTTTAGGAACAGACTTGAAGAATAGTTGATAATTTCATCCACGACCATATTTAGGATTACCAGTTACATTTTTTATTTTTTTTTTTTTTTAAAAGACAATCAAAGTTATGTGTCTTGCAGGCAAATACATTGTTACTGAATGCTTGTCAGCTGAGATAACAACAAACATGGCATGATACATGCTACTTCTTTTAAATATCATTATGGTCTGAGGTACAGAATTCAATTTCCATAAAATGAGAAAAGAGCTCTACAATTTGAAAAAACTATAACTATCGGGATGGTAAATACAATTATAAATTCAACATATGTTTCTTGAATATAATTAGTAATATAGACATCCACACTGTTCCAAATAATGTATTGATTATTCTTAGAATTCTATTGCTACTGTATATGTTAACACATTACAAAGCACAGAAATAATGTCTACAGATAATATTATACACATGTATGGCACAGAGAATAGTGTTAGCATTCTCTATAGCGCTGCAAATATAGTTACGTATATTTTGACATAAGAAACTACATGTTTGCTTATTCGCATGTGATGCCTTGAATGTTGGGATCTCGCACATACTGGTATATCCTTCTATAAATCCGAATGACAATGTATTACACACAAGCTCACAATGTCGTGGCTTTAGTCCATCTATATAATAGGGATCACATTGGTTACCACCATCTCCTTGATCCATGGTATGATGTGTACACAGTAAAACAACGAGGAAACAATCTGAAATAATAAAACAACAGACAGAATGAAAACAAAACACAATCAAAACGACACTAAATCAAAGAAATGAAATCATGAAATCAAATTTCAAGTTACCGGTAAAATGTCTCTGCAGGATTATTGTATGTTAAGCACGAGGACACGATGACAATAATTAAACAATTATCATCTACGGAAAAATATGGCTGATAAATAATATCTTAATCATTTCAAGCTAGAAAAGGAAGTATGTTCTTATACATGTATATTTATATTATAAATTCAATGACTTGGGTTTGTATATTAAGTTATAAGTAATGACAATAGGGTTATGGTGTTTAACGCCACGGACAACAATATTTCAGTTATATCATGACGGTCTGTTTTGGAGTACCCGGAGAAAACCACCGACCTACTGCAAGTCACTGACAAACTTTATCACATCATGTTGTATTGAGTACACCTCGCCATGAACTGGATTTGAACTCACAAATTTAGTGTGATAGCCACCGATTGCACAGCTAGTTGTAAATCCAACTACCATACAATCACGACCACGACAGCCCCCATGTAATGTAGATCATTTTAAAACTGATGGTGATGTAAGAAAATGATAAATTATTATGATCCTGAAAAATTCACATTTTTCTTAGTAAAGTGTATTCTTATGTGGTTTAATTCTTTAAAATTGGCATAATTCAACAAAAACGTAAATATCTAATATAGTGTGCATGATACTTGTCTGTAATAGTCTTCATCAGGTACTCTCATAGTCCAAAGATTAAAGAGCCAAAGGGCATAAACAGGCTACTCAAAATCAGCTAAGGGTCACTATGCCTGATGAAATAATGGGTTTAGGTTTAAGTTTATGGTGTTTAATGCCACTTAAACAATATTTCAGCTACGATCGTGGTGGTCAGTTTTACTGGAGGAGGAAACCGGAGTACCAGGAGAAAACCACTGACCTGCCGCATGTCACTGACAAATCCTGATAATAATGGATATTAACTAGAAGCAATACATATGCATTTGACTGGTTTGTGTGTATTACGACTTAAACGAAACCGTCAAGATGATACATATGCACAATGAGTTGTGGATGCTTAACGGCACTTCCAACAATATATCGGCTATATCATGGCGGTCAGTTTTTACTGTTGGACTTTATTCTACTTACTTAACATATAAATCTGGCGTTTTTATTCTATGCATTTCTCCATCAATACTATAGTCGAGATTAAGTTCGTGGTCAGCTGGATTATTATCTTCTGTCACTCTAAATCTATACCCTGTCAGTAGACTAAACTGTAGGAAGTCCTTTGTAGTTTCTAACTATAGACGATCAAATTAAATTTAAATTAAAATTCTTATTTTTGTATACTTGGTTTTTGGCGATACACTAATATCGAACAACATTCCATATAGGATTATGTCAGGTAAACTTTCATTTATCGTTGACCGTCCAATCAAATTCAAGATAGTTTATGTATTTAATATTATGATCCAATCAGACAACAGCTTTCATCGTGTGCTCGATTTTCAATACCTCCATATTTTGTAGACTTAGTTGATTGGTCGATTGCAAATATGACTCCTGAAGTGACCCTATACCAAATGATGATAAAATATTGTATACATAACAAAAGATCCAACAAACATCAATTTTATTATGATTGATAAATATACCTGTTAACCTCTGGGAACTGCTAAGGGGGAGATCTCTCCCCCCCCCCCCCCCCCCCCCCCCCTACCAACTCTTCTAAGGGGGAGATTTTGTGTGTCCCCTTTAAACGCACAAAATTGTACCTTGTAGTTGCATACATGTGATAGAGTTGCTATGCTACAACTGGAGATTTGTAAATTTTTGGCTGGAGATTTGGTCTCATAACTGGAGATTTTTTATCGACGTATTTGATGCATGTTTTTATTGTTAATTAATGTTTTCTTTTTGTTTGTTTCAGTATTGAACCAACTGCATTCCATTTCAATATATATTGTTTACATTTCTGTCTTATTAGTAGTGTTTCATATGATGAATGAAGGATAAAAACTGTATTTATAATTTATTCATAATCATTCATAATCATAAGGTTATAACAAAGCAATAAAAATGAAGACAGAATACTCTGAACAATAAAGTCATAGAGCACTAAAATTAAAAAGTCACTTTGCTGCTGGTGTGTTGGGTGATAGCATACATTTTGGCATTTTTGTGGTTTATCAATTCCATCCTGGAACTTAGTCCTTGAATAATACTTTGATCGGCTTTGGTCCCAAACAAGCCATAACAACTCAATCCGAGATGAATTCATTGCACGTTTGATCGAAATAAGAAGTTTTCCTCGCATCAAAGGTTGTCTGACTTCTGTTTGCACAATGGTTTATAACTATTTTTAATTGCCGCTATCACACTTCTAATCATCTAAGCGTGTGCCACAAACCCACTCCCTTATCCCCAATTAACTGTCAATCAGTGGATAATTATTGTATAATCATCAACACCTTAATTAATCTCCATGACCCAATTTACCTGTAAAGGTGTCAAACAGATCAATAACCGGATATCATTTAAACACCTTTATCATTCGTATCTCTCGGCGTTTTTCATCAGCGCGGGAGTTCCAAATGGGGAATTTCCAGAAATATTGATCGCAAAATGGAGGTCAAGATTTTATTGTACTTGATTTTTTTGTTGGGGGGAGATCGTGCGGGAGGAAAAGGTGTGTGCGGGAGATTAATGTCTCCCGCGCACGAGACCCAGTCCATGCGGGAGATAAGGTTCTTACGTGAGAGACTCCCACGAAAAGGGGGATGGTTAACAGGTATGGATAAAAGGTGAAAAGCAATAATAATACAAAAATGTAATGTCAAATATAGAGCAAAAAATGTTTCCCTGCAATTTGTTAACCAACGTTTTTTTGTATTTTTAAAAATCATATGTCTTTAATGTTAATGCTGTGATCTGACTTCTATTGTGGATTCTGATACCTTGTTGTTTATCAACATTTTACTATTTTTTTAATTCAAAATACATATTAATATTCATACACCACGTTTTAGTTTCTGTGAAAAGGCTTTTCTTCATCTTAATCATATTCCTATAAGGTTTTATTTTAAAACATTGTCCTTTACTGGCAGCCATCTTGGATTTCCAATTAAAACTTTGTAAAGGACCATGCAATTATTATTCGTGTACTTTGAGTTCAATGAGGCATACATTTTTTTAGAATTTTTATTTATTATTATTATTTTTGACACCGAGTCCTGTTATAATTTTTCTACTGATGCCTAATTAAGAGTCATTCCGATCATAATATATTCGTTTCGCTAAGGGGTTTTGTTCTTTTTGACCATCATGCAACAATCAAGTGTTAAGCAAGGAATATGTAATCATAACTGTGTAGATTGTATTTTTGAATTAGACCATATTAATTTGAAATATAAATATTCATTTTTTACATACAATAATGTCATGACAGTGTTTTTGATGTTTTTTCCCATTGTTTACAATTTTAACATGCTTAACAATTCCGCATTATACGACATATTCTCTTTACGAAGTGTCAAACTTTGAGTGAGCGAGTTATTGTTGTTTAACACCAGCTTAGCAATTTTTAAATTATATCATGGCGAGAACAAGTTAATTTTCAATGAGATGATGACGAGGTCTGCTATGCTCTAGACCAACACTCTGAGTTGGATTTCTATAGTGCTAGCTCACTGAAACCACAGTCTGTGGGTAGACATGTCGCTCCACTCTGACACATTATTCTGATTCTTTGCTCTTACTCCTTAATGTTGCATGTTTAGCGGAAAAGCAACAAATACCAATTTTATAGTCTTTGGTTTGACCCGACCAGGTATTGAACCCACGATCTACCAAACTCGAGGAGAGCACGCTAACAATTACACCACCGATGCAGTTATGTCAAACTTTGAACCAGCTACTCTATTATAAAGGTGTATATGGGTGATTTTCAAAAAAATGAAGACTTTGTGTGACATAGAGGGTGAAATTTCAAATTGGACAAATTGACATAATTTTGGTCGTAAAATAATGTCAATATGATATATTTTTCAGATTCAGTTGCTCAGTGCAATATATGAAGACAAAAAAAAAAAATTTCAACTTTTATTAGCAACAAAGTGTTAAAATGATAACAAATACAGACTTACTTCCTCAGAGGTATCATTTTCTTTTGGGTATGGTAAGAGACCTAAATGTATTTCCATTTGATAATGATATGAAATAGGCACATTTTGGTACCAAACTTTGTATATATCATGAGAAAACAGTTTCAGTATATCAAAGAAACACTATTTTTACTATGTATTTTAAAAAATCTGGTAATTAAAGTTTTCATACAAGCATAAAAAATATGATCTAATGAGGCTTAATAGTTGTATATCAATTATTTATATATGCCTAATAAATATAACAAAATTTAAGTTAAGTTGATCATTGGTGGTATAAACTAGAGGTAACCAAATGAAAATACTGTCCATTTTTTGGTGTTTTGTCACACTCCTGACACATTTTTCTAAAAGATAAATACACCTAATATCAAGCTAAATGCAATCATTGTTGGTCACAATAACTTTTTTAAGTAGTAGTACATAATCTATTTTGACTGAAAAAAGGTTTCCCTTGAATATATTTCATTTTTGCATTGTTATGATGTTATTTCAATCATATTTTATCATATTCTAAGTAATACTATCATAATTATAAAATATGACAACTCAATTTTCAACCATTTATACATCTTTTCAAGAGTATAGTGCTTATTGAGAATTAAATAATTCCCCGAGACAATTACAAGCAGTTTTATGGAGGCTATATGCTTACAAAATAATCTATTTCTTAAATAAAATTGTCACACTCCTGACTCCCTCTCGAAAATAATATAACCAACTTATTCTTTCCAAACTAAAAGTTTTATTTCTTCAAAAGCTTATATTTCTTACAGTTAACAGTAAATATTAAAAGAAGATTCAAAATTATGTTTTTGCTTTTTCTAATGATGAGTGTGCTAATTATTTGCCCTTTAGGAATTTATCTTATCAAAAAATGGTTAAAATGGATTTTAAATTTATTAAAACTAGTAATAGATCATCTTTTCTTAGTATAAAATTACTTTTTAGTGGTTTTCAAATTAGTTTCCCCATGTTTCTCAATAATTTACTCTGCAAAAAAACTTCCTACTGCAATTGCAATCGACATTTAATGTTTTTATGTCAGGAGTGTGACATATTACTGTTGAATGAAAAATTATTTATAAATATTAAAAAATACTATATCAAAAGAATGAAAATGTTTTATGAAAGGCAAGATATATTAAAGTAAGTATTCTGTATATCTAAAGTAACATACATCAATTTTTCATTTAGAAAAAATCCATATTTTGACATGTTTTAAGAAAATATAACCCTTTATCATGACTTATTATGAGAAAGGTGTCATGCAATATACAAAAATACTATAATTATTACTTATTGTTTATATGTAATTAAATTGAAAACATTGTGGAAGTTTGTAGAAGCATGGTTTATTTTTTTTTTTATTTAAAAGATATGCCTATTAAAAGTGTCACACTCCTGACATTAGTTATTTTGATTTCCTAGCTATGCTATGGCATATATCAGAGCTATTTCCAACTTTTTTCTTTGATTGGGTCTGGAGCTTTTGGAAAATAAATAAAATTGTGAACTATTAAAGCATACAACATAGTACTATGCAACTAAGATCAAATGTCACTCCTGACATTGTTTGTATCTCTCCTTATGCAAGCCCAATTTTACAACTATCATATTCATCCAGTCTAATACTACTAAATTATTATAAATAATGTTTTTTTACAACATATTTTGACTTTTCTGAACTAATTAGTCTCAACAATGAAAAACTATTAAGGTTTAATTTGACATTTGTACAATTTTTCAAGTTAAATTTATTCACGTACATTAATTTAAAAAATAGAATAATTTTTTGTCGCAAAATCATAGGGTCACAAAGCATCTAGATATTTGAAGTAAAATGGTACGAAATTATAGAATACCATCTTTCTTTAATATATTTTTTATTTTATTTTTTTTATCATCGAGGTAAGTTAAGGCAATTTAAAGTTTGTCACGCTAAAACGTCACACTCCTGACAAATTTGACCAGTTTTTAGAGGATAACTTTTTAACCGGCAGAGCAATTTCCATGACACTTTTCATGAAGATAACTGTTACCATTGTGCTTGTTTTAAGATATTTACCTTTCTTTCATATCATTTAATATTCAAATTATTCTCTGAAAATGAAAAGTCTTCATTTTTTTTAAAATCACCCATATAAATGTTTCAATCCCTGTCCGAATAAATGTGCTTAGATTTGTTTAATATGCAAATACAAAAAATGTATATGCATTTTTCCAGTAGTAATAAAATATAATTCATACAACCATGCATTGGCTTACATTACATAATGAGCATTATTGATCTTTGATTGATTTAACTACTTACATGTTCTTTGGTCAATTGACGTAAATTATAAAAATGCCTTAATAAGGTAATTTTTCCACATTTTGTATAGTCTAGCAAAGTAAACTGGTCTTTATGCTGTAATTGTTGGTCTATGGGCAGATCTTCCAAATCTAAGTCATAAGTCATGGCTAGGGCATTCGTAATTCTTTTTTCACATATTACTGTGTAAATAAAAACACATTAATACATGTATATAAATCAGTAACTGCATTTCTGCACTACAATCTCAGTAATATGTGGTTAGGATTATGGTGTTTAACACCACTTTCAACAATATTTCAGTTATATAGTGGCGGTCAGTTTTATTGGTGGAGGAAACCAGAGTACCCGGAGAAAACCACCGGCCTGCCACAAGTCACTATATATCATATTGTATTCATTAAGACTTAATTACAAGTAAACAATCAGAAGATCTATTGAGAGTGTATCTCCTCACCTTGTTACATACAAGTAGTCACTAAACAAGGGAGACAACTGTTCCTCAAGAAATCTGTCATGGAATCAGTTTATGCCATAAATTGTACCTCTTATAAATAATTGTACCTCAAATTTAAGCCTATTCAAGCATGACATTGAAGAAAACAAATGAATTTCTATTTTAGTAAATTTGGTCAATGTGGGTGGAGGATGTGTTAGGTTATTTGTTCTTGTCATCATTTTCGGCATTTTGTTTACCTATTTCATGATTGCAGGACATACTTTGGTAGGCAAGCAACAGGTAATTAATCCGGTGAACCATCTAGACCAGGGTAAGTGTCTAACATAACAACTGAAATCATTATCACGGCTCAAATCCACATCTGTGGATATTAAGCTTGTAGTTCTAGGTTGAGGATGCCACCTTTATTCCTCACCCAGGTTTGATTTAAATTTGGCCAATGTTTTAGCTGATGTTTTTTTTTAATTGTTTGTTCAAAATATATCTAAGTAGCAAATCTGCAAATTTGAAATAAAACAAAACAAATCAATATTATTGTGTTCATCACTCTATAAATTATAAGAAGGAACACAAAAATAACTTATAAATGTCCTTCAAATATACATACACATGTACCTTCATTGCTAGCCTTTTCGTCATCACTTTGGCCCTCTGGTGCTTGATTCTCTCTAAATAAAAAAAACTAATGAAACCCATAATTACAGTTACCTTTCTTTTAGACAGATTTTATGTGAAGCCCAAGCCAGAAATGAAACTGAAAATGTTTTACAAATGAACTTCTAAAATAGGGTTCCACAAGATATATTTTTAACAGTTCTGTTCCTTATTTAAATATGGGGGTCCATTGTGGTCCAGATCGTATGGTAGTTGGATTTATAACTACCTATGCAATCATAGCCTATCAGTATCAACACTAACGTTGTGAGTTCGAAACTCCCTCAGGCAAGGTGTGCTTGATACAACATTATGTGATACAGTTTGTCAGTGACTTGCGGCAAGTCTATCGTTTTCTGCGGGTACTCCGGTTTCCTCCACCAATAAAACTGACCCCCATGATATAACTTAAATATTGTGGTGTTAAACACCATAAGCCAACCAATATATAAAAATGCATATTGTAATGAATACAATATAATGAACGATTAGACCAACCAGTGAGGAAAATAATAATATTCAATGTTTCACCCTATTTTTGTTCTTATTGTGTACAGACTATATTAGTCACATAAGTTATGTCAAAAGTTTCCGTCGCTTTGTAACTTATTCTTACATCAATTAACTTGTAAATATCTATTACATGTGAAAGTCATTATTTTCCAATGAACACTCCTGACAAACATGTGTAAATACTTACAAATAATGATATGTCATTTCTACATTAATTTCTCTTATTGGTTTCCAGAACAGGTACCATAATGGAAGCACTGTAATGTTAACACAAAGACATGTTATGTTAATGAATACATTACAGTAATGATTACTATGTACAATTGTCTTAACAAACTCGCAATAACAGAAATTAACAGAGATGTTGTAACTGTTGTCATTCCTCGCTAATAATTCACACCCCTCCTACCCAAATCCACTACACAAACATATAAGTAGATTTACATCTTTCGATGGATTAAAACTCAATTATGGATGGATCATACTTTTCTAAGGCAATATGTTAGCTTGTGGCTTTTCGTTATCTTAGTTACCACATTCATCTATGTAACAATATAATAGTTTACAAGAACACTTGTATCTTAAAAATTAACCCATTACAGCTGAAATATTGTTGAGTGATTCTAAACACCATACCGTAAATTGGGATATTTTGGCCGTAGTTTTATTTTGGTTTATTTGGTGCCTCTCTTGAAATTGCCAAAATTAAACACGCCAAAAAATAACGTCCATTAAAATAAAAAAA